>JAGFNQ010002825.1:145857-216217 GCA_024364735.1 Boesenbergia rotunda
TCACTGATTTCCTCAACCTTAGAGGATTTCAGGCTTACAATCTCAAGTTTCAAAGCTTTAATTTCATCTTCTAGTAATTCAACATGCAAGTCATCAATGTTATCATCCCTAGAAGCTTTCAATTGATCAATCTCTAATTGCAATGCTTTAACTTTGTTTTTGGATTTCTTAAGCATACTAGTTAAACATGCAATTGCTCTATAACATTTTTCAAGCTCGGGAGAAGTTACCTCTTCATCATCCGAAGATGATGAAGCCGCGTTTGAGGAGCTTGAAGTTTCTTCACTGCCCTCCTCTCCAAGAGCCATGAGAGCCACTTGCCTTGTGCTCTTCTCCTCCTTCTCGTCATCGGATGAGCTAGAGGATGACTCATCCCAAGAGGCCTTCAATGCCTTCTTCTTCTTCTTGGAATTCTCTTCTTTTCTTTTGGATTTTTCCTCCTTCTTCTTAAGCTTCGGACACTCATTCTTGAAGTGTCCTTTCCTACCACACTCAAAACAGGATGCATTATTCTTATCAAGTTTGGATTCACTAGTATTACCTCTCCTCTTGAAACGTCGATCTCTTCGCATCATCCTTCGCACGAAGTTCGCCATTTCGGATGAAGAGGAGCCACTGCCATCTTCCTCCGAGGTTGACTCGGATTCGGAGGAGGATGAAGATGATGAAAGATCCTTCTCCTTTTTCTTCTCCTTCTTCTTCTTGTTGATCCGGTCCCCTGCAACTAAGGCAATCCCCTTTTCCTTGGGGCCTTTGTTAGCCATCTCATGCAATTCCATCTCACAAAATAAATCATCTAACTTTACAATAGATAAATCCTTGGATACTTTGTAGGCATCCACCATGGATGACCACAAAGCATTCCTTGGAAATGCTTTCAAGACATACCTCACAAGGTCGCGATTCTCGACCTTTTCATCAATTGAGTGAAGTCCATTAAGAACTTCCTTGAACCGGCTATGGAGCTCACTTACCGACTCATTCTCCTTCATGGAGAGGTTTTGAAGTTGATTGAGGAACAAGTCCCTCTTTGCAATCCTCGAGTCCCGGGTGCCTTCATGGAGCTCTATGAGTTTGTTCCACAAGTCTTTTGCACTTGTGAAGGGACCAACCTTGATGAGTTGGTCTTTGTTCATGCCACATTGTAGAGTGACAACCGCCTTAGCGTCGGCTTCACTTTTCCTTGTTTGTTCGGCAGTCCACCGAGATGATTCAAGTTCCTTGCCTTCATCATCTTTAGGAGGGATGAATCCTTCCTTCACCGCGAACCACGTATGGATATCCATCTTCAAATAATATTCCATCTTTGATCTCCAATATTGGAAGTCGGCGCCATCAAAGAATGGAGGTCGGGTGGTGGAGAAGCCTTCTCTCAAAGCCATCTTGTTGAGAACTCTCGGTTGTTAAGCCGTAAACAGAGCACCTTGCTCTGATACCACTTGTTGGGAACGAGATGGCTATAGAGGGGGGGGTGAATATAGACAATCGCTTGCCCCTTGAAAACTTATCACGATTTCTGCAACTCAAATATCAGTAGCACAGCGGAAAGAATGGAAAACAGAGTATGCAGAAAAACCAAATGAACGCAACACACACACAGCTAGCAAGATCGCTAACAAGGAGGGTTTACAAGGTTCGGGGATAACTTGCCCCTACTCCTTGGTGTGCCCTTGAGGTGGGCGATCCCTTGATCGTCGGCAGATCAAGCCCCGGTTAACACCGGATATGAAGCAACCTCCTTCTCGGTGGAGAAACCTCTCCACAGCGTGTTTCAAACAATGATATATAATGAGCACAATGAAACAACAACAAGAAGGTCTTACTCAAACACTTAGAGAGGATAAAACACAGCAAGCTTCCCTGAGCTCCACCCAGTGGCGATCTCACGCAGACCCCTGTCTGCTTCGTGTCTTCCCACTGTCGGACTCCAAGCTTCTTGTTTTCTCCTTCAAGCGCTCAAGTATGATGATTGCTCCTCAATAGCTTGCTTAGAATGGTTGAAGAACTCAAGAACAGCAAGCTTCTCTCAGCAGAACGCAAGAACACAAAGCAACTTCAAGAACTGCAATCATACTGAACTCAACTCTCGCGTTCCTTTTTGTTTCTCCGCCAAGCGACAGGTGACACCATCTCTGTAGCTCCCAGCTACTCAACTGCCAACGCCAGCCTCTACTGAGCTATCTCTGGACTCACTGAGCTCCTCAGTCGAGCTCCAGTCTCAGCTCCAGTCCGCAGCTCGCCGTTGCAACCTGAGATGGGAAAAGGGACAAACCTGCTCTGAGGAAAGCGCGCTTTGACTTCTCCTAGAGTGTTTGAATCCTCCCCTGTCACCTGAAACTCAATCAGAGCATTAGAGCAGAAGATCACGCAGCATATCACATATCAGAAAACATACATCAGCAAATCCGATACGATCAGACACTCTGACCGCGTCTGACAGTGAAATTTGAATTAAAGTGATCGGTCACCGGACCGATCCAGGGTGTGTGGATCGATCACCAGATCGATCCACTGCTTTGCTGGGATTCCCAGCTCTCGCAGCTATACACGCCTGATCGGTCACCAGACCGATCAGGGTGAATCCTGATCGGTCACCAGACCGATCAGATTGGATCCTGATCGGTCACCCAGACCGATCAGAACAGATGAACAGTTATTTTTTAATCAAACCCAAGATTCCTGATCGGTCACCGGACCGATCCAAGACTTTGATCAGCAAGGGAACTCACTCACTGTTTGCTCCCTGATCGGTCACCAGACCGATCAGGAGCAAGACAGCAAGGAAGCAGCCTGCTCCCTGATCGGTCTCCGGATCGATCAGGAGCCACACAGTAGATTCCCAATCTCACTGTGCGCTCCCTGATCGGTCACCAGTCCGATCAGACATAGCTGGATCGGTCACCAGACCAATCCACTAAGGAGCAGCGTGCAAAAAGTCCCTGATCGGTCACCAGACCGATCCAGTGACTCTACCCAGCCCTCCAAGCTAGGGATTCATCCACCTTAGCCCTCCAAGCTAAGGATTTTTCCATCTAACTCTCCAAGTTGGGAATTTGCACCTAACCCTCCAAGTTAGGACTTTTCGCCTAGCCCTCCAAACTAGGACTTTTCACCTAGCCCTCCAAGCTAGGACTTTTCACCCAACTCTTCCGAGTTAGAACATCATCCAACCTAGCCCTCCAAGCTAGGCACCTGACCCTCCAAGCCAGGACTTTTTCACCTAATTCTCCAGGATGGGAATTTGCACCTAACCCTCCAAGTTAGGACTTTTCACCTAGCCCTCCAAGCTAGGACTTTTCACCCAACCCTTCCGAATTAGGACTTTTCAACACCTAACCTCCCAAGTTAGGATTTTCCAACACCTAGCCTTCCAAGCTAGGATTTTCCACACCTAACCTCCCAGGTTAGGATTTTCCAACATCATGCCTAATCCTCGATTAAGACTTAATCATAATCATCATAATCATCACACCTAACCTCCCAGGTTAGGACTTTCCATATCATGCCTAATCCTCGATCAGGACTTAATCATAATCATCATAATCATCCTCCTAAACTGAAATCGTTGTCAACACCAAAACAACAATCAGGGCCAGACTGCATCAACAATAAGTGAGCTTGCTCTCACGCACCCACCGGACTCGGCGCCGACCGGGCGTGGCATCCCACGTTCGGTCGGGCCCGGTCGGGCGTGGCGGTCCACGTTCGATCAGGGTAAGTCAGACGGTGTCCAGACTCTTACATAAAGGAAACATGAGTTAACACATTTCTGCAAGGTAACACATTTTTGTGATCTTCATTGCCGGGGCAGGGCTCCCCACGTCCCGAGAGATAAAAGGGATAGTAGGTCAGCTTGCTGAAGCTGAACTGATCAAACCAAAGCGCACGAGCTAACTCGACTGAATAAAACGCTAAGTCCGGGTTCAAATACACCGAACGTCCCACACTTAGAAAAATTTTCTGTTTGGTTTGCGAAGCCCAGCTAAGGGGGATGGTGTGAATGTCCCGGGCGGGCAGTGCTTAACGAAAATTTGCGGGGTAGTCCAAAGGTCGACCTTTGCTAAGCAGGTCGGACACCCCGAGCAAACAATACTTAGCAAAAACCTCAAACATCGCAAGCAAACAAATACGACACTCGGGCGACTGAAGTAAAACCATAACAAGCTAAGCTAAGCAGGGCTCAGGGGCCCTACAAAATTAAGGCCCGAAGGCCGAGTCATGACAAAACAAAGGAAGATAGACATTTAACCTAAATGAACGGGGGGAAGGCATCTTCAGGAATCGACGCCTTGATCAGCCTCAGTTTCACTGCGTTAGGAGGAAGGTCCTCGGGGAGGTGGCCGGCCTCGGTCAGCTGCTGGATAGCACCCTTCGTGCTGTATCTAATCATACCGCCGGTTCGCTCCGCCACTTGGTTGAGGAAGGAGTCCGACTGAATGTAGGCCAAACGCGCCGCTTCAAGCCGGGCGGGCTCGCCCGACTTATACTCCTCCAATTCCTTCTTGAGCCGAGCGAGCTCAGTGTTCTTCTGAGCAAGCTCGGTGTCCTTTCCCTGGATGGTGGCCTCCTGAGCTACCAATTGTTTCTCCTTGCCGACCAGCTGAGCTTCCAGACCTTGGAAAGCTTCTTGTTGGGCGCTTAGCTCTGTCTCCTTGTTTTTCAGAATAAGTTGGGTCTGGTGGTGAGCGGCGTCGGATTCCTTCAGTTGCCGCTGGAAACCCTTGGCCTCGGTGGCTTTCTTATCCATATCGGAACGGGTGCGGGTGTTGCGAGTTCGGAGAATCTTATTCTCACCCTTCAGATAGGCCACCCTGTTCGACAATCGCTCCGCCTCCACGGCAGCTTGGGCCATCAGCCGCTTCTCTTCCTCTGATTGGGTTTCCAGCTCCGACATATACGACCTCAACGTAGTTATCTCTGAACGCAGCTGGTCCAGGCCCTCGTCGCCCGGAGGAAGGGTACATTGTGCTAATCTGGCCTCCAGGTCCTTTACCCTTCGCTCGGCTGCCCTGCGCTCCCGGGTGTTGGTGACCAATGCCTGGCTGACGGCATGACTCAATGCCCAGTGCTACAAAATGACATGAAAAGCATAAGGATAGATATAGACAGCCGAACGACGGTAGAAGGTACCTGAGTCAGGCCCACGAAGAAGTGGTCAGCCAAGCTGACGGGATCCATCGCGAAAGACGCCGTCCATCCTTCCTCCCAGCCCGAAACTAGCATGCCATGAAGATTAAGTGGCTGGGGCTGGACTGTTGGAGTTAGCATAGTCGCTGAAGGCACCTGAACGTCCACAGCCGACCTCGGAGGAGAACGCATGGACAGGAGAGCCTCTACGGCGTCAACGTTTGCGGTGCTCGTTTGAGGGGCCTGAAGACGAGGCGCGGTCCCCGAGGTGGACGCACCTGGTGGCGCCGCTAGGGGGGTAGGAGTTCGGGCTCCCGAGCGGGGTGCTGGCTGGGGTGACCCCCGAGTGTCAGGTCGGGGAATAGCCAAAGCAGGAGTTGAGCTCGGGGCCGGGATCCGAGGGCTCGGTCTAGCTGGGTCGGACCGAGAGGGTACTGCGACCGGACCCCCCGAGGTCGGTGCGGGAGGGGAAGGCGTACCCAAGCGAATCTTCCTCCGTCTGAGCGAACGTCCCCTCACCCACCGCCCGAGCTGCCACACCCGAGTCCCCAGCCGAAAGACCTCCTTCCGGGTTGTCTCCCTCCACCTCAGGTTGCTCGGGGGCCGACGCAATGTGCACTGTCGAGGTCGCCCGGTCCGCCGCTAGCTGGGAGGCTAAAGCCTCCATGGCTTCGTCCTCCCGATCCATTACGGCATCGACCCTAGCGCTATACATGACTTCGGCTGCATAAAGGAAGAAGTTTTAGTTAGCATTAACAAACTTACAAAGCGAATAGGGACGTACCGAGGGTGTCGGGTAGCTCCGCCGGGACTTGGCTCAGCCGGAAGAGATACAGCATACCCTCGATCAATAGTTTGCCCGCGTGGTACCGGGCTCCCCCGAGCTTGGAGAAGGCAGATCGGTAGCGCGGGTCTGAGCGAAGATTCTTGGGCATCTGAGGATGATTGGGCAGGTCTTCCACCCACGCGGTGGGCCAGTTCGCCGGGGGGGGGGGGGGGGGGGGTAGATCGAATATAGAAAAAATGAGACTTCCAGCCCTTATTGGACGAAGGGACCTTCTCTAAGAAGGCCGAGTTAATACGGGCTTGGAAGTAGAAATTCCCGGGTTCTTGTTTCTTGAGGTAATAGAAGAAATGGAACACCCGAGGTTCTAGGGGGATTTTATGGGCGGTGAAAATGATCACGGTGCCGCATAGGATTCGGATCGAATTGGGGGCTAGTTGAGACAAGGAGATCTGGAAATAACGACAGATTTCGCGGAAGAAGGGGTGTAGGGGAAAGCGCAGACCGGCTAACAACTGATCAGAGAAAACGGTGAAATGACTTAAGGGGGGCTCGTGCGCCCGACCCCGACGGTTGGGCAGAGTTATTGGATGGTCTTCGGGAATTAGGTAATCTATGCGCAGGGTTTCTACCTGACCTAAGGTTAAAGAAGACCGGGTAGTCAAATACCATGGCTCGGGGGGCGCAGTCGGGGGTGCAGACGATGAAGCCATTAAGGCGAAGTCAAAAAAAGGCACAATAAAGGCTCGGCAGAGAAAAGGAGTACCTAAAAGCGAAGTTCGCCGGAAACACTGTTCGCCGGAATCGAGGAGGTCGGGCGGCGGAGGTCGGACAAAAGTCAGAGAGAAAGCAAAGGTCGGGATAAAAAGGAGTAAAATGAGGAGTTAAGCCTATTTATACCGCTGGTAAAACCAGGAGGACCGTCCGATGGAGAAAAAGAAAATGGCGGGGTAGACTCCTCGCCGTCCGATCTCTGTCATTTCCCAGACCTCGAAGCTTCACTCGCACGTCGCACGAGACATGCCGGTGATGTTTTGTTACCGAAGACCTCCAGTCAGGAAGCGACACGTGGCCCTGCATTAATGAGGATTTGATGGGGGATACGGCATTTAAGGGAGAGGATTAACCGTACGAGATGACGCGCGGGAAGACAAAAAGAGGCAAGCCGACCGAGCAAGGAGCCTAGTCAGTCGGATTGAACTCCTCCTTCGACTAGACTTGAGAGGGAGGCTTGTGATCCGGGCGTATGGTTTTTTAGAAGGATCAGGAGCTCGGTCGGGTTCGATTGGCTATCTAAACCAATAGTGAATAGGCCAGGCCAAGGGGCCACCCGAGGTCGGGAGACTCGGGGTCAGTCACCCGAGGTCGGGCACTCGGGGTCGGTAACCCGAGGTCGGGCACTCGGGTTCGGTCACCCGAGGTCGGGCATTCGGGACCGATCACCCGAGGTCGGGATACTCAGGGTCGGTCACCTGAGGTCGGCCCCTCAAAGTCTGTCGTCCGAGGCCGGATACTCGCGATCACACGAGGACGGCCGAACAATTATGAGTCTTTCTTATCAAATATTTAGAAGACAATCCCCCCTCCCCGACATAATCATTGCCTGGCAGAGCCGCCAAGAGTTAAGGAGGGACAGAAGAGCTATATTAGGCAGGGTGTCAGGCGGCTATGGCAGTCTCATAGCATTAATGCGGCTGTCACTATCACCATCTGTCAACTGACCCTCTCTTAATGAGATTTGACAGCCCTGACACAACAGAGAGTTACCTCTCCCCTATATAAACCCCCCATATGGCTCTGTAGAGGGGATTGCTGCCATTTTTGCAACCACACCACTACATTGCGGGCTCTGCTTTGGTCCGAATCACGCGACTTAAGCCCGACTCCTATTCAGTCCGAGTCCGACCCCCCCCCCCCCGGGTTATAGCAGACCGGGTCGTCTTGGTTAGACCGAGTCATCCGAGCGAAGACCGGTTCTCGCTCTTCGACAGGATCAATAATAAATTGGTCTGAGCCTAACCTGTGGCCTGCTATAGGCTTTGTTCTTGATTTAAGCCTGACCTGTTCAATAACCTAGCCTGGCCTGCGGCCTGTTTACAAAGTCTGTAATTTAATTCGGTTATTCAAAATACTTCTAATATATAAAATATAACAATTCAATTCGGTTATCCAAAATACTAATTTAACAAATTAGCTAAAGATACCATAAATATATAAAATATGTATATTATAACTAAAAGAGATTTATGGTGTACTGGCAAGTAAGGTGATAGATAAGGTCTTCCTTGTAAAAAGACTAAGGTTTGAATCTTAATTAAACAATTTTGATAATTTATATAATATAATTTTAACAGACTCAGGCCGACCTGTAAGGCTTGATAATCTTTATATTGAGCCTAGGACCTGGCCTGATAAGAAAAATAGACTTTCAAACGGGCCTGAATATTATTTTATTTTTAAATAGGCCAGGCCAAATACAGGCCAGGCCACAGGCCCCTGACAAGGCGCTTGATCTATTTCCATCCCTAGTTAGTACTTAGCTGAAAAATAAAGCTCGCGAAAATGCAAGAGAGAAAGAATTGCTCAAGAGAAAGAGAGCAGAGAGATTGTTGGCGGAGAAGAGCGACCTCTGCATGCAATACGAAAAACCGTTATATATTCACTTACCGCCATTGATCTTTGTATAGTTGACGGAAGAGAATTTTCATGTAGGCGACACTCGAACTCCAGGCCAATCTTGTAGGTAACAACATAAACAAGACACACCCGCAGGCTGGTCGCACGAAAGGTGGTAGGACATCAGGGGGCGACAACTGTTAGATTGTACTTCTAACACTTTCATATCGTTGTCGAAAGTTGAGGCTGAGTAGTCGACTGTCGCCAATAATCGATTGGGCTTTCTGAGTCCGAATGGGATGACATTGGGTGAAGGCTCAATGGTTCAACTAGTCAGGAGGTGTGTGGGATGTCATAAGACGAAGGTCGAGTGCGCTAAAGCAAAGATCCATTGGCCCAGGAATGAAGTTGAGTGCTGGAAAAGTGATCCGAGTATGAATGTGGGATACTGTAGGACGAAGGCTGAGTGCTTTGGAGCATAAATCCATTGGTTCAAGTGAAGTCGAGTAATCGAGAAGTTACTATGTCCGAGTAGGATGTCGTGAGATGAAGGCATAGTGCTTGAGAGCACAGATCCTGATCGACCTACCTAAGTCTGAATGAGATGTTGCTGGATGAACGCTAAGTGCTTGGGAGCATAGATCCCGAGTGACCATCCCAAATCCGAATGAGAGCTCGACGAACGCTGAATGCACTTGAAAGGAAATAAGTTAGTCGGAACTCAGAAGTGCTCAACAAAGGAGACTGACGGGTTGAGAAGTGAGCCTGACTGATGGTTTGGGAAGTGAACCAAGTGTTCGGGTATAAATCTCTATGATTTATAAATTTTATTTATGAATAATTTATAATTTTTATTATGAATATTAATAAATTAAATATATTTTTTTAATTTTATTAATTTAATTTAATAAATTATTTAAAATTATTAATTTAATTAATTATGTATTTGTTGATGGAATATAAATAAAAGTTTTTAGGCTTGCACACTTAAATTTTCGAATATGTAAATAAATAATCTTTTACTGAATTGAATAAGTCTTCACATGAGTATTTAAGGCTACGTTTGATAAGGGGTAATGTAATCAAGTTTGTAATATAATCAAGTTTGTAATATAATATAATGTAATCAAGATTACATTACTATATTTGGTAACGAGTTGTATGTAATTTTTGATAATTATAGGCTGCGTTTGGTGAGGAGTAATCCATCCTGTAATGTAATCAAAGATTGGCGGTTGACGATCGACAACGATGATCGACGACCACGGTTGGCGACCGACGACCAGCGACCGATGACCAACGATCGCCGACGACCGGCGACCGATGACCGTCGTCGGTCGGTTGACGATCGACGACCGACGACCGTCGCCGGTCGGCCGAAGACCACCGCCAGCCGGCCGGCGACCGACGACCGCCGCCGGCCGGCCTGCGACCGACGACCGTCGTCGGGCGACCGGTGACCGGCGACCGACGACCGGCAACCGGCGACGACCGATGGTCAGTCGACCGCGGAGGGTTCTGCCGATAGGTTTCGGAAATAGAGGATAGGGAATGTAATCGAATTACATCGTTTTAGTTTTGTAATTGAGATTACAAATCTTGAACCACTTTTGTAATCGATATTCTATTACATTACAATTTTAAAATTATTTCAAATAAAGAAATCTAACTTGTAATGTAATTTTGATTACATTACAAGATAAATTATCCCCTATCAAACGCAGCCTAATTGTTTTATAACCCTAAGTCTAAAGCAAATATAAGAGAGTTAATTGGGCAAATTTCCAAAAAAGGGTAGCTTCGCCTCTTCCCCTGCGGTTCATCCGCCTCTAATAGAACACTAAACCCCGTCGCGGCCTCTGCGCCGCTGTCCTGACTGAGTGTGTCGGTTCCAATGTCACCGCGATTTCGCCGGCAGTTTCCGCTGCGCTTGCTTGTGCGAACCCTATTCCCTTCTCAGGCCCCTCAAACCCATCCCGATCCCTTCTACCTCTTCTCCTCCCCCTTCCCGCTCGCTCCCTCTGTCCCTTCTACGTGCAGCCTCGTCCGCGCTCTCACTTCTCAGGTTCCCGGACGTTCCGCCACCAGCAGAAGCAGCCGAATCCCTCGCGTTCCAGGCGTTGAGCCTTCAGCAGTTTCTAACCTCATTGCGTCGATTGCAGGCGGCTCCGATGATTTGGAATCGCAATTACGCCTGCTGAATCTTACCCCTTCCCACGCCCTGCTTCTGGAGGTTCTCCGCGCGTCGAACGATCGCGCTGTCTCGGCGTTGCGCTTCTTCCGCTGGGTTTTGGATTCTCACCCCGACTTCCGTCCTAATTCTGAGGCTTATAATCAGATGGTGTGCAATCTCGGTCTCGTTGATGATTACGACAGCATGCATTGCATGTTAGTCCAGCTCTCCTCCACGAGGCATTCTCTAACCGAAGAGGCTTTCTCCTTCCTGTCGCGTCGAGGCACTGTTGGTGTTAAAGATGCTGCCAACAGAATCGCAAAGCTACTAAATAAAGTTGGCGGATCTTGTGGAGGGACGGGAATCTTTTCCTTGATTAATTTACTCTGTTCCATGAATGCCTTTGATACGGCTATTTTTGTTATGTCGGAGACAGCCAGAAGGACTAGTTATTACAATGCGCTCATTGCTGCAAAATGCAGGAGACGTGATTTTGAAGGTGCTCGAGGTTTGTTTGATGAAATGCGCAGGACAGGTTGTGATCCTACTACCAAGTCTTACACTTATTTGCTTGCAAGTCTTTTCAAGAACGGCAGATTTGTTGAAGCATGTGATTTGCTCGAAGCAATGGAAAAATCGGGTTACCTTCCAGACTTAGGGACTTTTGAGGTAGTTCTTATTCATTCATGTAAGGCAAAAAGAATGAGGATTGCTGTCAAATTCCTTGATCGGATGTTGTCTGAAGGATTTAAGCCAAGCCTTGCTATTGATGCAGCATTTATAAAAGGATTTTTTGGATCAGGGTGTCCAGAAGATGCTTACCAATATGTAGTCAACATGAGCACAAAAGTTAAATACTCAACTAATGCAAATTACAGCTTACTCGCAAAGCTTTATTGCATTTCAGGGAGGGTAGAAGAGGCTGGTAGAATTCTGCTTGAGTTGATGGACAAGGGCTTAATACCCAACATTCCTGTCTATAGGAGAGTAAAGAAGGATCTCGTCGAGTTGTCTAGGGAAGATTTGGCATCAAAACTAAAAGACAAATTCAACTTTCTTACACATGTTCGATGACCCTAGCAATTAGAAGTGATCAATGATTTAGTCAACTATGTAAGGGTAAGGATTATCCTTATAGAGTAGTTATCTTATAGTAAGTGTTCTTCCATGAATGTACATGGAGGAACGTATTTGGACAATTGATTTGGCCGATGCCGCTCATTCTAATCAACATATTTACTTTCTATTTGATTATTATACAGATTTTTGGCTGTTTTATTCATAGAAAGTAAGTTATCTGCTCACTGAAGTTACTGATCATAGAGAAATTAGTTATTAGTACGTTGAAATTACTGATTGATTCTATTGTCTTTTGTTATTAAATTTATACTGTATTGTACAAAGTTACTTACAGTTATTTTCTAGAAGTCTTGGTGAACAGTCTCTTAGATAATAGGCACCACTTGAATCATCCAAGCTGTCTTCCTTATATTATTACAAGGAATCTTTTGAGTTGCATGGGTACTTCAAGAGTGCTCTAAGAGCCTTTTAGGAATGACCATACCTAAGATAATTAGACAAATTTACCCCACGATTCATCTCTAATTAATTTAAACATGTCAAAAAAAATTCAATGCTAAATATTTGTTTCACATCTATTTTTAGCTTTTAAATTTTGTGTTCTAAAAAATAAATAGAAAAATTGCCTAAACAAACTAGGCCTTAGTGTGTGTTTGAGTCTAGAAATTAGTAGATATGGATAAACTGGTATTTGGTTAATGAAATAATAATGATCCTGCAGTATTCACCATTTGATAGTAATCAAATTCCCCTGATATGTGAATCCATCCCTGTAAAGAGGAGCTCTAGAAATTGTAAAATTATAATTAGAGATGAACAATTATAAACCAATCTTGCTAACTTAGTGGGTGTCAAAGTCAGGAAATCAGTACATATGGATAAACTGATAATTGGTTGATGAAGTGATAAGGATCCTATGGCATTCATCTTTCTGTAGTAATCAAATTTCCCTATTATGTGAATCCATCCCTGTAAAGAGAAGCTCTACCTTACCGAAAGATTTTGATGCTACTGATTTTTCTTGTTTTATTCTTTTCAGTTTCATCTACTCAGCTTATCTATATTTAAGATATTGATGTAAATGCTGTAGATAGATCAACACTTAGTTTCAACTTGTTTATTGTCCATTTTCCTTTTCTGTTCCACAAGTTACTCTGGCTAGGCTAATTCTGTGCATTTTCTTCAGTGGCTATAATGTTTACTCTAAAATAGGTTGGGCCAATAATAATGCTAGGCATCTTATTGCATGAAGGAATCATGGTAATTGAGCATCCAAACATAATCCATGGTGTTTGCAATCAGTGGTTAGACATACGCTTTGCTCATGTCAATGTCAACTTTTTTCTAAACTAAACGTTCCAAAATGCTGATATGAATTCGTCAAAACTAAATATTGCAAGTTGACTCAATTGAGTTCTGGCTGATGTCTAGGTGTGTTTAGATCGATGATCTTAATGAATGATAGTCTTGCAAGAACTTGTTCTCATCTTACTGGACTGTTATGAATTTTGAAGCGTTTATTATTTTTATTTTTTGTGATTTGATATATATTGATCTATTAAAGAAATGTTTGAACCTCTTTATGTCTTGACAGGTATGATAAAGTTGCAATGCCATTTATACTAAAGGCGAGCATCTTCTTATAGAATCTTCAAGTGATGCTACTTGAGAGATGGAGGTGGTTAGTCTAATATAAAGTTGATCCATCCCTGAATGAACTTGGAACTTTTCTTCAACTAAATATGCCACACATATCTGTTTAATTTCAGAACCAACAATGTTTCTCAAACTGAGTTTTAGCACACGACAAGCTTACCTAATCGTGTTAGTTCCTGTGAAGCTAATGACACTATTAGTTCACTTGATTCGCACAAAGTACACGGGGCTTGTCTACATTCATTTACAAATACAGCTATGGAATGTGCTGCCACTGCCAGTCCCTTTGACAACTCACTTCACTGGCCTCCATTTGCACCATTTGGACCATGCACTTCCTATATTGAAACCCTCAACAAAACAATTACCTATTGTCTTTACTCTGTCCTTGTTTCACTGGGAAGAATATCTGATTGATTGCACTTTTTCTTGGACCTTTAACACCATAACCATTGAGAGAGATTTCCAAGATATCATTTTGATGAATCCTGTGTAATCTTTATTGCATTAGATGTTCTTCTGAGATATGACTTTCCAAAATTTTCAGAAAATAAATTCAGCAGAATAGTAGAACCTGCCGAATGAAGTGTCTTTGGACTGGGGGTTGGTATTAAATGGTACTGTGGTTCTGAAAGACTTGAGCATTTTGTATCTCAGGTACAATAGCATCCATTTTCAACCACATTCTAGAGAGATGACTGTTTGGGATGGAATCCAGATGGCTTAGTCATGATTAGGTCAGCCTACAATGCACTACTGTTTGAGGATGGAGTTCAGACGGCATATTCATGGTTAGTCATGGGAGCTGTGGCTATTCTCAAAAATACTTTAAACCTTTGGTCTTCTTTTGCTCTCAAAAAGACCAAACTTTTCACCTGGCTTTTGTTGCAGGATCGGGTAATACAAGCCTCAAAAAAGAAAAGGCATAGAAATGAGTGATACACGCTGCACATACCGCTGCTGCAATGAGGAGACTATGGTTCACATATTTCAGAAATGTATCTATACCAAATGTAGATGGTATTGCATTGCCTCTGGTACTGGATCATTCTAGAGGAATGCATTATATCCTTCTCAAGCAACAGGAAAACACACCGGAGCCTCACTCCATACTAGTTGTTGGGCATGGGCTTGGTACAACATGATTTTCGGGCAAGCTTCCTGGCAAAGCCCTTCACTTTATGTGGCTTCAGAGGTGCAAACCATGGCTAGCAAGGATCAGGGGGAGAAATAAGCTAAAGGTTCAATGTTAGTGAATCAAATTGGAGCCCGAGTAAGAAACTGCACATATGAGAACCACTGCATCCACTGTACTTTTCAGCTCCATAAGCTTGATACTCTGCAACAGGACTGCTCCGAGGCATGGTTCAATCCATCTGCTAAACATTTTCGTCATGCACTAATAATTTTTCATGGCAGTTTTAATTCATATGGCATGCCACTATGATCAATTTTGAATTTTCTATGGTAGTTTTTATTCCTTGTCATTTCTATGGCATGTTAATTTTGGATGGCAGTCTTAAATTTGGCTCCTAGCCTTATTTCTTTTAGCTACTTCTTGCTGCTCCATATACTACCAATTCCATTTGCTTCTGTTTTTTGACATTAGTTGCACGTGATTAGTTGCCAACAGCGATCAAGTTCCTTTTTACTGATTAATCTAATTGTGCCCTTCAAAAACAGGAGAAAAAGAACCTCGGCTGCTTCGGTTGTGTCACATGCAGTCACTTTGAAGAATCATCCATATATACAAGGCTAAGGTCGGAGGTGGAATACTTATAATCATCAATCAGCCGACTAGGATTGCAAGAGAACCAGCCGATTTCAGCAACCAAGTCACATTCCCATTTTTTGTTTTTCCAGCCAAATTATGTAGATTTGCACAAGAAGACACAAGAAGTTGTTCATCAGCCAGCTGCGCCTCTGCCTCACCCACCAGACAAAAGCCACACTGAATTTGGATGGTCCCTGTGGATTCCTAACCTTGCGCAAGTCTTCTTGTTTTTCTTTGCCACAAGTCTTACAAATAGCACGGCCAGCTATTTGGACAGCAAAGGTATAGCTATGACTCTCCAGGGCCAACATTCGTCCATTCTTGCCATCGCACAGTTTGTGGAGCAGGTGTGTCCAACTTGGCATGCAACCATATGATTTCTATTGGCTGTGGCTCGAGGAGAGAAAAATTGTCTTGGTTCTACAATCAAATTGCTTCACAAACAAAAACTATCTTGGGGAAATCATCGATATCATTATGAGAATGTTTTGGCATTCTAAGAAGCGTTTCATTATGAACGAATAGTGTCATTGCACATCTCGTGACTCATGGGAACCTTCCTGATACTCTTATTTCTACTAGTTAGAAGTGGATTTTTTGAAGTGTTTCCAGTGTTTGTCAAACAATTAATGGTTAAGATTCAGGAGGGAAGGACGATTCCTTTTTGTTAGGGTGAAGAAAATATTTAAATTTGTAAATTTTTTTTGTAATATCCATCTGGAATGTTAGTGATAACTGACAAATTTAAGCTATAATGACTCTTGATTTGGACTCTAGATCTACTATTCTCAAAACCTTTCTTATCTTTCATAAACCGACTCTATGATTGATGTTTAATTCAAATATGAGCCAATGATTGGCCTTGTTCTTCCAACAGAAATAGAAACATTTAATATATTTTTTTTATCCAAAACATCCAAGCTTCAATTTTCTTTCAAAGATTTATTTCTCGAAATAAGGTTCTGACATATTACTTACATAAATAGTTTATTTATTTACGGTCAATTCCAACTTCTTAGAAGGCTCCACCTCAGCAGTCCACGTCAGGATGGCCCCACGCGCACCTTGCTCTTTATTGCCAGATTATATATATATATATTAATGCCGAGTCAATTATTTTGTACGACTTTTGGCGACATCGACTCAGTCATGGCGGAGCAGCCAATAAGAACAAGAATCCAAGTCCAGCCTTGCATGGGCCTTCCTCACGTGGACCCCAAAAGGCCAATGGAAATATCTTGAAGCAGAAAAAAATTAATTGAGCAAAAGTACATAATAACACTCTTTATTTTTATTAACACCAAAATATTATATTTTGAAAAAAAATTATATACATAATATTTTATTATAACTTTTAACTATTTTTTATTTCAACATTGTTTTAACAATTGATCAAATTATAATAAATTTATTTTATGTTATAACAATTATAACTATAATTATATATAATATTATTGATAAAAAATTATTTTTAAAATGAAAAAGAGGATGAGATGCTCCTTCAAAAGAAAATATTCTTCTTACTATAATGAAAATAAAGGACAACCTTTTTTTATCTGAATTGTTAGATATTTTCAACCAAATTATATGCTTTTCTTTTTATTAAAAAAATAGAGAAAGCAAATCTAATTATTTCGGAATAATTGTCTTTATTCATAATTTATTTGATTTATTTATGATATTTTTATCAAAAAATTTGGAAAAAAAAGGTGGAAATGGGATGTCGCAATTCGTCAATATATATTATGGTGTATTAAAGAGATACATTGCATATTAAATATGTCGTAGATGACATATTGAATTTGATACAGAGGTATCGACAGATGCCCATATTGAATTTATTCATCCGTAGGCTCAATAATTACATGTCTGTGTCCTTAAAAGTTAAAATTAAATAGCTAGAAAATTTAATTATATATAAAAATCACTATGAATTAATTAGTACAATCATATTTTATGGGATCAAATTCGACTATAGGTAAATTTAGTGTGTTCGATAAAGAATTTTAATTAAATTAAAATTTTATTTATTTGTATTTGTCAAATATATAGGTGCAAAATGGTTAATTGGAGAAAACTCCCCAATCCCAAATTGACCTTTGCATGCACTCCCCACTTGATATATTCTTTGCATTCACTCCCTGATGGATTGAGTATAAAAGAGTGAAAACTCAGTATACATTATAAAGATTTGAGTATAAATTGTTTGAGATTGAGTACTAATTTAAGAAATTTGAGTACAAAGTTTCGGTGACCTCTCATGTGAAAATTTTGATGTAGTGAGTATAAAAGAGTGAAAACTCAGTATACATTATAAAGATTTGAGTATAAAAGAGTGAAAACTAGTATACATTGAAAAGATTTGAGTATAAATTGTTTGAGATTGAGTACTAATTTAAGAAATTTGAGTATAAAATTTCGGTGACCCCTCATGTGAAGATCTTGATGTGGTGGATGCAACCTCGTATACTCAAATTTCTAAATTTTATATTCAAATTTTTTCAAATAATACTCAATCTAAATCAATTCATACTTAAATTTTGATAATGTATACTGAAATTTTTACTATATATTGAAACAATGTATACTCAAATTTTCTCAAATAATACTCAAATTTATTAAATTAGTACTCAATCTCAAACAATTTATACTCAAATCTTTACGATTTATACTGAATTTTTACTCTTTTATACTCATAAAAAAATAGCACACAAAACTGTCTTGTCAATCCCATCAGGGAGTGCATGCAAAGAAATTTTCGATTGGGGAGTGCATGCAAAGCCCAGTTTGATATTGGGGAGTTTTCTCAAATTTTCCCATAATTGATAGGTTAAATAAGTCTCTTTATTTGATACTAAACTGTTAGAAAAGTCTAGCAAACGTTAGCAATAAAAAAAAGTCTAACATGGGTTAATTGAAGTTAGGTTAAATTTGACCCAGGGTGTATGATATTTTTGACGTAGTAGTCATGGAATGATTCTTGAAAATTGATATAACTTGGTACTTTTCCACTATGCGTCTTCCGCCTATATATTTGAATTTATCTCCCCTATATCCATGGGCCAAAAAGGCGAAACGCTCGCCCCAGCGTCCCCGCCAGCCCACCTCAGGACAAACACGGATGAGGTAAATCACGGTTATTATTGGTGTGGTGAGGCGCCTGGGGTCGAGGGAATTAATGCCAGCAGACCAGGATTTTATCCCCGTACGCAACTGGCGACCCTCGAACCTGTGACCTTGACCAAATCGACCAGGCGCCTTACCATCCGATCCATGGGGCTAAAAATATCCATGAGGCATGGACATTATATCACTAATTTTTGAAAATCGATCCTTGATTATGACGCTAAAAATATTATACATCCATCGTCTGCACTACATTTTAGGACATAATAAAGAATATACATAAACAAGACCTATCCTCTAAGTAGGGGAAAAAAAAATCCAAAACTAAGGCTTCATGCACGGTAGAAGAAGACGGTGAGGCCTATTATCAGTGAACAAAAGTTAAAAATAATAAAACAAAAGTAAAGTTCATATCACAAAATCTAGAGCTTCAAGGTAAAAAAACATAAAGAAAATAAGATAAACACAATTAGAGTGATATAATTGCAGTAGAATTCCTTTTACCTCTTTTTTCGTATTATTCAAAATGAACTTGCATATGCCTCAACGAGCTACTTTATTTAATTCTATTGGACTCAAATTCTGATCACTGAATTAAAATATTGATTATGGAAGCTTTTATCTATCAACTATTATTTTCAATCAACTTAATACTTATTACTTGAGTCACCGAGATCAAATTATAAGCTTAATTCGTAATTAATTGTGATTCCAATGGTCTCTAAAATAATTTTAATAGACTCAAATCAAATCCTATTATGTCAAAGTTTATCTGCCAACTCAAATGGATAAGATCAACTCAGACGATTTAATTTTTAAAATCTAAAATAATTTAGCCCAAAATTCAAAAGAAAAAGAGCAAGTTATTTTTCCTATTTTTATTAGTCATATATCTAATCAACTCGAGAGTCGATCGACCTTATGACAAATCTTGTCCAAAGCCTTCGAAATTATGATGTAACGGTAAGATGACTAATCGTTATTTTAGGTATTTTGTAGGAATGTTTCCTTCAAATAGGACGCGAACACTAAGATGTTGGATTTCTAAACCGCCCAACGCGAGTGCTTCCTGATTTATCCTGGTGACCGACGATGAGAAACTTCCGTGGGACGGTTCACTTTCTGATTTACCTTAGCGATCGATGGAAAACTTTTATAGGGTCAAGTTGATCATCTTTGATTCGTCTACTACCTGGTCTTTTTTTTTATAATAAATCTTGTCAAGGCTTAAATAACCTACAAATATCTTGCCCTGGAAACCTAAGCAAAAATTCAAGATTGAGAGGCTCATTTCTATCACAAGACAACGATAAATAGACAAATACTCTTTCTAAATTTTTTACAAACAATTATAGAAAACAATAATTAAAAAAACCCTGCGATCTAGGGGTTGTGTGCTCCCATTCAGGGTTTTGTCGTAATCAAGGAGGTGGTGGTGGCCTATAATTTTAGACTGATCAGCTGTAACGGGCTACTAACTATCTGTAATCGGGTGGAAAAGGTGAAATCTTCGTTTTAACAGTTCTACTGTAGAGATCTCACATATTCTACCAGGGAAAAAATGATAAGAACTAGTTGAATATTTAACTAAATAACTTTTCTAAATAGGACATAAGATAATCCAAAATGAGAATAAATTATAAGAACTTATTCAACATTTAACTAATGGGACGCTTGATATACATTCGACAATGAGAATGATAGTGTATTTTGATTGAGGGGTTTATGAGTTTGATGATAACCTAGTAGGGACTAGGTTATAAAATCATGAGTATCATATCCATATTTTGATTCTGATCCCGTATACCAAGCATCATAAATGGGAAAGAAATAGATTTCATTACCATTCCTGACTTCTAAACCCGCTTACCAAGTGCCCCCTAAATAACTTTTTTAAATAGGGCATAAGATAATCCAAAATAATATTTTTATTTGTAGAAAATCAAACATTGTATGTTAAAAAGGTGTCGCTACCTAATCGGTGGAGAGCTGGCTACTCACCACCCCGCCTTTTACAAAGGCGATACCGATAAGTGTTGTCGCATTAATCAGTCACCTAGATAGCTAGGCGTCGCTTAGGTGTGAGATGTCTGATTTTTTTTTAAATAAAAACCTTCCGAATCGATTGACCAATCCATTAAACACTTCAAATTGATTAACCGATCGATTAACATGAATTTTACGAAAAACAAAAACCTGTTAAATCGATTGGTCGATCGATTGAACATTTCAAATTGATTAGCCAATCGATTGGTATGAATTTCATGAGAAATTAAAATATGTCGAATCGATTGATCAATTGATTACAGGAGTTTCACGAGAAAATAGATTGTCGGTCGATTAGCCAATCGATTGAATACTGAACATTGTCAATCGACCGATTGGCAGGAGGAAAAATATTCCGCATAGGTGCTAAAGCGCTAAGCGACAAGTGACCGCTCGTCTACCATCTAACGTTTTTTAAACACTAATCAAATAATGTCTCATTAACAACAAACTCTATTCAATTATCAACTCGCTTGAAAAAATATTAACAAGGTTAAGTAACATTGAACCTGAGACGACTGGCCGAGTCCCACGGGAAGTTCTCACTGATTACTAAGGTAAATCAGAAAACGCTTACACCAGATTAAAAATTTTCAATTATCTATAATTTTAAAAATAGATTATATATATATAATCTATTTCTAATATTAACGTAAATTATTAATATGTTTTAGAGATTTTTGTTAAATTTATATATGTATTTTTTATTTAATCAGATATTCCAGTCGGATATCGAGTATTGATAGTCTCTCTATATTCTACTCCATTCGGATCGGATGTCAAATTCTCCGTCGAATTCGAATAAAATTGTCATCCCTAATCGAACTTGAGACGATCGATCGAGTCCCACAGGAAGTCCTCACTGATCGCTAATGTAAATCAGAAAACGTTTGCACCAGACGGTCTAAAACTTAACATCCCACGATTGTACATTCCATTTGATGATTTTTTTTTATAAAACTCATCATAATTAAAAATCGAATCCTGAATACTTAGAGACCATTAATCAATCTTTTACATGACATAGCCTCGGCGACTTACTAATTACCTATCATCGAATAGACAATCTCGTGAAAACCAAACCTAACGGAGGTGCTACAGTAAGTAACTTTCTTTCACTCTTTATTCATCTGTATGCTTTACACCTCTCCCTTCACATCACAATTTATTCTCTTGGGCGTCGGAAGTAAAAGCATTTGTCCCTGCCCCCACTCTCCCAGCTGTCAACAGCTTCCTTCCTTCTCTTCCTCCTCCAATGCCATTGCCAGCCCATCCTCCGCTTTCCCTCCCGTTTTCCCCCACCCCCTATTTATAGGCACTCACTAGCTGGCTTTCACTCTCATCAGTCATCCATCACACCCCAAAATCATCATGGAGGCGCTCCGCTCTCTCTTCTTCTTTTGCCTCCTCCTTTCCGTCCCTTCCTTCCTTCTCGCTGCTTCTCCTTTCCCCTTTTCCCACCACCACCTCCGCTTGGCCGGAAGCATCAGATCCGGCGGCGCCGAGGCGGCGTTGGCCGAGTCCAAGCGCTACGAGGGCTCCTCCGACCTCGTCAACCTCCGCTACCACATGGGCCCCGTCCTCTCCTCCCCGATCAACCTCTACCTCGTCTGGTACGGTCCGTGGACTGCCGCCCAGCGAGCCCCGCTCCGCGACTTCCTCCTCTCTCTCTCTGATTCTTCCGCTCCACCTCCCTCCGTCGCTCAGTGGTGGTCCACCGTCGCGCTCTACTCCGACCAGACCGGCGCCAACGTCTCCCGCCGCGTCGCCGTCGCGGCCGAGGCCTCCCTCCCGCATCTCCCGCGCGGCGCTTCCCTCACCCGGCTTTCCATCCAGCTCGTCATCGCCGATGCCCTCGCCGCGCGATCCCTCCCCGTCGACCACGGCCGCGGCGCCTACATCGTCCTCACCGCGCCCGGCGTCGCCGTCCAGGACTTCTGCCGCGCCGCCTGCGGCTTCCACTACTTCACCTTCCCTTCCCTCGTCGGCCACACGCTGCCCTACGCCTGGGTCGGCCACAGCGGCAGACAGTGCCCCGACGTCTGCGCTTACCCCTTCGCCATACCGACCTACATGGCCGGCAGCGTCGGGGCCATGAGCCCGCCCAACGGCGACGTCGGCGTCGACGGCATGGTCAGCGTGCTAGCGCACGAGATGGCGGAGCTCTCCACCAACCCGCTGATCAACGCGTGGTACGCCGGCGAGGACCCGACGGCGCCCACGGAGATCGCCGACCTCTGCGAAGGCGTCTACGGCACCGGCGGCGGCGGCGGCTACACGGGGCAGGTGAGCAAGGACGAGATGGGACGGAGCTATAACCTAAACGGACGAAATGGGCGGAAATTTTTGGTGCAGTGGATTTGGAGCCCGATCGCAAAGTCCTGCAGAGGACCCAACGCCTTGGATTAATGGCCCCGCCGTTGCCGCATTCTTCCTTCCTGCGTTTAATTTCCACCACTATTTTAATCTTATAGCTGCAGATTGTAAATATAAGTTCTATAAATAAATCAATTTTTTTTTCTCTCAGTTCGTTTATGATTCATTTCAAATTGGTCAATCGTCATATATTTATTTGACTCAGCTTTTGATTCAAATTTGAACATTTGGGCTGGCATATGATTGATAGTGCCCCCGAAAGCTGCTTTGTTGTCTGATTGGATTAGGAATACTCCCAAACTCTTCGGTCACAAATCCAGGCTGGACCCCCAAAACGTCGTGAGGAGTGACCACATTTCATTTCATATGCGTCAGGCTGTATACCTCCCTGCTCTAGACCAAATGAGAATTTTTTAACATCTTTCCATCTTGACCATTTAATATAGCAAAAAGATTCTATTGTTCACTCCCACTGACCATTTAATATCGTAAACTCATCAAATCCTTTCAGATTTAGAGGTCCATGATGGACATATCAGTACTAAATAAGACATCATTAACAGTAAGGTTTACAAGCTGCAATTATATGATTAAGTCTATATGCATGGATTCAATCCAATTAAGATCATATGGATGACTTAATCTCTGTACGATGGGTTACACTTGATCAACACATAATTAATTATCATTAAAAAATTAAACCTCAATTAAGTGATCTATGGCATAAAAGGGGAGTTAAATTAAATAGATATGGATTAAATGCATAGATCCGTTAACCCGATTTATTAACATTAATGAATTGTTAATGATGAATGAACTTTAAAGAGATGATTCCTATAGGATGGGCCACAAGGCATATAAGGAAAGAAACTTATCCAATTAGGGCATCTTGTTGAATCAAGAGAGGTTGATGTGTTTCTTCTACCTCTCTTCTCTTCCCTATTGAGAAGGTTGTTGGATTGCCGCCTATTCTTGTAAAAGGTTATTCCACGGTTGCAAGAACTCCGACGATAAACAAGAACGATGGCCAATGCGATGGATTCAAGTTAGACTATTTCGTTGCCATTGGTTTTGATTTCTATCTAATATAGCCTTATGGACGATAATAACTAGATCCCTAGATGCATCCATGAGATTAGGATTATCTTTGACGATATGAAAAATATACATCGATTTTGCATTTGATTCCATATAAATGAGGGGATCGATTTGTATCTATCGAATATAGCAATGGATAGACTAGGTTCTCACCTATATTTTGTGTTTTTCGTCCAATTTTGTGAAGAACATAAAGAATGGTGGTAGAATAGGGTTTTTCCACCACCATTCATGAACTATACAAGTATCAGAAAAGGAATCTCGCGACTAACAGTCGACCGATATAAAACACCAGTCAATTGATATTCAAGAACTCACAAATATCAATCGATTGATACAGACCTCAGTGAATTGATATTCAAGAAATTCGAGCACAGAATGATATCACACTCGATTGAAGCATTCGATTGATTCTATCAGTCGACTGCTATCATATTCAGTCAATTGATGTGCTCGAATTTGTACATAGAAGCGAGTTGAATCTCGACTAGGGCACTTGACTGTTAACATCAATCGACTACCATAAAGACCACTCAACTGATACTCATGAAGTTGAACATAGAAGTGAGTCAAACTCGACTGCTGCATACGACTGATTTCATCAGTTGACTGTGAAAGATCCCAATAGACTAATGTTTGTGAAGTCACGAGCAGAAACTTATCTGATTCGACTGCAAGACTCAACTACTGTATACCAGTTGACTTATGTGTCCAAAACTTGGCGCATGCAACGTGCCAATCAACTGGCAAACGTGAGGGCTCAACTATTGACATTATCAGTCGATTGATGTCTTCGCTCTTGCTGCTTAGTCGAACCTATACTATCGTGAAAGCGAAAACTATTGGGGAGGTTAGGAGTATGCGCATAGAAGGATATATATCCATGCTAAGGATGATTGACCCAAACGAAAATCATTCTTTTACTAGATGTATGTTTAAGGAAGCTCACAAATTAAGTCAAACTTCTTGATCATGCGCATAGTGTGTCGAGCACTGTGACCAATTACGGGTATTGTGAGTGATGCTAGAAAACATAAGCTAATTAAAGAAGCTCATATATAAAGTTAATCATGTGTATGACGTGTCGACCCAAAGGAAGATGCGTTATGCGACAAATGAAGTTATGAGTTGTTTGGAGAGTACCACTAGCATATTACAATTTAGTTAAAAGACTAAATGTAATGTTGCACTAGGTATCTCATTTAATACCCGTAAAATTGCATGTTCGTTTGTTGCATTTTGTTAAAACACAACTATAAAGATACATACCTTGTTTTATTTAATTAAGTTATGTTTTTTTTTTGCTTTTGTTTATGTAGTGCTCTCAATATTTGCTAATTTAAACAGCATCCCCATGCTTACTGGCACAATCTTTAGTTAATGGAAAGAGCATATTACGATTTTGTTAGATTGCATGGATTTAGACTCTGCATTTAGACATGATTACCCTGCACCTTTATCTAGTGATTTTACTGCGAATCAAAAGATGATCTTTGACAAGTGGGAGCGATCAAATTGCATGAGTTTGATGATCATGAGGATGCCTATTCCGTAATCACTTAGGGGTTCAATAACTGAGAAGGGGGATGTTAAAATCTTCCTTAAGAAATTAGCGGACTGATTCGTCTCAAATGAAAACGTTGAAACTGCTGTACTTCTCACGAAGTTAGTGTCCATGTAGTACACCGGGAAGGGTAGCATTAGAGAGTACAACATGAAAATGTTGAACTTTGTTACAAGGCTAAATACACTAAAATTGGAAATGTTTGAAAGTGTCCTTGTGAATCTAATTCTAATCTCTCTGGCTACACAATTCATTTCTTTTAAAATTAGCTAAAATACTCAAAAGGAAAAATGAACATCAAATGAGCTTATAGCTCAGTGTGTACAGGAAGAAGAGAGATTGAGAAGTAACACATCTCATAGTGCTCACTTTCCATCCTCATCTTAGTATTCGAACAAGAAGAAAAGAAAGGATATAAGTAAAAATAAGGATAAACAAATTGCAGTGACTAGGACTTCAGAGCATAACGTGCAAAAGCAACAAGATCTAGATCCGACTTATTTCTTTTGTAAAAAGAAAGGTCATCTAAAGAAGGATTGCCCCAGCTATGTCAATTGGAATGACAAGAAATGTGTACTT
Organism: Boesenbergia rotunda; assembly: GCA_024364735.1. Classification (NCBI taxonomy): domain Eukaryota; kingdom Viridiplantae; phylum Streptophyta; class Magnoliopsida; order Zingiberales; family Zingiberaceae; genus Boesenbergia; species Boesenbergia rotunda. Next base: position 171,857 of record JAGFNQ010002825.1, read on the forward strand.
CTCAACTTTATTAGTTTAGAAGTTAACTTAGTTACTGTACCTAATAACACTTGGTGGATAGATACTGGTGCAACTGCTCACATAAGTGTAATTATGTAGGGTTGCCTCATAAGCCGAATGCCAATTGATACTAAAAATTCATCTATATAGGAATTGATAAGAAGGCAAAAGTAGAGGCGATAAGTATTTTTAGAGTTTGTTAAAGGAATAATGAACTTTGAGTTTGGAAAAACATTTGTAGTGTCGTCTTTTAAACGAAACTTAATTTCTATTTCATGTGGACAAATCTGGATACATTTGTTCATTTGGAAATGAAATTTTTAATATTTTTTGAAATTCTATCTTGTGTGATATTGGTTTCTTGATTGACAAACTATACAGATTAGACACTAAAACTCATACATATTGTAATGCATAGTATAGGTGTGAAGCATGATGTGACAAATGAGAATTTATCTATGTTGTGGCATAGGCATTTAGGACACATCATTAAGTAATGCCTAGAATGGTTAATGTCACTAGGAATTCTCAATTCTCTTGATATGTCAGATTTTAAAATCTGCATTGAGTGTATCAAAGAGAAAATAGCTAATCAAGATGGAGTAAAAGCTTATGTTGGAAAAAGAAAACGATAGAGGGGGGGGGGTGAATATCGCTAAAAGCTTTTCGGACTAAGAAAGAGTAAATACGCAGCGGAAAGAAATAAAGTACACAAGAACACAAGTCAATTTTTTACTTGGTTTGGAGTCGCGGTCGGCTCCTACTCCAAGGCCCACGGTCCTTGACCGTTTACTTTGAGCAATTCTATATTCGGAAAGATTCTTACTGATTGATAGTATAGATATAGAATTTGAAAACTAAATCACAACACTTTCGTAAATTTAAACTTTACCGACGCCCGAGATGAATCGAATTCCGGAGCAGAGGGTCGTCGTCGGCACTGAAATCTCGAAATGGAACTTTGCCGGAGCGCAGCGCGTGAGCAAAAGTGTTTGGAGTGTTGGAAAGAATGGATTGTTGAAGCCTTGGGGGTGAACCCCCTTTTATAGCACCCATGGGGGCGCCTGATTTGTTGGGGGCGCCTGACACGTGCCTTCACCTGCGAGAACCTCAATCCGCAGCTCGGTCAGCGCTTATCCCCTTCGATTCGGCACCTGGGCTGACTGGGGCACCCGGGACCTCTCGGGCGCCTGGGTTGACCTGGTATATTGGCTTCGTGGCGGATTTGCTTCGATGACCGCTTTGGCTTTGACCTTGGGCGCCTAGGACCTCTTGGGCGCCCAACCCAGTGTAGTTCGAAGCAGTCTTGCTTCTTGGCAGTTTTTGGCCTTGACCTTGGGCGACCGTGACCTCCCGGGCACCTAGCCCAGTGAACCACCCTACTCCTTTGGGGCGTTTGAGCTGCAGAAATACAATCCTTCGTCCCTGTAACCAAGGTTAGTTCCAAAACAAACCAAGCAAGAGTATTAGTCATTATTTACAGCCTTAGCTGTCTTGGTTTTGACTTCGGGTCTCCCAAATGGAACCCTAGGTCGAACCGACACCTACTGTTCCCTCGATGGGGAACGCGTCCTCACCTACTCCTCTCAGGAGAGTTTACCTTTTGCCAACCGGTTCCTCTGGTTGGACTTTTGCCCAATCCACCTGACCAGGTCTTCGTGCCCAACTTCCGGTCAGGTCATCTTGCCCAACTTCCGTTCAGGTCTTCGCCCAACCCCTTGCCAGGACTTCTTGCCCAGTCCTCGACCAGGACTTCTTTGCCCGACTTCCGGTCAGGTCTTCTTGCCCAGTCCTTGACCAGGACTTCTTTGCCCAGCCCTTTGCCAGGACTTCTTGCCTAGTGTACCTAGGACATCTTCCTGCACACTCAGTGAACAAGTTAGATCACAATAACATCTTAACTTCTGAACCCTTTGCTATTATCGAAACCCAGGTTTGACTTAGGTGCTGCCTGCACCAACAATCTCCCCCTTTTTGATTTATGACAACACGGTTCAAAATGTTAAGTTAATAAAGCAAGTAATATACTTAATTTCCTCCCCCTGGAAGAAATTCTCCCCTTGAGATTTCAAGAATACGTGGGGGTTTTGAAGACATTTCTAAGTCCTTGTCTATCATAAAATGAAAAGATTTTTCAGGTTTTCAACACTTAGAAAATTTTCAAAAGGGATTTTCAAGTTAGAAAAACTTTCCAGAATATTTCCGAGTTGGGCACTTAGAAAATTTTCCAAACATTTAGTTTTAACACTTAAAAATTTTCCAAAACATTTTTTGAGTTAAGTACTTAGAAGATTTTCCAAAACATTTTTGAGTTAAGTACTTAGAAAATTTTCCAAAATATTTTTGAGTACTTAGAAAATTTTCAAAATAATTTTGAATTTAACACTTAGAAAATTTTCCAAAACATTTTTGAAGTTAACACTTAGAAAATTTTTAAAATAATTTTTGAGTTAAGTACTTTACTTTTTGGAAAAAGGAGATAAAAGTTTTTGAATAAAATTTAATTTGGAAAGGTTTTAAATTTTAAAACCTTCTTTTCTCTCCTTTCCAATCTCTCCCCCTTTGCCATATATCAAAAAAAAAATATAGCAAAAAAAATTGAGTAAGGAAAGTAAAGTGTTGTATTGAACCAATTCTATGCATAAATTGGACCAAATTAATTTAAATTTTCTCTTTCGGGTCCTGTCTAACCCAGTTAGCTACTTATTAACTGTTATAAATAGTAGCTTTCGCATGGGTTAGTCAAGTTAAGTGATCTGATCAAGTTAGATTTTCTAAGCTTGACACTTAACCTGATTACTATTCAATTGGTATTATTGCCTCAATTACTGCAGATGTACTGACTTAAAGCATCTTGAATCAAGACATTGACCTAAGCATCTCAACCCAGTCTAGGTTATCAATCAAAAGTACCCTAAGGTGCTTGTGAGATGCTGGCTTCTAGATCTATAGGTGCATGCAGTTTTAGGGTTAGGGCCTAAGCTAAATCCATTTGCGAAAAAAGCCCTAGTTTTGAAGGGAGTAAGTTTTTCAAAAAGCTAAGTCGAAAATCATTTTAAATTTCAAGACGAAAATGATTTTTCAAATAAATTTAAATAACAAATAAGAAATAAAATAGAAAAAAACACAAGTAGAGCAGTCCTATTCTACTAAGCATAACCCTAACTGCTTTCTTAGTGAGCTGAACTTAGACTCAGGTAAGGGTTTGGTGAAGATATCAGCTAAGTTTGACTTTGAGTCTACATGCTTAAGGACTATTTCACCCCTGGCTACATAATCTCTTACGAAGTGATGTTTAACCTCTATATGTTTTGTTCTAGAGTGTTGGATTGTTCTAATTGAGTTAAGAGACATTTAGGTATTAAGGGTAAGCTTATAGTATAAACGTTATTTTTCCTAGTGCCCTTAAGCATGACTTCTGAGTCTTGCAAATTTCTAATCAGGCAGTCAGAGTTGGTAAAGGTAACTACATAGTCAATATCACATAATTGACTTATACTAAGCAAATTAAATTTAAAGTTCTCAACCAATAGTACCTTTTTAATTACAAAATCGGATTTGAGTTCAATGTTACCTGACCCAATGACTTTGAGTGTAGCATTGTTGCTAAATGCTACTGAGCCTAGGTTCTTGAACTTGAGTTTGGTGAATTTGAATTTGTCTCCAGTCATGTGTCTGGAGCATTCGCTATCCAACATCCATTGGTCCAAATCTTTATGTTCCTACACATAAAGAATTTATTGATTTGGATCTAATTAGAATTAAGGATAGCTTAAATTGATTTTCAGAACCTAGTCTGTCTCACCCAATCTATAGTTATCAATCGTGTTAACCTTATGAGTTTTGTGAGACAGGTTTTAATAGAAGTAAAGATTTTATTTTGAAAAAACATGATTAACTTTGACAAGTTGAATTAATTTTAAAAATAATTTAATTAAGTTTTAAGTTTATTTTGAAAAGTGGTTGAATCTAAGATTAATTGAAATTTGTGTTAGATTTAAATCTGACAATAGTAAAGTGAATTTGATTTTCAATAATCGGCTTCCAGGTCTTGGCGAGGCACTAGGCCTTCTTTGGCCGTAGCTTTATTGGATCATCAACTCTTTCCTTGACAAAGCCTTTTATTGAAAATTCATCTTCAAGTTACTCCTTGAAAGATTTTGGTCTAACTAATTTGGGTTTTGGATCGGTAGCTTCGGCTAGTTCCGCCAAAATGGCTTCCCTGACGTACTATCATCTCACCTCCACCCAATACTATGTTATTCAAATTTCAGTTAAATCGTTTCAGTCCTTAGTCTAACTAGTCCTAGGTCTAAACATGATAATTTGCAGAAATAAATAAACAATCAAGCATGCAATTAAATTTAAGGGATAAAAGAACTTTATCTAATTATGAAAATCGTTTTTAAATTGGCTCCCCATGGACTAAAGCCACAGTAATGATTAGGCAAGATATGAATCTTGTCCTTGGGGATCCAATAATGGTTTGGTCCAGCTTGATTGTTCAAGCAAAGTTTAGGTACCCATGCTTGAATTTTGGGTCTAGATTGGTTCAATATAGCATAGTATGACCGTTGTCTCGACTTGGTTCGATACCCTAACCCAGATCGATTTAGAACGGACTTCTATTTTCTAAGGATCATGTCAAGACCCTTGGAACCCGAAGTGAATCATTCTAAAGCCGCTCTAAGGTCCTTGACTTGAGTTTTCAAGGAGGAGTTCTCTTTCTCAAGCTTTTCAACTTGAGTAGAGGTTCCTTCTTGAACCTTCTCGGTCAAGGATCTAGAGTCAGCTCCCTCTTTCAGGAGTTTTACTTCCTGTCGGAGGGACTCGACTCGGATTTTGGCTTTTGCCAAGCTACGAGATAAGTAAGCAATTAACTTTGATAATTCAACTTTAGAATAACCACTTACCGTTATTTTGCCGTTTTTCGAAATTGTGAGCCTTCCATCGTCCGGCTCCGATTTCGATCCGATGTCGATGTCTTCCGAAGCTATTAAGGCAAGAAGGTTTGACTGTGGGGCCTCTTCTTCTTCTTCGGAGGAAGATTCGTCCCACGTGGCTTGAAGAGCCTTCTTCCTTCGAGTCTTCTTGGCTTCCTTTAGATTGGGGCACTCCGATTTGTAGTGTCCTTTCTTGTTGCATTCATAGCAGGTTACATTTGGTTTGGTTTTTGAAGTTGAAGGTTCAGCTGGATCTTCCTTTCTTCGGCTGGCTTTCCTTTTATTAGTCTGATGCTTCAGCTCCTTGTAGTAGTCCCAGGCTAGCCGAACCAGCTTGGGTCGATCCCCTTCACTATCTTCTAAGTCTGAGTCAGACTCGGGTGCAGGTTGAGGCTTTTTCTTGGCTACCTTTCCTTGGGGTTTACTTGCAAGAAAAGCAATACCTTTCTCGTCCAAAGTGCAGTTAGTCTGCTCATGTAATTCTAATTCTGAAAATAATTCATCTAATTTAATTTTTGAGAGATCCCTAGAAACCTTGTAAGCATCTACCATAGATGCCTACAGAGTATTTCTTGGGAAAGCATTTAAGGTATACCTGATAAGGTTACGATTTTCTACCTTGTGACCGATTGTGTGCAGGTCGTTCATCAGCTCCTGGATCCTGGCGTGGAGCTGTGCTGCTGACTCGCCTTTGTTCATTTTGATTGTGTACAATCTGTTCAGCAGTAGATCCCTTTTGCTGATTCTGGTGTCGGTGGTGCCTTCGTGCAGTTCAATTAGTTTGCTCCAGAGTTCTTTAGCACTGTTGAAGGGTCCCACCCGGTTCAGTTCTTCTTTGGTTAATCCTCATTGTAGTGTCTGGGTTGCCTTTGCATCAGCCTCGATCTTTTTTTTCAGCGAGGCATCCCTTTCTGAGTAGTGTTGTGCCACTCCTTCAGCGTTCTTGGGGATTTCAAGACCAGATTGGATAATAATCCACATATCCACCTGAGTTTTCAGGTAGACATCCATCCGACTCTTCCAGTAGGAGAAGTCTTCTCCACTGAAGAGTGGTGGTCTGGCTGTGCTGAAACCCTCTTGCATGACGATGATAATTTCTAAAATAAAACAAAAACAAGGAAACTTTGTCCCAAGACTTGGTCTTGGATTAGTAGTGCGGGAATAAAAAAATTAATTGAGAAAAAGCGATCGAGTGGTGTTGCACCAACCTCGATTAACGAGAAAAATTTGAAGAAGAAAAAAATTAAAAATTTCATAAAATCTGAAAATACTCTCAAAATGGTGGTTGCACCAGATTTGAGCCACCCGCTCTGATACCACTTGTTGGATCGAAGAAAACGATAGAGGGGGGGGTGAATATCGTTAAAAACTTTTCGGACTAAGAAAGAGCAAATACGCAGCGGAAAAAATAAAGTACACAAGAACACAAGTCGATTTTTTACTTGGTTCGGAGTCGCGGTCGGCTCCTACTCCAAGGCCCACGGTCCTTGACCGTTTACTTTGAGCAATTCTATATTCGGAAAGATTCTTACAGATTGATAGTACAGATATAGAATTTGAAAACTAAATCACAACACTTTTGTAAATTTAAACTTTACCGACGCCCGAGATGGATTAAATTCCGGAGCAGAGGGTCGTCGTCAGCACTGAAATCTCGAAATGGAACTTTGCCGGAGCGCAGCGCATTAGCGAAAGTGTTTAGAGCGTTGGAAAGAATGGATTGTTGAAGCCTTGGGGGTGAACCCCCTTTTATAGCACCCATGGGGGCGCCTGATTCGTTGGGGGCGCCTGACACATGCCTTCACCTGCGAGAACCTCAATCCGCAGCTCGGTCAGCGCTTATCCCCTTCGATTCGGCACCTGGACTGACTGGGGCGCCCAGGACCTCTCGGGCGCCTAGGTTGACCTGGTCCATTGGCTTCATGGTGGATTTGCTTCGATGACCGCTTTGGCTTTGACCTTGGGCGCCCGGGACCTCCTGGGCGAGGTCCCGGGCGCTTAGCCCAGTGTGGTTCGAAGCAGTCTTGCTTCTTGGTAGTTTTTGGCCTTGACCTTGGGTGCCCGTGACCTCCCGGGCACCTAGCCCAGTGAACCACCCTACTCCTTTGGGGCGTCTGAGCTGCAGAAACACAATCCTTCGGTTCCTGTAACCAAGGTTAGTTCCAAAACAAACCAAGCAAAAGTGTTAGTCATTATTTACAGCCTTAGCTGTCTTGGTTCTGACTTTGGGTCTCCCAAATGGAACCCTAGGTCGAACCGACGCCTACTGTTCCCTCGACGGGGAACGCGTCCTCACCTATTCCTCTTAGGAGAGTTTACCTTTTGCCAACCGGCTCCTCCGGTTGGACTTTTGCCCAATCCACCTGACCAGGTCTTCGTGCCCAACTTCCGGTCAGGTCTTCTTGCCCAACTTCCGGTCAGGTCTTCGGTGCCCAACCCCTTGCCAGGACTTCTTGCCCAGTCCTCAACCAGGACTTCTTTGCCAAACTTCCGGTCAGGTCTTCTTGCCCAGTCCTTGACCAGGACTTCTTTGCCCAGCCCTTTGCCAGGACTTCTTGCCTAGTGTACCTAGGACTTCTTCCTACACACTCAGTGAACAAGTTAGATCACAATAACATCTTAACTTCTGAACCCTTTGCCATTATCAAAACCCTGGTTTGACTTAGGTGCTGCCTGCACCAACAGCTTATACATGCAGATATATGTAGATTATTCCCTAAGGCTTCTTAGAACGGTCAAACATACTTTATAAGCTTTATACATGAGTATTCCTGAGATACTTGTATCTTATTGATGAGAAGTCGCAATCCGTGGATATGCTCAAAACCTTCAAAGCCGAAGTTGAAAATCAACTTGGTAAGAAGATTAATGTTGTAAGGTCAGATCGTGATGGTGAATACTATGGTAGTTCTGACGGATCAGGTGAATACCGTCCTAGGTCATTTGCGGATTATCTTACTCAGTACGGTATCGTGACGCAATACACTATGCTTGGGATGCCTCAGATGAATGGTGTAGAAGAGCTAAAATTGAGCTCTTAAGGACATGGTGAGAAGTATGATTGCATTTTCTTCTCTACCGGAGTCCTTATGAGATGAGACATTCAAAATTGCGGTTTACTTACTCAATAGAGTTCCTAGTAAGGCGGTAATGAAAACCCCATATGAATTATTGACAGGTAGAGCGGTTAGCCTTAGGCATCTATGGCTGCGTTTGGTACGGGGTAACGTAATCGAGTCTGTAATGTAATCAAGTTTGTAATGTAATGTAATGTAATCAAGATTGTTGATGCAGTCTGGCCTTGATTGTTTTGGTGTTGACATCGATTTTAGTTTAGGTTGATTATGGTTTTGATGATTATGATTAAGTCCTGGTCGGGGATCAGACATGGTATGGAAAATCCTAGTCTGGGAGGCTAGGTGTTGGAAAATCCTAACATGGAGGGTTAGGTGTTGAAAAGTCCTAGCTTGGAGGGCTAGGTGTTGGAAAAGTCCTAGTTCGGAAGGGTTGGGTGAAAAGTCCTAGCTTGGAGGGCTAGGTGAAAAGTCCTAACTTGGAGGGTTAGGTGCAAATTCCCATCCTGGAGAATTAGGTGAAAAAGTCCTGGCTTGGAGGGTCAGGTGCCTAGCTTGGAGGGCTAGGTTGGATGATGTTCTAACTCGGAAGGGTTGGGTGAAAAGTCCTAGCTTGGAGGGCTAGGTGAAAAGTCCTAACTTGGAGGCTTAGGTGCAAATTCCCAACTTGGAGGGTTAGATGGAAAAATTCTTAGCTTGGAGGGCTAAGGTGGATGAATTCCTAGCTTGGAGGGCTAGGTTTGAGTCCTTGGATCCGTCTGGTGACCGATCAGGGACATTGGCACGCTGCTCCTTCGTGGATCGGTCTGGTAACCGATCCAGCGATGTCTGATCGGACTGGTGACCGATCAGGGAGCGCACAGTGAGGTTGGGAACCTACTGTGTGGCTCCTGATCGGTCCGGTGACCGATCAGGGAGCAGGCTGCTTCCTCGCTGCCTTGCTCCTGATCGGTCTGGTGACCGATCAGGGAGTGGGAAGTGAGTGAGTTCCCTTGCTGATCAGACTCTGGATCGGTCCGGTGACCGATCAGGGACTCAGGATGGGACTTAGGATCTGATTAATAAATCCCTGTTCATCTGTCCTGATCGGTCTGGATGACCGATCAGGCTTCACTCTGATCGGTCCAGTGACCGATCAGGCTTCACCCTGATCGGTCTGGTGACCGATCAGGCCTGTGTTGCCGTAAGAGCTGGGAATCCCAGCACGGCAGTAGATCGGTCTGGTGACCGATCCACAAGTCCTGGATCGGTCCGGTGACCGATCACTTTAATTCAAATTGCACTGTCTGACGCGGTCAGAGCATCTGATCATATCCGATTTGCTGCCACTTACATCTGATATTTGATTTACTGTGTGATACGCTGCTCTAACACCCTGATTGAGCTGCAAGTGACAGGGGAGGATTCAAACATTCAAGGAGAGGTCAATGGATGCTTTCCTTGGAGCAGGTTTGTCCGATTCTCCGTTTTAGGTTGCAACGGCCGAGCTGCAGACTGGAGCCGGGACTGGGGCTTGGCTGAGGGGAACTCAGGAAGACCAGAGATGGCTTAGTGGTAGCTGGCGTTGGCAGCGTGGTAGCTGGAGGCTACGGAGGATGTTGTCACCTGGTGCTGTGTGGAGAATCAAAAGCGCGGAAGCTGGCTTCGTGGAAGGAGAGTTTTGAGAGTTCAAAGACTTGTGTTCTTGCTGCGCCTTGAGTTCTCCACAATATGCTTGCTGTGTTCTTGAAGTTTTCATCACTTTGGGCAAGCGATCGAGAAAGCAATCATCCATTACTTGAGCACTTGAAGGAGAGAACAAGGAGCTTGGAATCCGACAGTGGGAAGACACGAAGAGGGGTTCTTGCGTGAGATCGCCACTGGGTGGAGCTCAGGGAAGCTTGCTGCATTCTTGTCCTTGCTAAGGGTTTGAGTAAGATCCTTCTTGTTGTTTCTTTGTGCTTAAACTCTATCTGTGATTGAAACGCTGTGGAGAGGTTTCTCCACCGAGAAGGAGGTTGCGTTATATCCGGGGAACCCCGGGGCTTGATCTGCCGACGATCAAGGGATCGCCCACCTTAAGGGCACGCCAAGGAGTAGGGGCAAGTTATCCCCGAACCTTGTAAACCCTCTTGTTAGCGATCTTGGTAGTTGTCTTTGTTTGCTTTCATTTCTGGTTTTGTTTACTGCACTGCTTCCTTTCGTTTTGCTTCTTCCGCTGTGCTACTGATAAGTTGAGTGCAGGAAACTTGTTAAGAGTCAAGAAAAAGTGATTGACTATATTCACCCCCCTTCTCTATCCATCTCGTTTCCAACAAAGATTACATTACTATGTTTGGTAACGAGTTGTATGTAATCTTTGATAACCATAGGCTGCGTTTGGTGAAGGGTAATCCATCCTGTAATGTAATCAAAGATTGGCGGTCGATGATCGACAACGACGACCGACGACCATGGTTGACGGCGGCCACCTTAGGTTATATTAAATATTCAGACTCCGATTACATTAAATATTCAGACTCCGATTTTGCTGGATGCTTAGATAGCAGGAGGTCCACCTTAGGTTATGTCTTTATATTGGCAGGAAAGGTTATATCATGGAAAAACGCCAAACATATGCTAATAGCAACTTCCACTATGGAGGCAAAGTTTATAGCCTACTATGAAACTTCTAACTACAGGATATGAATACAGAACCTTATCATAGGGTTGCATATCATTGGGGGTGTTGGCAATCCATTGAGAATCAATTGTGATATAAAGCTGCAGAATTATATTTTAAGAATAACCGTAGTTCGTCGAAGTCTAAACACATCGACATAAAGTTTCTTACGATTAAAAAAAGAGTTCAAAATGGTCGATAGAACATATAATGACATATTCCATGTTAGTGGACCGCTCACTAAGGGTTTGTCGTCCAAGGTGTTTCATCAGCATGCATTGAGTGGTTCTTCCTATTAATGAAGTACCCATTATGTAGGAAATTGTATTTTATGTGATGTTCTATATTAATGAACACATATATTTTTGGCTTATTGTACGTACTAAAGTTTACTTTTTCTACATGTGTATAGGGTATTGACTTTCTGAACATATAGACATCATGATTTACTATTGCGATTTTGCATATGATTTTGTAAATATGATGTGAGACTCTATTTGCTATTGCGATTTTGCATAAGATTTTGTAAATATGAGTCATAAGGATTAATCATAATTTACCACTGTGATTTAGTATAAGATTTTGGTAAATATGATTTGGACAGTTTGAGTTAGAATGAAGACTCTTGAAAATGGATATGTATAGATCACATTTCGTGCTATTTTTATACTACACATCCACATTTAATTTATGCCATTAATAATATTAATACTGTGATTACTATTGAATCTTATTATAGTTATAACAACTCTGACTTCTTTTGTCCTGTATTAATTGATTTAATAGACCAGATTATTTAAAGGGGTATTTAACCCATAAAGTTTTGGCATGTTGAGCTCAACTAAGAGGTTGCGTAGTGTATAAGAGATCAAGTATAGCCTAAGTAGGAGATTGTAGGATTAAATCCACATGGGTGGACTCAATCCGATTAAGACCACATGGGTGAGCTTAATCTCTATAAGGTGGGTTTATACTTAATCAACACACACATAACTAATTGTCATTAAGAAATTAAATCTTAATTAAGTGATGTAATGCTTGTTGCATAAAAGGGGGGTTATGATTAAATGGATGTGGATTAAATGTGTAAATTCGGTTCATTAACATTAATGTGCTATTAATGATGAATGAGTTTTAAGGGGATGATCCTTATAGCATGGGCCCAAGACATGTAAGGAAAGAAGCTTACTCAATTAGAGTATATTCTTGAATTAAAAGGATTTGATGCGCTGCTTCTTCTCCTCTTCCTCCTCTATTCCCCATTGAGGTTGTTGGATTACCGCCCATTCCTGTAGAAGGTCATGCCACGCTTACAAAACTCTGACGACAAGCAAGAATGATGGCCAATGCGATGAATTTAGGTTAGACCATTTCGTTGCATTAGTTTTTTTTATTTCTATTCAATATAGTCTTATAAATGATGTTAATTAAATCCCAAGATGCATCATGAGATTGTTTTTGATGTATCTATATTCCCTATAGAAACTTGTTCAGAATGGGTCATTTCTACTTAAAAGTGAGATGCATTCATCAGATATTTTTGCATTTCAGTATTATATTTTCTATTGGAAAAAGGTTATGGCATCGTGCTCAGGCAATCTTTTGAGAATATAGAGTCAAATGTCAGTGGAAACTGAAAATTACAAGTGTTAGATTAACTTGCTAATGCAGTCTTGAAGAACTTCTGTCTGTGTTGCGTTTTGTCATCTATCACACTTCAAACAATAGCTTGCTGGAGCATACAGACTTTTTTACTTCTACATGATTACAATGCAGGAAGTATAATGCTTGTACAAGTGTTACTCTTGGGTGCCAAAATGCCGATGACCTAGTTGAATTCTGTTTCTTCTATTGAATGACGTCTACTCTCACATTTCTCCTTACATACCAGATGTGCATTATTTGAATAGAATGTATTGAATCTAAGGAAGCATTCAGCATATATTGTTATACCTCAAACTTTGATACATTACTCAAACATATTGAACTCCTACTCTGCGGTGCTTCGTGATACAGCAAATCCATCCACAGGATAGAGGCAAGGCAAATGTTCTGTGACAACATGATCTAAACCTATTCAATTATGATACATTCAAGAACTCAAGAATGTGGCTTCGGTTTCTTGAAAGATGTCAATGTGTAACTAATAGAAAATTTTAATAGACCTTTAGTATAAAGGCCTATTGGTTAGTGGTTTCTTCTGAGACCAACCCAAGTGCGTTGCTAGGTCAGCATCAAGATCTATCTCAGATTCATCTGCCTGCTTCATCTGTAATGTTCAGATTGAAAACCATTTGCTGGGAAGCTCACCAGTAGCCTCTACATGAACAGCGCCCATGCACAAAATGGTGAAACCTATTGGAATCCCTCAAAATGATCTCTCTCTTTGACATCTTTGAAATAAACTTGGCAACATTGTGGCAACCCATACACACTCTCGAATTTTTAGTAACTCGAACTGGTTTTCCTTCAGAACAATTCAAGATACCAAAAGCAATTGCCAACTTCTCACTGTGCCCACAAAGAGCTTCTTCCCTCGTGGCACAATCGACACTCAACAGTGCATACTTCATTTTTGAGACAGAGCCCTCGGTCTCGATCTGCCTTGACACTTCTTCAAGAAACAATTCTATCTTCCTTAATTTTGGATGTGATTTGTCACTTGAAACAAAAATGTGAACTTTATTTTTAATCTCGATCCAACTACAGTTGAGATTCTTCTGCAGCCCACAGTTACCAACACTTTTCCTCAACTTCTTCATGGCTTTCCACCTCTCTACATCTGCATATGTATTTGCTAAAAGAATGTAATGTCGCGTGTTATCTGGCTCTAATTCAATAACTTTCTCAGCAACAGTTTCAGCAAGTTTCACATCCCGGTGAATTCTACAACCACTGAGCAATGTGCTCCAAATTGTAGAATCTGGTTGTATGGGCATTGACTCTATGAGCTTATATGCTTTTGTTAGATGCCCAGAACGGCTAAGTAAGTCAACCATACAAGTATAGTGCTCCAATTTTGGTACTATTTTGCATTCATTTCTCATCATATCAAAAAATCTCCACCCTTCATTTACGAGTCCCGAATGACTACAAGCATACAAGATGGCACTGAAAGAAACTTCATCTGGTTCTATGCCCTCGTATCTCATCTTTTTGAAAAGGGTGATAGCACTGTTACCATGTCCATGCATGCCATAACCAGCAATCATCACTGTCCATGTGATACGATCCTTTTTGCTAATCCTATCAAACAACAAACAGGCGAGCAACAATGCACCACATTTTACATACATATCAACCAGGGCATTTGTAACATAACCATCCTCCAAGCGCGCAGACCTTAATATTTGGGCATGAATCTGAAAGCCTTTATCTAAAGATGAGAGGCTTGCAACAGCAGGGAGAATGCATGACATGGTCACTGAATTAGGTCTCAAGGAAGACTGCATTTCACAAAATAAATTAAGTGCTTCATTAGCCATACCTATTTTTGAGTAACCTCCAATCAAGGTGTTCCATGAGACAATATCCTTCCTTTCCATTTCATCAAAGACCTTTTTTGCTTCTATCATATTCCCACACTTTGCGTACACGTTCATAAGTGCATTCCTGATGAAAATATTATTCTCCAACTTATTTCTGGCTATATAACTATGGATGTATTTCCCTTCTTCCAATGATTGATTACACGCACAAGCATGAAGGATAGCTACAATGACAATTTGATCTGGTTTAATTCCTACTGACTCCATTTGCCTAAAACAAGAAAATGCTTCCTCCAACTGTCCAGCTTGAGCATATGCTGAGATCATTGAAGTCCATGAAACAACACTCTTTTCATTCATCTTCTCAAAAACTTGAACAGCGCCTACCAAATTCCAACATTTTGAGTACATATTAATTAAAGAATTCTGAATAGTTATCTCTTCAACAAAGCCAACTTTAATTGCATAGCCATGAATTGTTCTACCTACTTCCAGACAAGCTGTTTCAGCACAAGCTGAAAGAACACCAGCCAATGTTACTAAATCAAAGTGCAATCCTAAAGACATCAACTCACTGAATAGAGTGATGCTACTTCCAGGAAGGCCATTTGAAACGAACCCACTGATTATTGAATTCCAAGATATAACATCCTTGTCAGGCATTTCCTCAAACAACTTAATTGCATCATTAATTTTGTGGCACTTGGAGTAAAATGCAACAAGAGCATTCCCGACTGCGTTGTATCTATCCAAACCGAGTTTGACAAGATACCCATGCGAACATTTGCCTTCAGTAACAAGGCCCAAAAACCCTAAAGACTTCAGAACGCAGGAGGAAGTAGATGAGTCTGGAACAAGTCAACATGGTGCATCTGTTTAAATAAGGAAATGACTTCCTTGTGATGACCAGATTTGGAATAGGCAGTCAGCATCAAGTTCCACAAAGGAAGTGCCTCTTTTGAGCAAGCTCATCAAACACGTTTCTACCCTGACTCAAGTCGCCACATTTGACATACATGAACATCAGCTTCGATCCCAAAACGTTATCTATCTGAAGGCCCGAAGAAGAGATGATGGAGTGAAGTTTCATGCCATCTTCTAAGGCTCCGAGTTCGGCGCAGAGTTGCAGCACGGAGCAATATACTTGGGAATCAAGATTGGAACTTTCGGATTTACAGATCAAACTGAGGGCCTTTCTGAGATTACCCGTCAGGCAAAATCGCAGGATCTCTTCACGAGGACTAAGGTTGGTATCCTCAGACATCAAAATTGGGCTGCCTCCGTTGGTTCTTAGAGACAATGAATGAACTCGACGAATGCGAGACTTCGAACGTAGCGAGACGCAGGAGAGTCTCTGGTTGCGCTGCGTCCATGGGTTGTGAGACGATAGATGGAGTCCTGAATTCGGACTCAGAGGCAACGCGACGACGACCATATCTCTTGGAGCCGACACAAGCGAGAGAACAAGGACGGTGATAAATTTGACGATTTAATTAAATTCCAAGCCGATATGAAAAAAATATTATAATCTTTTTTTACGAGTAAAAAACATTTTGGATGGGATTGTCATACTAAATTTATAATTTTCTTTTAATTTCAAAATTAATATTATTTTTATTTTAATCTAAAATTCACATTCCCACTTACATTATAATTTTCAATTAAAAAAATAAAAATTAAAATCTCTTATAATTTATCTTTTCAATTGGATTATAATGATCAAATTTACAAAATTAAAAATCAAAAAATCGTAAAGTTCATCCTCCCAATTGAATAATAGTGTTCAATTCATAATTTTTTTTCAAAGGACTTGAGACGTTTCAGATAATAAGATATTAAAATTATTAATTTTAAAATTTAGGAAAAAAAGATAAATATCTAATTTTAAAATTATAAAACTCTTTTTAAAAATTTATTATGAGAATCCGCAATTTAATATTATCATTAAGAATAAAGAGTAAGTATTTTTTTTAATATATAAAAAGTGATGATAATAAAAAATGATTAAACTGATATATTCTTCGTAATTAACTAAATTATAAGATCAGTTTAGAATAGATCTATTTCTTTTAATATATAAAAAGTGACAATAATAAAAAATGATTATACTTGTATATTCTTCATAATTAGCTAAATTATTAGATCAGTATAGAATAAATCTCAAATCACTAAGGATGAGTTCAAATTTTCCTGGAGTATCTGTTAAAAAAAATTGATGACTTACTGAGCTAAAGTTAAAAAAAATTAAATAGGGCTAAAGTTTAAAAAAATTAAATAGTTAGTATGAGTATTATTATCTTGAGATTTATGAATTAAAATTTGATAAAATTAATATATTCGTCTTCCTCATAGCTAGTCACAGTATAGACTAGTAACCTCGTAATTTATTTTCTCTGTATTAATTCTGAGAAAGATTAGCGAAGATATTGGAACGAACGAATCATCTTTTGCCATCTAAAAAAAATTTATTTTCTCCTTATTAATCCTGAAAAAAAATACGAATACCAATAAAAAATTTATCTTCTCCGTATCTTCATCTTTTGTCACCTTATGCAATAATAGAATATTAGGTTTCTAGATTATAGGTCGACAATCGGTGAAAAATTTAATTATATGGTATCAATTCAGTAATTTTAGATTCGGTGTTATTTGATTTTTTTTTTTAAAATAAAAAATATTAAAATTTAAAATTATCTCTTATGGGAAAATAACTCGGAAAGTTGACTGCAAAACTGACGAATCGTTCGCATTTTTTGAATTTATCCGATGGATCGGAAATTTTATGGACAGACCAATCCATTTTATAATTAATAAACATTAGATATCTAAATTATATATTAATAAATAAAATTAAAAAGAGGAAAAAATATCTTGCCTATTAAACTTGAAATTAAATTGATATTCTGGTATTAAATTTTTGAAAAATATTTTTAATCTCAAAATTAATATTTTATTTTTATTTTAGTTTAGAGTTTATCTTTTCAATTGAGTTATAATATTCAAGCTAAAAAAATAAAATAAAATATTCTTAGGATTTATATTCTCAATTGAATTATATGTTTAAGTTAAAAAAATTAGAAATAAAAAATCTCTAGGTCCAACTTTCCAATTGAATTATAAAGTTTAATCATAATTTTTTAAAAAAAATTTAAGATGTCTTCAAATAATATTAAAATTATTATTTTTAAAATTAGAATTAATACAAAAATAAATATCTAATTTTGATATTATATTTTTTTAATTTAATATTAAAATCATAAATTTAATATTAAATTTAGAACATTAACAAAATGCCTCAAAATAAAAAAGTAACTAAAAATTTAAGATTATCAGACTCTTCGAATTTTAACCTCTTACCATGGAACAATGATGCAATATACACGTGGCGCACTGGTCATATTATTATTTCTATTAAATGGATTAAAAAAGTTACTGATAAAATGTGAGATGTTAAGAAATTGAAAATGGGTAAGGTGCTAAGAGGCACAAAGACAAAAATATTTGTTAGAACAATACCAAGACGAAAATATATTAGGTATTATTATCTCTATTAAGCAAGTTTATTTATAAGTTGTACATATAAATATAATATGAGTCTTTAAAGTGATTTAACTTATGTTTATTGAATTTCGAATTAAAGGATACGGGTTCAATGTGTAGAACCCTTTAGATCAATCTATTATTATCTATAGGCTGATAACAAATTTGATTTCTATATAAAGGGGAGATTTCCAAGAGTTTAGATAATCCATCTTGACCTAGTTTCTTGTTCTCCATTGACAAGATATTTTACGACGTCGTCAACCCTATGCCCCTTGGAAGATCCTATTTCTTTCTGCTGCATCTTATTTCATAGGGATTCAGCCGACAACAATAGGATAAGGATAATGACTCTCAATCAAATTCCTTGTTATTTGATTTATATTTTATTCTTATTATGCTATGATTCGAAGAAACAATAGATCCATGCTTATATGTCTTGTGTTTTCTATTTCGAATTCTTATTTTGTTTCTAAAATTCATGTGGTTAGGAGAAAATCTAAATTCTATCAATTGGTATCAGAGCTTTGATTTTATTTTATCATTATTTATGACAATAAAATTTAAAATTTTTGTCGATTTATTATTTATATGCTAGATCAAGTTTTCCTAGTATAATATAATTTTTTTATCGTCGAAAATCATGTAAAAAAAAATTCTAGCATAGAATTGTTGTCTAAATTTTTCATATTTTTATGAAGAATACGAAAACGGTGAAAGAATCGTCGCGTTTAATCTAATTTTTAGGTCAAATTATGATGGTTCAATCGATTGATTTAATCGATCAATTGATTACTAAGGGGGCGCTTGATATATATTCGACAATGGAAATGATAATGAGTTTTGATTGAGGGGTTTATGGATTTAGTGATAATCTAGTGGGAGCTAAATTATAAAATCAAGGATATCATATCCATATTTTAATTTGATTTTCGTATATCAAGTATCATAAATAGGATGAAATATATTTTATTTTAATTCTTATCTTCTAAATTTATTTATCAAGTGCCCCTTAGTCTAAAATAACAAATAGAAATAATTGAAATTGATTGGTCTAAACTCACGACAGGATCAATAATTGATGATTTTTTTTATCAACTAAAAAATAACTTTAAATAATCAATAAAATTTCATTCTCCTGTAAACTATTTAACTTCTAATCGATTAGAATATAATTCTAATCGATTTGGATTTATATGAATTACCATACGGTATTTTAAATCCATTCGATTTTATTAAATAATATGTTTCATGCAATACTGTTGAATTACCATACCGATTTATATGAATTACCATACGGTAAGAAAATTAAAATTGTCCGATCTAACTATGGAAGAGAATATTATGATCGACATGATGGATCAGGTAAACATCGTCTTAGACTTTTTGTAAATTACCTTATTGAGGATAGAATTGTGCTTCAGTATACCATGCCAGGTACACTCAGTCAGAATGGTGTAGCTGAGCATCGTAATCGAACCCTAAAAGGCATGGTGAGAAGTATAATGACTTTCACTTCTTTACCAGAGTCATTGTGGGGTGAGACACTCAAGACTGTAGATTACCTACTCAATAGAGTACCTATTAAGACAGTAACTAAAATCTCATTCGAGATGTGGACGGATAGGAAGCCTAGCATTAAACATTTATACATTTGGGGTTATCTAGTTGAGGCTAGGCCTTACAAGCCTAATAAAAGAAAACTAGACTCAAGAACTGTTAGCTGTAATTTTATAGATTACTTTGAGAAAGCAAAGGGGTATAAATTTTTTGATCCCTCTAATAGATCCTTCTTCGAAACGGGAAACGCCAAATTTATTGAGAACAGTGGAAGCGATAAAATGAGGGAAGTATCTTTTGAGGAAAGTATTGACGATCCTCCTATGGTCACTACTAGTGCGATCAATAGTGATATGGTTATCATACCACACATTATGGATATTACACATCCAGTGAGTGTAGTAAACCAAGATATTCTTATAACATTTCCAATGCAATTGGAGGAGTCTACCGTTGAAATTGAAGTATTGTCTCATATTAATGAGCAAATATCTCAACCACCTCAAACACAAGTGCCCTTAAGGCGATCCACAAGGAAACGAAGAAGCACGAATTCTCGTGATTATATTTATCTCCAAGAGCATGATCTTGATATAGGGTTGGAAAGTGATCACACATCTTTCCAAGAAATCAAACAATGATCTAACCCTGAAAGGTGGATTAACGCCATGTAAGAAAAGTTAAAATCTATGGTAGACAATGACGTTTGGGAACTTGTCGAATTGCCTGAAGGTTTGAAACCCGTTGGTTATAAATAGATATTTAAAACCAAGCGAGATTTGAAGGGTAATATCGAAAGGTATAAGGCTCGCCTTGTTGCCAAGAGATTCACTTATAAGGAAGACATTGATTATAAGAAGAGTTTCACACCTATATCGACGAAAGACTCCCTTAGGATAATCAAGGCACTTGTAGCTCATTTTGATTTGGAGCTACATCAAATGGATATAAAAACTGCATTCCTCAATGGAGATATAGAGGAGTCTATATATATGGTACAATCGTAGAACTTTGAGTTCTCAGACTCAAAGTACCTAGTATGTAGATTAAAGAAGTCCATTTATGGTTTAAAACAGGTGTCCCATCAATGGTACCAGAAATTTAATGAAGTGGTTACCTCAATTGGATTTAAAGAGAACCCTGTTGATCAGTGTATATATGTCATGTTTAGTAGGAGCAAGTTTGTTATACTTGTTCTGTACGTGAATGATATATTGCTTGCGAGGAATAATAAGAGTCTGCTGCATGAAACAAGTCATTTCTGTCTGGTAAATTTGAAATGAAAGATCTTGGTGAAGCATCTTTTGTTCTAGATATTTAGATTTGTCGTGATCGTTCAAGAGGCATTCTTGGACTTTCACAACATGTCTATATTGAGACGGTGCTTATAAGGTAAGACATGTCAAGAGGTGACAAGTTCAGTTTACAGCAGTGTCCACTACTTGAACTTGAAATAAAGGAGATGACACAATTCTCATATGTGTCAGCAGTGGGAAGTCTCATGTATGCACAAGTTTGCACTCGACCAAATATAACATTTATAGTTGAAATGTTAGACAGATATGTTAATAACTTAGGATCGTCGCACTAGAAAGCAATTAAAGAGTGATGCAGTATTTGTAAAGAACTAAAAGACACATGCTCACGTATCGGAGGTCAAATCACCTGGAGGTGATTGGTTATTCAGACTCCGATTTTGCTGGATGCTTGGATAGTAGGAGGGGCTATATCTTGAAGAGCATCAAGCAGACACTAGTAGCCACTTCTAATATGGATGCATAATTGGTATCATACTATGAAGCATCCAATCATGGGATTTGGCTTGGAACTTCATCACAGCATTGCATATCATTGATGACATTGATAGGCCACTGAGGATCTACTGTGATAATAAAGTAGCAGAACTTTATGTCAAGAACAACCGCAGTTCGTCGAAGTCCAAGCACATCAACATCAAGTTTCTAGCGGTTAAAGAGAGAGTTCAGAGTTGTCAGATTATGGTAGAACACATCAGCACAGATTCTATGTTGGTTGATCCACTTACCAAAGGCTTAGTGCCTAAGGGGTTTCATGCACATATTGTGGATATAAGAGTTCTTCTTATAGGAGAAGAACTTATCTAGTAGGAATCTGTATTTATTTTATTGCTCTATGTTAATAAAGACAAACATTTTATTTTGATTATTGTACGTACTTAAGGTTCAAAATATTAATGAAAATTTATATGTTTGTTTGACACTCTGAATACAATACCATGATTTACTACTGTTGTTTAGCATTTGATGTTTGTAAATATGATACAGATTCCTTTTGGAATGATAAAGTTTGGATCATGATTTCTTATTGTAGTTTAGCATAAGGTATTTGCAAATATGATCAGACTCTTTTGAGTCACTTTGGACCAGTTGGAAATTGACATATATTGATCACATTTCATGTAATTTTCACTCTATACATCCACATCTTGATCTATGTCGTTAATGACATTGGTATTGTGATTACTATTGGGGCTTGTTACGATCATGTACAGTAGCTATGACCTCTTTAGTTCTATACCAATAAAAGTTAATGGACCAGATTATTTATAGGGGTATCTTGTACCCATAAAGTTTGATATCAGCTAAAATTTTACTTGTATTTAACATGCAACTCACATATAGTCCAAGTGGGAGATTATTGGATATTATTATCCCTATTAGATGGGTTTATTTGTAAGTTGCACATGTAAATATAATCTGAATCCTTAAAGTGATTTAACTTATGTTTATTGAGTTTCAGATTATTAGATGCGAGTTCAATGTATAGAATCCTTTAGACTAATCTGTTATTATCTATGGGTTGATAATAGATTGAATTTCTATATAAAGGGGAGGTCCCCAAGAGTTTAGGTGATCCATCTTAATCTAGTTTCTTGTTCCCCATTGACAAGAAACTTTACGACGCCGTCAACCCTAAGCCCATTGGAAGATCCTCCTTTTTCTTTCTGCTACATCTTTTTTCATAGGGATCAAGTCGACGACGCTATGACAAGAACAATGGTTCTTCAATTAGGTTCCTTATCATTCAGTTTATATTTTATTCTTGTTATTCCATGATTCGAAGAAATAATAGATCCATGCTTATATGTCTTATATTTTTTTTCGAATTTTTATTTTATTTCTAAAATTTATGCGTTTAAGAGATAATTCAAATTCTAGCAAAACAAACTTGGGAACCAGTTAATTGGACTCTATGAACACAATGTCCGACGTAAAGGAACTAAAAAAAAGATTATTAAAAAAATAAACGAAATAAATTCAACATGGAAGATTATTAAGTATATAGTGTCAACTGTTGATCCAATATATAATTTTGAAATTAAGACTAAGTTTAAATTAGGATCATGATATTATAATCTCTTATACATGTCAAGTGCGCAAGTGCAGTTGCTTCTTGGTGGCAAATGATCTAATGGTAAGAGATAGGATGATAATATATTTTTCTTGAACCATATATTTGGGAATGGATGCGGAGCCGACTATTTCTACATAGATTTCTCATTCATTAGATGGAGAAAATTTTTTAAATTTCATTATCCCCTATCGAATCTATTCTAATAACTCAGACTCGGATAATGGAGATTGCTATTCTTTTATAATTTATTATAATTTAATTTTTTAATTTTTTAATTTTCTTTTATTCGGACCTAAATATACTATATAAACATTTTCTTTGTTTTTAATGAATTGATCGTCTCCTTTTTTTCATATGAAAAAAATTTCATTACTTTTTTTTTATTATGAATGGTAGAATTTTGGTTTATTTTTTAATCATTTTTTCACTATTAATACTGATCGAGACCATGTACTTTGAAATACTAATCTATTTTTTTATCGCCTTAAACAAAGGGATGCAACACGTTCAAAACTCATGCAGAGTATCTCATATATTCGTGGTGTTCAAATTACCCATGATATTAAATTATATTTCAGGATTCATTTATCCTTGATAGATTTATCCTAATAGCTGATTGATCCCGGACCAATTTATGGGCAGCCTAGCCCGGCAACTTGGCAACCCATCAGGAGGAGTTAGACTTATGGGCCCCAGGAGTCCGTCGAATATAGGGTCATATAGCTAGATCGGCTCATTTCCCTCGAACCTGAGGAAACATTGGCCCTGACCCAGGCAAAGGGGGCCAGAAGCCTCGAAGGTCTGCGAGCCCAGGAAGTCCTAGGTAGGGGAGTCCTAATCAGGAGAATCCCGAGTCGGAGAAGTTTCGACCCACGACATTCCTAAACTTTAGCACTCCCGAGTCAGGGGAGTCTCAACTCAAAGTGTTCTGAAGTTATAAGCGGATCTGCTCCCACACACCGCTCGGACACATGCCGGCCCACGCTCCCTGGGTATAATCCGATCGGTGGTCCGAATGCTCACCTTCGTACAAGTCATAAGCAGGCATGCCCCCGCGCACTTCTCGGCTCGGGGCCCAGTCAAACACGTGGCAGCCCACACTCCTGAGGTCCTCCCGAGTCAGAGAAGTCTGTTGGTGCAGAATGCACCTAAGTCAAACCTGTGTTTTGATAATGGCAACATAGGTCAAAAGTTAAGTCTTTCTTGTTTTCTAACAAGTTAATCAAGTGTGCAGGAAAAGCCCTAGCAAAGGACAGCTAGGCAACTGGCGAAGGACTGCCAGTGGCAAAGCCCTAGCGAAGGACTGCTAGGCAACTGGCGAAGGACTGCCAGTAGAAAAGACCTAGCGAAGGACTGCTAGGCAACTGGCGAAGGACAGCCAGTATCCAAGCCCTAGCGAAGGACTGCTAGGCAACTGGCAAAGGACTGCCAGTAGAAAAGACCTAGCGAAGGACTGCTAGGCAACTGGCGAAGGACAGCCAGTATCCAAGCCCTAGCGAAGGACTGCTAGGCAACTGGCGAAGGACTGCCAGCATCAAAGCCCTAGCAAAGGAATGCTAGGCACCGGGCGATGGACAGCTCGGCATCCAAGCCCTGACAAAGGACCGTCAGGCAAAAGTTCAACCAAAGGGGCGGTTGGCATCAGGTAAACTCTCCCGAGAGGAGTAGGTGAGGACACGTTCCCCGTCGAGGGAACAGTAGGCGTCGGTTCGACCTAGGACTCCATTTTGGAGACCAAAGTCAGAACCAAGACAGCTAAGGCTGTATAAATATAATTGTTATTTGGACTAACCCTGGATGCAGGATCGAAGGACTGAGTATCTGCAGCTCAGAGAGCCTCAAAAGAGTGAGGCAGAAGCTGAGCAGGGCGCCCCGGATGATCCGGGTGCCCCCAAGGTCAACCCAAGTCTGCAAGAACCTTAACGCGCCTCGACAGCTAGATTCGGGGCGCCCCGGATGCTCCGGGCGCCCCGCCTGTCGCGGGCGCCCTGCGTGTCGCGGGCGCCCCCATTGCCAGCTGCCGAAGCACATCCTTGCGAAGCCGAGGAGATGAGGCTTTGACCGGTCAATCCGGGCGCCCCGAGCGCTCCGGGCGCCCTGGTCAAAGTGGATCCCGAGGATAAGGGGATCAGACGGCGACCGAGCTACAACCGGATCAAACGCCACGTGGGAGGCGCCCCCGACATCCCGGGCGCCCCCAGGCCCTATATAAAGGGCCCTCGACCCCAGGCTTTCAACAACAATTTTTCTCAACGCCTCAAAGCTCTTCTACGCTCGTGCATTGCTCCGGATACTCTCCAACTCGAGCCAACGACGTCCCGCTGCTCCGAAAAAGTTGATCTACTCCGGACGTCGGTAAAGAAGAGCGTTCTTTTTAATTACTGCACTTATATTTGTAATTAAATTCTGTAAACCTTTTTGCGCCCATATAGAATTGCCCAAAGTAAACGGTCAACGACCATGGGCCTTGGAGTAGGAGTCGACACAGGCTCCGAACCAAGTAAATCGACTGTGTCTTTGTGCTGTGTTCGTTTTGTTTTTATTTCCGCTGCGTACGTGCTCTTTACTCAAATCCGAAAGTTTACCGATATTCACCCCCCCTCTATCGGTTTTCACGATCCAACAAAGTCTTCACTCAGAATATCGCCTGGTCATGAGATCCCCGAGTCAGGAGCACCCCGAGCCAGAAGAATACTCGGTCGTTGACCATACCATTTCCGAGTCAGCCAAGTTCGGCCGTTCATCCTGAACCACACACACCACGACTCGAGAAGCATACCTTTGCTCGGGAAGCCTTCCTTAACTCGGGAAGCCAAGTTGTCTAAAGTTCTTGTCGTGACTTATCAGAACAACCACTCCCTGACATAAGACTCGTAGGAGCTGTATGGGGTTGACGCAGGTCAGGTCCCATTCCGGCCAGAATTGCGAGTATCTCGCTGATGCCATGATCTCCCTGTCATACCCTGTCCCCCCGTACTACGACCACGTATGTTGGTGTCAGGCCTAGCGGCGCCTGACGACGCCCGCCCATAAGTTGACAGCACCCATTTCCCTATTCTGGTATGCGACACATTATCCTGCCACCTCTGGGTACGCCTTACCCTGTCCTCGCTACGCGACAAAAGGTGGCAGGTTGGGCAGAAGCTGTCAGCTCCCCCGGCTATATAAGCCTCTCCATTCCACATCCCCCAGGTATGCGCAATAGTGTTTTGCTACTGTTCTATTGCCTTTGCTGCTCTTCCGCCACCGGGGACTGACTTGACCATCGGAGTGCCTTGCCGGGGACTTTTCCCGGCGAGTTCTAACGGTCTGTGCCTTGCAGATCGCAGCTAGCGACGGAGCCAGCATCAGCAGTTGGTGATCCTCAGGAGGACCGCGTGTGCTCCGGGAGTCCACGTCGCTTCGTGACAGAATCAAATTTGGCGCTAGAAGGAGGGCACTTAGCCTGATCGAAATTGAAAGATGGAAGATCTCAACCGAGTCATGATGACCGTCACACCTGAGGAGTATGAGCTCCTGATGGCCAATCGAGCCCAGAAAACCCCACAGAGGCCTTCGCAGGCCGACAGTCGGGCACCTCGATTCCAGGAGTTAGCGGCGCACGGACAGTTGGGAGGTCGAGGAAGGCCTGTCTGACCTGAGGGGGGTTCCGCTCCCTTCCCCGCGATTTTCTTTCGGGGTCGGGATGACGAAGCCGACTCGATGCAGGCCTCGGCCTCGACCTCCAACCAACTACACGGGTTGCGAACGGATAAGGGAAAGGCCCCAGCCGATCCTTCTCCAGCCCCCTGGTACGCAATCCCTTCTCTTCCTGGATCTTGGAAGATCCAGTTCTCCGACATCTCTGCTTCTTCACAATCCTCGAATACGCGGGGGCCACCGACCTAGAGGAGCACTTAATGAAGTTCAAGAGTGCTGCCCTGCTCCACCAATACCCGGAAGGCGTCAAGTGCCGAGCCTTCCTAACAACCCTCTCGGGCCCGGCCTAGAGATGGTTTGACCGACTTCCCAATGGGTCGGTAACGAGCTTTTTAGGAGCTCAGGAGGGTCTTCCTCCAACATTTCGCCAGCAGCAGGAGGCATCACAAGACGAGCCTCAATCTGTTCGCGTTGAAGCAAGGCCCGAAGGAATCTCTCCGGGCCTACATCAAAAAATTTAACGGGATGACGCTGGGTGTGCCAACTGCCACTCCCGAAGTCATGATTAGCGCATTCTCCCAGGGATTGCAAGAGGGAGATTTCTTCCGTTCGCTGATCAGGAAGCTCCCGAAGGACTTTGACAGCCTGCTGGGCAAGGCTGTCAAATATATCAACGTCGAGGAAGCGCAGGTCGCCCGAAAGAAAGAGTCGGGCAACACGAGGACTCCCAACCCCGCCCCGAGCAATAGAACCCCGGGCGGGCCCATCCGCAGCCTGCGAGGACCCATAGACCGAGCCGGAGGAGAAAGGAGACACGTGCATCAGGTGGATCAAGGGTGGTTGCCGACTCGCTAGAGCCCTGATAAGTGTCATTTTGTTGATCATTTCATATGCTTAAATCCGTATTTGACCCATATTTTACTTGTATAATTGTGGATTTACTCTAGGTTCTAGGATTTATATTCTTTTTGGACTTAATTGCAAATTTTGATATTTTCGAGTTGTTTTGTCACTAAATTTTTGATTAACTTTTGTAGGCTTGGAGGGATCATGACCTAGGTTATGTTGGGTCATGGTTGAGTCAAAAGTGGACCAGATCAAAGGAATCAAGCGTCGACTCATTTGGACCGTCCGATGCAAGAACGGTTAGATCTAGACCATCTGAGAACTTTTGATCGATCCGAGCTGGGGTTAAGTCTAATCGAGCGATCAGATCAAGATCTGAGAGTTTCAGCCCAATCGGAGATCATCTAGCCGTTGGATCACGATCAGAGTGATCTAGACCATCCATACAAAGATCAAGGTGATCTGAACCATCCGTTGGAGATCTGGCAGATCTGAGCTACCACGAGGATGATCATGACCTCTGATCAAGATCTAGAAATTTTGAATCAAATAGGACGAGGATCCACCGTTGGATGAAGCGGGATTAATCTCAGCCGTCCAAATTAAATGGTTTAAGTTTAAATTGAAATTCCCTCGGCAGATCTCGGAGTCGCGTCTTCGCAGCTCAGCTTCGTTCTTCTTCAGTTCTCCTTCATTTTTCTTCACGATTTCTTTCAATCAGAGGCGTGACCAACTCGATCAGCACCTTGGAGCAAGATCTGGATCCTCGGAGGAGGTTTCTATGGAGATTTAATCACTGATTTGCAGCTGTGCGCGAATCTGTGATCAGATCTGAAATTGGAGCTAATTCCCAGTGATTTGTGAGTTTAAGAGTTCTTGGCTTGCCCTTGCGTGACGAACAAGGTGGTCTTGAATCAAGGAATGATCGAGGCTTAGTTTTAATCGCATTTCTTTTGTTTTCCTAGCTGTAATTTCAGTTTTAGCAATTCATTTCTGTTCTGTCTTTGTACCAGCTGTTCCGTTTCATTTTCTGAAATTTTCCAGCCGTAATTAGGTTCCATTTTGTAAGATAAATAGCTAAGAATCTTGTTAAGTGAACACTCGTATTCAATTTTAGTTTCTTTTCTGTTTTGTCTTTGCGTATCAGATGTGGTAGCCGTGTATCATTTGTCACTCTGTTTCTGCAAATTGCAGCTTGGTTAAGCTGGGTTTCAGATGTTTTCCTGCTGTAATTAGTTTCAGTTAAGCAAGTTAATGAGATAGGTTGCTTGATAGTGAAATTTCAGATTCAATTTAAGCTGTTTTATACTCTAGATCTTGCATATCAGTTTTCTTTTCTCACGTGACAGCTTTCTCAATTTTTCTCTTGCGTTCAGTTTGTTTTCTGTAGTTCCTGAATTTTGATTCAAGCTAGTTTAGTTGATCTGCTGAATTCACTTGGAAGTTTGCCTCATTTACTTAGTTATCAAATTCAATTGCTGCATTCAGTTTCAATAGTAGAGTCTCCACTTCAGTGTTTGCAAACTGTTTCCATTTTCTGCAAGTAAGCTAGGTTTCTGAAAATTACAGTAATTACTTCTATAGTTTTGTATCAGAGCATTTGATTTCAGTTGTCTTGTTTGGCTTTTCATCCAATTCATTGCTGAAATTCTGCATATGGTCTCTGCATATCAGCACTCCATTTCTGAATTAAGGTTGTTGTAGTTTTGATCAGTTTCGGATTTTCAATTGCTCATTCATTCTTGCAAATAAATCCAGTGATAGGTTAGCTTTCAAAGCTGAATTAACCAGTTAGAATTTCTGCAACAGTTCAGTACTTTTTAAACACATTAGCTTCTCCCATTTTTGTCTCAAGGTATTAAATTCTAGCACTTTGTATCAAGTGAAGCATTGGCACTAAGTTTTTGTATCAGTTTTGGTTCTGATCCGACTTGCATTGGGTTTATTTAGAGTTGCCATTTCTGAAGTAATTCTTGCATTAGTATCAATTGAAATGTGTTAGTTTTCATATCAGATTCGGTCTCTTATTAGTTGAATTCATCAGCTGCTCACATTAGTGCTTCACATCAGTTCACAATCTGAAATTAAGTGTCATCACCTTGTTAGTTCATTAGACAAGTTTCCTTTATCTCAATTGTGATGTGATTAGTTCATTCCTAGGTTGTTTCACATTGTGTATCAAATTTTCATTCCTTTCTATTGCATTTTCTTGTCTATTCGAAACCAAACCCAAAATTTTATCTGAAACCCAAAAACATTAACGACACATAAATGCAAGCTTGAATCAACCAAACTTGAACTAGCCCTTGGAAAAATACGACCTGTGGCCCCTTTACTACGCTTTTATTCTTTGATTGCAAAAAGGGTTTCCAGCACATTTATAAATTTTTAAAATTCTGATGGATCTACATTCATGACAAATTTAATCAGCTAAATTGGGTCCATCAAGCCCCTACTGCGCGTTTCACTAAAGCCACACTCATGCTACTTAAGAGTGTCGGTAGGCCGGTAGAGGTCGGGCCCCTGCTTCCCGAGGGCACGGACGACAAGCATCTCCCGGGCGCGGCTCGGGTCGAGGCAACTAGGCGTACGTGGACCCTGCAGCTGAAGAACTTCAAAGAAACCCCCCTGTTGCTCGCAATTTGTTCCCCCAGGAAGACCGAGCTGGGGCTGAGGAGATGGAGGAGGAGCAAGCCAATCGGCAAAATACCGTCCGAGGAGGGGTGCACGTCATCTCGGGCGGACCGACCGGGGGAGACTCCAACCATGCATGGAAGTCACAAGTTCGCCGACTAGAGATTCATCAAGTCGGCACGAGTGCCGCTCAGGTATAGGGGCCCCAGATCAGCTTCAGCCCCCAGGATCTACAGGAACTGGAGGTCCCACATGATGATGCCCTGGTCATCACCGCCGTCATCGCCAACTACCAGGTCCATCAAACCATCATGGACACGGGCAGCTCGGTCTACAAAAAGATATTCGATCAGTTGCAGATTGAGATGTCCCAGCTGGAGTTGGTGGCAACCCTGTTGTTTGGGTTCACGGGGAACCAGGTGCAGCCCATTGGCCAGATCCGTTTGGCCATTTCCATAGGCGAGGAGTCGTTGAAGAGGACCAAGTGGTCCACCTTCTTGGTAGTCGATGCTCCTTCGGCCTACAACGCCATTCTGGGTCGACCGACCCTCAATGAATTCAGAGTCGTCACCTCCACCTTCTACATTAAGATTAAGTTCCCAGTCGGGGACAAGGTAGGTGTGGTTAGAGGGGACCAGAGGGTAGCCCGGAGATGTTACGTGGACGACGTCCGGGTGGAAAGCCAGAAGGCCCCTCACCCCTTCTCGAGCTGCAATATGGTCCAAGCTTCTCCATGGGCCGAATTGCGAGATGACAAGGAGGAGGTCCAGCTTTTTCCCGACCGAGAAGAACCCCGAGTCAAGATTGCGGCAGGCCTACCCAAGCTGAAGGAGCCCCTGCTGGAATGCTTGGCTCGGAACCAAGACGTATTCGCTTGGTCGGTCAAAGAACTAAAGGGCATCCGATCGGAGGTGGCAGAGCATCACCTCCATGTATATCCCCATGGTTGGCCAGTTAAGCAGAAGAAGCGCGACTTCAGCACCGAGCAAAATAAAGTGATCCGAGCCGAGATCGAGAAGTTGCTGGAGGCCGACCACGTTCGGGAGGTCCAGTTCCCAGCTTGGTTGGCCAACGTAGTGTTGGTGGCCAAGTCCGACAATAAGTGGAGAGTCTGCATCGACTTCAGGGACCTCAACCGGGCTTGCCCGAAAGACTGTTATCCTCTACCCTAGATCGACCAAATGGTCGATTTGACGGCCGACAGCGAGCTCATCTCCATGCTGGACGCATATCAGGGGTATCATCAAGTACCCCTGGCCGTCGAGGATCAAGAAAAAGTCAGCTTCATTACGGCAGAGGACACCTACTGCTACACTGTCATGCCATTTGGGCCAAAGAATGCGGGGGCTATTTATCAGCGGATGATGAACAAGGTCTTCCGGGCATAGATTAGTCGGAACATTGAAGTGTACACAGACGACATCCTAATCAAGTCCAACCGAGCGGAAGACCTGGTAGCCGATCTGGAGGAGACTTGCCAAACCCTACGTAGGTATGGGCTTAAGCTAAATCTTGCCAAGTGTCTCTTTGGTGCTCGGAGTGGAAAATTTCTCGGGTACATTGTGACCGAGTGGGGCATCGAAGCCAATCCAAGCAAAGTCAAGGCCCTGCTAGACATGCCCCCACCAAGAATCCTCCGAGAAGCGTAGCGATTCACTGGGCGGATCACCTCGCCCTGTCCCAGTTCATCTCCCGGTCAGCTGAGCGGGGACTGCCATTCTTCAAAACCCTTCGTAAAGCCACCAAATTTCAATGGGGCGTCAACTGCGACAAGGCATTTGAAGAGCTGAAGGCATACCTGGCCGAGTTGCCGGTGCTAGCCAAGCCCGAGGTCGGGGAGGTACTGTCTGTGTATTTATCTGCCTCCGATGACTCGATCAGCATAGTCTTAGTCAGGCAAGAGGGAACCGAGCAGCAGCCTGTGTACTTTTTTGCCCACTTACTAAAAGGTGCCGAGTGTCGATACACGACACTCGAGAAATTGACGTACATCTTGCTGTTGGGTGCTCGGAGACTTAGGCCTTATTTTCTGGCGCACCCCATTGTAGTCTTAACCAACAGCAACCTGGGTCGAGTAGCCTCCAATCCAGAAGCGTCGGGCCGGTTGATCAAATGGACCACTAAATTAAGTGAATACGACATCCAGTATCAGGTCCGCCCCACCATTAAAGCCCAGGCCTTAGTAGATTTTCTGAGCGAGTAGTACTCGGAGGAGGCCGAAGAAGCTTAGCAAGTTTATGTGGGCAGCTCGTCGGCTCGCTCGGGCAGTGGGATCGACATCTTCATGGTCTCCCCGAAGGGAGAGCAGTTACACTTATCTGTCCGACTGGAGTACTGAGCCATGAATAATGAAGCCGAGTATGAAGCCCTGATAGCCGGATTGTAGGCAGCTAAGCATGTGGGCACCACCCGAGTGATATTGTATTCCGACTCTCAACTGGTCACCCAACAAGTCGCCGGTCGGTTCGAAGTCAATAGTGACCGGC
This sequence comes from Boesenbergia rotunda, assembly GCA_024364735.1. NCBI lineage: Eukaryota > Viridiplantae > Streptophyta > Magnoliopsida > Zingiberales > Zingiberaceae > Boesenbergia > Boesenbergia rotunda. The sequence continues at coordinate 204,101 of JAGFNQ010002825.1, forward strand.
TGCAGGCCTACATAAAAACCTATGAGAAGTTGAGGGCTGAGTTTCAAGGGGTGCAAATTCAGAAGATCCCCAGGGAGAGCAATCTGAAGGCGGACGAGCTGGCTAAGTTGGTCATCTCGGTCGGCTCTTGGGTACTCCCTCAACCGGGCGGGTCGGCCTTGTGATTATGCACATTGAGCGGCAGGCCAAGCTAGAGCTAGAATCAGACTGGAGGACGCCGCTCATTGCCTACCTGACAGAAGGGGTCATCCCAGCTGATTGAGAGGAAGCCCAATTGCTTAGAAAGCGGACGGTTCAGTACACCATGGTCGGGGATGTACTCTACAAGAAGTCCTTCGCTCGACCTCTACTCAAGTGCCTGAGCGAGGAGTGTTGGATCGAGAGAATATGATAGAGGGAGGGGGTGAATATCGTAAAGCGTTTCGGATTTTAAAGAGAGTATGCACAGCTGAATTTTAACACAAAAACCAAACACAAACACCACGATTTACTTAGTTCGGAGTCGCGGTGGGCTCCTACTCCAAGGCCCACGGTCGTTGACTGTTTACTGCGGGCAATACTATAGTCACGCAAATAATTACAGGAAGATGTACAGTAGTAGTGCAGAGAAAGTACAATTAAAAAATTAACTCTTCTTTACCGACGCCCGGTGTAGATCGTTCTTCGGTGCGTAGGGTCGTCGTCAACGCTAGAATCTCGAGATGAAAGTTTTCTGGAGCAGAGCGCTTGAGTAGAAGAGCGTATTGGCGTTGGAAGCAGTGATACTGAAGCCTCAGGGGCCGAGTCCCTTTTATAACAGGTCTGGGGGCGCCCTGGACGTTGGGGGCGCCCTCCACGTGTCCTCCGATCCGTAACCCTCTCGGTCAGCTCTAATCCCTCCAAAATCGGGATCGAGCTTTGACGGGGGTGCCCGGGAAGCAGGGGGCGCCCGGCTTGACTCAGTCTGCTGGCTTCTCGCTGGCTTGAACCTTATCTGCCTCGTTGGCTTGGACCCAGGGCACCCGGAGCATCCGGGGCGCCCGGGAGCACGGGGGCGCCCCGCCCAGTGAACTGTCGAAGCACATGTTTGCTTAACTTGTTTTGCCTTGACCTTGGGGCGCTCGGGACACTGGGGGCGCCCTACTCAGCTGTTGCCTCTCTCCTTTGAGGCGTTCTGAGCTGCAGAAACTCATTCCTTCGGTCCTGCATCCAGGGTTAGTCCAAAACTACACAAAGCAATCAAGTATTAGGTTTATACAGCCTTAGCTGTCTTGGTTCTGACTTTGGGTCTCCAAAATGGAGCCCTAGGTCGAACCGACGCCTACTGTTCCCTCGACGGGGAACGCGTCTTCACCTACTCCTCTCAGGAGAGTTTACCTTTTGCCAACCGGCTCCTCCGGTTGGACTTTTGCCCGATGCACCTGACCAGGTCTTCGTGCCCACCTTCTGAGCATGTCTTCGGTGCCCAGCCCTCGGCTAGGTCTTAGTGCCCACCTTCCGAGTAGGTCTTCGGTGCCCAGCCCTCGGCCAGGTCTTAGTGTCCAACCCTTGGTCAGGTCTTAAGTGCCCAGCCCTTGACCAGGACTTAGTGCCCAACCTTATGTTAGGACTTAGTTGCCCAGCCCACGGCTAGGACTTATTGCCTAGATTACCTAGGACTTTCCTGCACACTTGAGTAACTTTATTAGATCACAAATGATACTTAACTTTGAACCTTTTGCCAATATCAAAACAAGGTTCGATATGGTGCTTCCTGCACCAACAATCTCCCTCTTTTTGATTTATGGCAACACAATTCAAAGTTAAGTAAAAACTTATAACAGTTTAAGAACATAAGGTAAAATCAATGAAGTATAGCAGTTATAACAATTATGAACAGACTAGATTTGAAAAAAATCTTTTATTCCTCATACTCCCCTTAAAACCCTGAATACTTGTGTTATAAAATCCTTAACTTTGACTTTTCCTTCCCCTTTGACATAATCAAAAACATACATGGGCGAACAGGGTTTCTAATAGAGAGTTTTGAGTTTTACCAAAATAAATATAAGTAAAGGAGTTCACAACTTTTTCAAAAAATAGTTTTCAAACAAAACATGTTACAAAACTTTTTGAAAAATTACTTTTGATTGGAAGTTTTGAACATTATGTTTTGAAAAACAAGAAGTTTTCATGAAGCTCCCCCTTAATATGAAACTCTTCCCCTTTGAAGCTTTTAAAAAACATGCAATTTTTCAGTTTTGAAAAAGGTTCTAAGGCTAGTTTAGGTCTTGAAACAGGTTCTATGTATGAAAACGTTCATTACTTTAAAAAGAAATAATTCTAAGTTCAATTTAAAAACTTCTGAGTATCACAAAGGAAATTCTTAGTTAAGAGCAACTCGAAGTTTAAGGAAAAATTTAATTCAAGTTTCTTTGAAGAAGGGAAGAAATTTAAGGAAAAATTTAATTTTGTTTAAGTCTGCTTTCCCCCTTAAAAATACTCTTTCTGAATATATTTTGACAAAGGTTTAAGAAAAAAGGATTGTGTATCAGAGCCTATTAGTTTTGCAAGATCATAAATCAATATTGAAAAAAGTTTTTTTTTCAAAATATCAAGTGTTACTTAAAAAACTAAATGATAGGGAACAAGTAACACATTATTAACTTATTAAGCAAGGATTAATGCTAAAGAACAGTTTGTTAAACCAAGTTGACATTTCTATTAAGTCCAAGCTTGATATGTAAAACTTAAAGCATTTAATCAATAAATCTAAGTTCATAACTATATTTGATTCTAAGCATGTTTTAAGTCCAAGTTCCGAACTTTTAGTCACTTATTGTTAATCCTCAAGATAAAGAGAAATAGAAATTTCTTAGATAAAGGATAAAATTTTTGAAAAATTTTGGAAAACCAAGCCTTTGAAAAATGCAAGTACTTCTTGAGAAGTATAAGACTTTTTGAGAAGTATAAGTACTTTTAAAACATAATATGCATTTTTGAAAAGTACTTTTGAAAGATAATATTTTAAAAAAATTTAATTTTATTTTGAAAACATAATTCTTGACTTGGTTTTTTTTCCAGTCTGACACAATCCTAGGAACCCTTGTTAACTACAAGGACATTTTCCTAAGTGTCCTGGAAATTTTTTTCAAAGTCAAGTAAGTATTATTTTCAAGAGTATTCTAAAAAGATTTTTAAAGTATTCCAAAGTAAAGTAAACTTTTGAAGGTGATGGTATGATTTTACAGGATAGTATTTTGAAAGAAAAATTATTTAAGTTTTCAAAAGGATTTTAAAAGTGCAGTGCATGAAAACATATAATTTTGAAAAATGTTCAATAATTCTTTTAATTTGCTCTCCCCCTAAACTTGACTCAGACCTAGGAAGCTTGTTGACTACAAGCGATCTTCCTCTGAGTCTTAAGGTTTGATTCAAATTATAAGAATTATCTAATAATTTTGAAAAATAATTGTCAGAAATAATTTCTTTCGATTTAGACTCCCCCTAAATTTGACACTTCCTAGGAGTCCTTGTAGATCATGATGAAGACTTTCTCTGTGTCCTTAGGGTTTGTCAAAATCAAAAGGGACTCAAGCACAATTCATAAAATGAACTTTGAAGTATTAACATTTCGAAAAAAATGAATATTTGAAAGACATATTTTGAAATGATAGCATAGTTTTCGAAAAACATGAGTGATAGTTTGAAAACATAGTATTTTTAAACTTTTTCTTTTAATTTGAACTCCCCCTAAACCTGACACAGTCCTAGGAGGCTTGTTGACCACAAGTTAATCCTCCTCTGAGTCTTAGGGTTTGAGTTAAACAAAAAGAGAAGAAAACTAAGTAAAACAAATTTATTTTAATGATTTGAAACATAATTTCTTTCTCCTTTTTGAAAAAGTTAATATAGAGAACTGAAAAGGAGAAATTCTATGTTTAAAATAATTTTCAAGAGAAAGATAGAAGGTTTTTTTTTAACTTAAGTTCGAAACAATATACATATCAGAGCCCAGACTGTACATTTTTCTTAAAAATATCCTAAGTAATCCCCAAGGTGACTTTTTGTCATGCTTATTTTTCTAGAATTTGTATAATGGCAAAGGAAAGAAGTAATTGTTAAGAAATAAATTTCCTAATTTTAAGTACAATGGTTTGAAACATCAAATCTTAGTTTTAAAATGATTTTTGAGGATTTTGAAATTAATTAGAAATTTAACTTTAAGTTGAATTTTGAGAATAATTGAGTTGAATTTTTTAGAATAATTAAGTTGAATTTAATCTGTTTTGTAAGGTTGATTGGGTTGGACCAGGCTTTTAACCAATCAATAATTGACCCAATCAAGTCCTAGATCGTAGTATAATTCAATCAATACTTGAAATTTAGTTTTTAAGAAAATGTTGAGTGGAAAACATGTAGAGTTAATTTAGAGTTAATTTTGAAAAAGTATTGAACTACATTATTAGGTCCTAGACATCTCACTCAGTTCTACATGACAAAACAGGTTACCTTATCTGTTTTGTGAGATGTTTTAACAAAAATGAAGGTTTTAAGTTTGAAAAACATGGTTAATTTTAAACGGTTAAATTTAAAAATGTTTATTATGTTTAAGTCTATTTTGCAAAATTGTGTTGAATCTAAGATTAGTTGAAATTTGTGTTAGGTTCAAATCTGACAATAGTAAAGTGAATTTGATTTTCTATAATTGGCTTCCAGGTCTTGGCGAGGCACTAGGCCTTCTTTGGCCATAGCCTTATTGGATCATCAACCCTTTCCTTGACAAAGCCTTTTATAGAAAATTCATCTTCAAGTTACTTCTTGAAAGATTTTGGTCTAACTAGCTTGGGTCTTGGATCGGTAGCTTCGGCTAGTTCCACCAGACTAAACAGACCAAGTAGGGTATACTTAACCTTATTAGAAAGGTTTCCCTAACGTACTATCATCTCACCTCCACCCAATACTCTGTTGTTCAAATTTCAGCTAAATCACTTTGTCCTTATTCTAACCAATCCTAATTCTAAGCCTAATAAACAACACATAATTAAAGCAAATAATTATCTAAGTAAGGTCACAATTGGAGTAATACTCCGGATTTTCGAAATCAGCAAGATTATGAATTAAATTTTCTAGCATCTTGACCTTATGTTTCAAGGTTTCATTTTCTTGTTTCAATTTTCTAAAATTCGCCTTAACTAATTTATATGAATCAATCACATTATTCATGGTAAATATTGGATTTTCAAATAAATTAATGTTACCCATCTTCATTGGTTGTCCTGGATCTTTGGCTCTTTTATCTCTACATTCATCTTTGTAATGCCCAAACTCCTGGCACTTGAAGCATTGAATACGACTCTTGTCCTTTCGTGCTCTTGGAATTGGTTCCTTTGCCGCCGTTGATGGTGTCGTTCGTTTCTTACGAGTAGGACACCTACTTTTGTAGTGTCCTCTCTCCCTGCATGTGTAACAAATTACATGATATTTAAAATTTGTATTTACAATTTTACCTTTTGATTCCTTATTGGGAATCTTCCCCCTTGATTCTTGCCGCCTCGGATCTAGGCTCATCTTCTGATTCCATGTCTGAGTTAGACTCGGATACTGGTTGAAGCTCCTTCTTTGGTGGTTCTTTTGGAGTTTTCCCTGCAATAGAATTTACACCTTCCTCGACCAGTATCTGTTTGATTATTTAATTCTAATTTTGAAAAGAATTCGAAATCGGTTACCGTCTCAGTCAATTCGTCGTCTGATTCTGGTTCGATTTCGACTTTGGATTCGGGTTCATATTCTGACTCGGCTGTTTGTGCTAGGACCGAGAGTGCAAGATAACTTAGGTGATCTTCGTCTGACTCGTCCGATGATTCAAACATCACACCTTCAAGGACCTCAATCTCGGAGCTTTCTTCGTGTAGGTTGATTAGCTTCTCCCACATCTCTTTAGCACAGTTGAAGGATCCAACCTGCTTCAAGTCTTCATTGGTTAGGTCACATTGTAGTATTGCAGTCGCCTTTGCATCTGCCTCGATCTTCCTCAGAGTTGGTTCGTCCAATTTATCCCAGGCGATCGATATTCCATCTTCTGTGGGTACTGTAAACCCCGTCTGGATTATCATCCATAGATCTAGATGGGCCTTTAGGTGGGATTCCATTAGACCTTTCCAGGTTCTGAAGTTCTCGCCAGAGAATAGAGGCAGACGAACACTGTTCCATTCTTGATTGGCCATTAAGGATAAATCTTGCAGACAAAAAGAACAAATAGAAATGTACCAAGACTTGATCTTGGATTAGTAGTGCGGGAGAAGGGAAAAATAGCCCAACAAAAATTTTGCACGAATTTCGAGGTAAAATATTAAAATAATATATAAAAAAGTTTATGACCAAAGAATAAATATTCTGATTAATGGATAGAAATAGGAGTTTTAAAAAAATGAATATTGCTCTAATTAAGGTAGCATGAATTTCGAAAAAAAATATTAAAATAATAAAAAAAATTATGACAAATTTTTAAAAGTTGATCGTTATATTAATTCTAACTTATGGTGAAAAAAAGAGAATTCAAAATTAAAAAAGGCGAAAAATTTGAAAAAAAATCCACCTACAGATATTAAACCCACCCACAGATATTATTTATTTGAAATAAAATGCGAAAAATCTGAAAAAAATCCCAAACTGGTGGTTGCACCAAGTTTGAGCTACCCCGCTCTGATACCACTTGTTGGATCGAGAGAATACGATAGAGGGGGGGGTGAATATCGTAAAGCGTTTCGGATTTTAAAGAGAGTAAGAACAGCGGAATTTTAACACAAAAACCAAATGCAAACACCACGATTTACTTGGTTCGGAGTCGCGGTCGGCTCCTACTCCAAGGCCCACGGTCGTTGACCGTTTACTGCGGGCAATACTATAGTCGCGCAAATAATTACAGGAAGATGTACAATAGTAGTGCAGAGAAAGTACAATTAAAAAATTAACTCTTCTTTACCGACGCCCGGTGTAGATCGTTCTTCGATGCGTAGGGTCATCGTCGGCACTAGAATCTCGAGATGGAAGTTTTCTGGAGCAGAGCGATTGAGTAGAGGAGCGTATTGGCGTTGGAAGCAGTGATACTGAAGCCTCAGGGGCCGAGTCCCTTTTATAACAGGTCTGGGCGCGCCCTGGACGTTGGGGGCGCCCTCCACGTGTCCTCCGATCCGTAACCCTCTCGGTCAGCTCTAATCCCTCCAAAATCGGGATCGAGCTTTGACAGGGGCGCCCGGGAAGCAGGGGGCGCCCGACTTGACTCAGTCTGCTGGCTTCTCGCTGGCTTGAACCTTATCTGCCTCGTTGGCTTGGACCCAGGCCGCCTGGAGCATCGGGGGCGCCCGGGAGCACGGGGGCGCCCCGCCCAGTGAACTGCCGAAGCACATGTTTGCTTAACTTGTTTTGCCTTGACCTTGGGGGCGCCCTACTCAGCTGTTGCCTCTCTCCTTTGAGGCGTTCTGAGCTGCAGAAACTCATTCCTTCAGTCCTGCATCCAGGGTTAGTCCAAAACAACACAAAGCAATCAAGTATTAGGTTTATACAGCCTTAGCTGTCTTGGTTCTGACTTTGGGTCTCCAAAATGGAGCCCTAAGTCGAACCGACACCTACTGTTCCCTCGACGAGGAACGCATCCTCACCTACTCCTCTCAGGAGAGTTTACCTTTTGCCAACCGGCTCCTCCGGTTGGACTTTTGCTCGATGCACCTGACTAGGTCTTCGTGCCCACCTTCCGAGCAGGTCTTCGTGCCCACCTTCCGAGCAGGTCTTCGGTGCCCAGCCCTCGGCCAGGTCTTAGTGCCCAACCCTTGGTCAGGTCTTAGGTGCCCAGCCCTCGGCCAGGACTTAGTGCCCAACCTTATGTCAGGACTTAGTTGCCCAGCCCACGGCTAGGACTTATTGCCTAGATTACCTAGGACTTTCCTGCACACTTGAGTAACTTTATTAGATCACAAATGCTACTTAACTTTGAACCCTTTGCCAATATCAAAACAAGGTTTGATATGGTGCTTCCTGCACCAACAAGGAGGACGTAGAGTATGTATTGGGAGAGAGTCATATGGGATGCTGCGGAAGCCATGCTGGAGCTCGGGTTGTAGCCCGAAAAGCCTTACTGGCCGGCTACTACTGGCCGACCCTACAGAAGGACGCCAATAAAATGGTCTCCACGTGCTTGTCTTGTCAGAAGCACCATTATCTTCCTCACCGACCTGTGGAAACAATGAAGGCATCAGCTGTTGGGACCGGGTGCATGTCGACAAGGATACGAGTTCGTAAAATTTAAAATTTTTACGTGCAGCGGAAGAGTTTGTATAAAATAATTTCCTAAATTATTTTAACTTCGTATCTAGCATGCAATCTTATGGTGTGTTGACATAATCATAAAATAAAACTTTGCAGAAAAGTAAACTAATTTACCAAGTACCTCTCGTAACTCGAAGTAAGGGACGAGATCCAACCGTAGCGTCCCTTGGAAGCTCCGCCTCTATTCGCGTCCACGCCGAGTTCTCTTCGGGATGACTTCACAAAGTCGCGAGTTTTGTGCCGACGAGAACTACTAGATCCTCGGAAGGCACAACTAGATGAACAAGAGAAAGTATAGGAAACTAACCAACAAGAAGTAACGGAATCGAATTCCGAGAGGAGAGGAGTCGCTATCCGCTTCTTCTTCTTCTTGTTCGGGTTCTTCTTCTTCTAGTGGCTCACGGCAACACCTTCTTGGTGTTGTGATTGGGCGCCGGCCCTAGAGGAACTAGGGTGTGCCGGCCCTAAGGAAAGAAGAAGAGAAGGAGGAGATAAGAGAAGAGAGAGAGGGAGAGCTCCAATTGATCTCTTAATTCATTGGAATAAGGGCTAGCCTTTGGTTCCTTTATATAGTAGCAACTCCTTTGCTAAGTCTCCCTCTAAACGGAATTAGTTATAAGAAATTTATCTTATAAATTTTCTTATTAATCATTCCGTTTAAACCGAGTCTTTATTATAAACTAATTTATAATAAAAACTAATTCTTCTTCTCTTTAAATTATGGAATAAATTTTATAAGAAATTTATAAACTTTCTTATTATGGAAAAATCAATTCATAATTGATTTTATAAAATTAAAATAAACCAATTCGTGGATTATTTTAATCTTCCATAAAAGAATAAATTTCTATAAATTTTATTTATATAAATTTCTTTATACAAATTTATTTATCCATAATTTATAAAATAAATCACACTAGATTTATTTTATTAATTAAACCAATTAAATTGGTTTTTCTCCTCTTATTTGGCCGGCCACCAAAGAGGGTTTAACGCCCTCTTTGGCCGGCCAAAACCAACCCAATAAACCGCGAATTAAACTCATTTAATTCGCCCAAAAAGCCTTCAAAAGACTTAGCCATTTTTGGCTTCCATTGCGCCTCTGACTAACTCAGATTCGACTCGTTTCTCTTGATCGGAAAATCCAATTTTCAACTCGTTTTAAATCCCTCGGATTACTCGTATTGCGTGTGACTAAATAGGCTTTCGATTTATGTTGGCCGTCTATAATTAACCCATTAATTATAGAACGATCATGAGTGGCACCTAGTAGTACATCATGATCCCCAATTAATCGAAAGATCAACGGTTTGACCTCAGAAGAAATTATTCTGAAACCCTTCAGCAGCTCTAATGAATCGTGCCTCATTCCCTTCACCACCTTATACCCACTTGGTTCAGGACACGGTCTATGGTGTCAGTCCCCACTAGGCTGACTACGTCACACCTAGCCCAAGTAGTGTCTTTCTCGTCCTTTGGATTTCTAATTACTCTCATGTATTTAAGAGACTCGCACTCTTAACATGATATGCTCTGGCCAGAGGCTTTGAGTAACAATCCGACGATAGGCCTGGGTATACATCTCCTCGCAAGGAGTGGTGAATCTTTGTAGGCTGTTCAAACATCTTCGGGCACTTCGGCTTATACCCGATCATCCTGGGTCCACACCTCCTTGGAGATGCTTGCTTAAGATGTCAAAGTATAAGTCTCCATGACCAAGATGACTTGAACACCGCAAGTCAAAGGAACATCGCACTTAAGCCGCAGTAAGATCTTCATTGACATATCTACATGTAGATTCCCATATGAAGTCTTACAGCTAGTCACTCCAATGAACTAGTTCCCTTAACTAGCATCCATGTTTATCTCCGGACATCCCAATGTCACCAGCCAGTGAGAATCAGCTGAATAGAGAATAACCATGCTAGTCTCAACAGAATTGATAGTGTCCGTATTTATCAATTCATCGACTAGGGATATTTCCAACAATTCACATTTGCACATTTAGAGATAATCACTAGTTGTGATCCCATCACAAATTCTCTTATGCTGTGAATTGTATGGCGGACATTCAGTATATGAGTTTAAGATCCCAATCAAATACAAACATGTATACTCAAATAGTGAATTATCATTTATTAAAATAAATGTTTACAATCATAAGGCGATTGCCTTAGGACACTTCTCTCATATCACTAACAAACTCCCACTTGGCCTAATGCCAATCGCTACGGTATCCAATACCACAGGCTCTAACATGACCCTCAAACTTGCTTTGAGGCAAGGCTTTAGTTAAAGGATCCGCTATGTTCCTTTCAGTGGGAACTCTCTCAATTTGTATGTCATTCCTACTTATAATCTCTCTGATCAGATGATAGCGTCGAAGCACGTGTTTGGATCGTTGATGAGACCTTGGTTCCTTTGCTTGTGCAATAGCTCCATTGTTGTCGCAGTAAACCGGCACTGCTTCATCAATGGTTGGAACCACACCAAGTTCTGAGACAAACTTCTTGATCCAAACTGCTTCCTTTGCTGCTTCCGAAGCTGCGATATACTCCGCTTCCGTGGTAGAATCCGCTACGGTGTCTTGTTTGGAACTCTTCCAACTTACTGTGCCTCCATTCAAAGTAAATACGTATCCAGACTGTGATTTGGAGTCATCCTTATCTGTCTAGAAACTGGCATCTGTATACCCACGTATTATCAAATCTCCTTCTCCATATATTAGAAATACATCCTTAGTTCTTCTTAAGTACTTAAGGATTGTCTTAACAGCCGCCCAATGATCCATTCCTGGATCAGATTGGTATCTGCTCGTGACGCTCAGAGCATACGATACATCGGGCCTAGTACATAACATAGCATACATGATAGATCCTATTGCGGATGCATAGGGAATCTTATTCATGCTAATCCTCTCGTCTTCTGTGCGCGGACACATAGACTTCGAAAGGTTGATCCCATGCCTGATGGGAAGGTAACCTTTCTTGGATTCCGACATGCTAAACCTTTTTAGCACTCGGTCTATATATGTAGACTGCGAAAGACCAAGCAACCGTTTTGATCTATCTCTATAGATTCTAATCCCAAGGATATAGGTTGCTTCTCCCAGGTCTTTCATGGAGAAAGTTTTGGACAACCAAATCTTAACTGTCTGTAAAACTGATATATCGTTTCCTATAAGTAAGATGTCATCGACATATAATACTAGGAATACGACTGCACTCCCACTAACCTTCTTGTACACACAAGGTTCGTCAGGATTTTGTGAGAAATCAAACTCTTTGATTGTCTCATCAAAACGGATGTTCCAGCTCCTAGATGCTTGCTTTAGTCCATATATGGATCGTCGAAGCTTGCATACCTTGGTTTTATCAACCGATGTGAAACCTTCAGGTTGTATCATGTATACATCCTCAAGTAGGTTTCCATTAAGGAAAGCTGTTTTACATCCATTTGTCATATCTCATAATCATAATGAGCTGCTATGGCTAGGAGCATCCGATGGATTTCAGCATAGCTACTGGCGAATAGGTTTCGTCATAATCAATTCCTTGTTTTGACGATATCCTTTGCCACCAATCTAGCCTTATAGGTAACAACATTACCTTCCATGTCGGTTTCTTCTTGAAAACCCACTTGCACCCTATGGGTTAATCCCTTCAGGTGGGTTAACCAAGTCCCATACTTGATTTCATACATGGAATCCATTTCCGACTTCATGGCCTCAAGCCATTTGTCCCTTTCTTGAATTTTTCAGAACATCTTCATAACTGATAGGTTCGTCATCACCAATGAGCAACACATCGTTCGATTCACTTACGAGAAATCCGT
>JAGFNQ010002825.1:216227-237524 GCA_024364735.1 Boesenbergia rotunda
GTGTTTCATCGTTGGAGCAACGTGTCGTTGATCTCGGACAGTTTTAGCGCAGCGAACTTGAGCACGGAAAGTTGAAAACTTGATTGCAATTGATTGTGTTAATTACTGAGACTGAGGGGCCGAATCCCCTTTTATATTGGCACTCCAGCACCCGAGTGCATAAGGGTGCCTCCACGTTGCGGCTTCGACCATGTCATCATCCGCTGACTCACCCAATGTTTATCTTCTCTCAAGCGCCTGAGTGCTGATGTGAAACATCCAATCAGTAGTCGCTAACTTAGATTCGCCAACACTGAGCAAAACCAACTGGGGTGCCTGACACCTCTCGGGCGCTTGTATATTCAGGCGCCCGAGACCTCTCGGGCGCCTGTATACTCGAGCGCCCAGGATCTCTGGGGCGCCCTCAAAGTTGTTGGTTCAACTCCTTGGGCTGCAAAATAGGTTAGTCCAAATGCAAACAATAATATTTGATATGCATGTACGATAGCCGGAGCTGTCTGATCTTGACTTTGGATTTCAAAATGAAATCCTAGGTCGGGCCAACGCCTACTGTTCCTTCTTCCGAGGAACGCGTACTCACTTACTCTACTTTGGAGAAGTTACCTTTTGCCAACCGACACTTCCGATTGGACTTTTGCTCAGCCTTTGAAGCTCTTGGATCTTGAGACATTTGTTCCTCAACCCGTCCCTACTTCTGTCCGTTGTCCTCGCTCGGCTAAATCCTCTGCCTGATCTTTTGAATTAGGTCTTCGTGCCACCATCGGTCAGGTCTTCGTGCCCAAACCTCGGCTAGGACTTCGTGCCCAGTCCTCGATCAGAATTTCATGCTCAACCCTGCAGGTCAAGACTTCGTGCATAAACAGACTACGACTTTCCTGCACACTTAGCAAATATGTTAGATCACAACACAAACTTAACTTTGAACCCTTTGCCATTATCAAAACTAGGTTCGATCTAGTGCTTTTAGTACGAACAATCTCCCCTTTTTAGATTTATGGTAAGACAGTTTAAAAGTTAAGTTAAAAATAGATAGGCAAGTAAAGAAATAGAGTTAAACAATATTTTCAACATTAGAGCAATTTTTCCAAAGTTAGAAAAAATTGGAAAAACTTTTAACTCTCCCTCGTGATAAGTAATCTCCCCTTTGATTTTAAAACATTTGCAATTTGAGTCAAAATCTTGCAAAATTAAAGGGGTGCATAAAGCCCTCCGATGATTTAAAATTCTCCCCCTAAAGCTTTTGAAAATCATGGAATTTTCAATTTGAAGATTTTCTAATTTTTTTTAAAAAATCTAAATATTATTTTGAAAAGTTTATTACTTTGAAAAATTCTAAGTATCATTTTGGAAACGTACTTTGAAAATTCTGAGTTAAGTTGAAATTAAAATTTTCCCTTTTATAAAATAGAGTAAAAAATATCCTTTTTGAAAACAATAGAGTTTTCTTGAAAAAATAAGTATTAAAAAACTTGAAAAACACTTAAAGTAAAAAAAATTTGAAAAGCTTTTTAACTTCACTTTTGCAACTCTTACCCTTTGCCATATATCAAAAAAATCCAAGAAAAAAGAAAAAATTCTTTGAAAAATTTTGCTTTTCCCTACTCTCCCCCTTTGCCATATAGAAAAAAAATATTTGATTAAGGAGAGGGAAAAGAAAGAAAACTTAAAAGAAATTAAGTATCAGAGCCCATGAATTTTGGAAATACATATACATTTTTTTATAAAAAAAATTAAGTTAATGAAAAAAATGAATAATGCCAAAAATTACTTTTTAAGGGAGCAAATAATATGTTTTAAGCAACAATTTTGAGATAATTAAGCAATAAAAGGAACTAAAGCAGAAAAAAATTTGAACCATGTTAATCCACTAATTTGAGTTTATGCATGATTTGAGTCTAAGCATTCAAAAGTAAAACTGTAATAATTTTGAAAAATAATTTGAAAAACACAACAAAAATAAATAAATCCTTGGGCCCTTGTCTAACCTAGTTTGTTACTTACTAACTGTTATAAAATAGTAGTTTTCACTTGGGTTAGTCAAGTTAAGTAGTCTTATCAAGTTAGATTTTCTAAGCTTGATTACTTAACTTAATTAATGTTCAGTGGTATTTGATAGGGTTGTAAAGCCCTTGCCCGACCCCGAGGATGAAGAAGCAGGGGACTGGGTATAACCTCTCGGCTCGGGCCCAGACCCCCTTTTGGGAGCTCGAGCTCGGGAAGGTCAGGCTTCTCCGTGAGGTAGGACCCCGAAAGTATTTCAGAAGATATCACATTCGAAAACTCCCGAGCCCACCTCGGGATGCGGAGTCCCCGCCATTGCCGACCTCGGGAACCTCGAGTGTCGCAACTTAAGGAAAAGTGATAAAAACACGGACTATTTCAAAGGATATCCTCTTATCACTGAAAGTGGGGGGCGTGGCCTGAAGATAAAAAACGTAGCCACAATAAAGAAGGCACGACTAGCCTGTTGACAAGGGGATATAATAAGGAGTTCAATTCCTCCGGTAAGGGGGGTTTTTTACAATCTCTCATCTTTACGCAGTGTCTTTCTTTCTCATCATCCATCGGACATCCTACTAACTTGAGCGTCAGAGTGGACTCCGCTGGACCCTGGCCGGCGTGTCCTCCAACGCTGGTGTTACTCTTGTAGGCTTCTCCGGTTCCTCGGCGACATAGTATCCTCCATAGGGGCTGAGCCTCCATGACTAGCCGTTGCCGACGACTCCTTCCGGAACAAATTTGGCGCCGTCTGTGGGAAACAACAAAGCACCTGAAAGAGCGCCGATGGCAGGACTGGAGGAACAACCCCTCATCCTCACTCAAGAAGAATTTAATCGCCGGGTAGCTAATGTCGTCAAGGAGGCCTTGGAACAACACCAAATTGAACAGGCAGCCCTGCAACCAGCGGGTCTGGCGAGGGAGGAGATCCCCAGAACCTTTGTCTCGTCCCCCAGAAGGTCTGTGACCCCAGTAGGGTGACATGATGGGGCAACACAGGGCCCCCGAAAGGAATCCCCTGTAGAGGGAGAAAAAGCTCACTCAGTAGCCTCGAGTGCTCAGAAGCATGACGACGGATCGGGAAGGAGGGATGGACTCAAGATCTTTCAGAAGACTCCATCCACCCCTTTATCATCGGAGATTGTGGAAGACCCCATGCCTAAGCAGTTTCGTGGGCCGGGGATCCCTGAGTATGATGAGAAGACAGATCCCAAGATCACATCTGCAAGTTCGAAAATGCGGCGCTTCTACACCAATATACCGATGGAGTAAAATGCCGGGTGTTTTTGAACACCTTGTCTGGCGTGGCGCAACGGTGGTTTCAGAGGCTACCCTAAGGTTCCATCAACTCATTCGCGGAATTCAAGACAGCCTTTCTCCACCACTTTGCAAGTAGCCGGCGTTACCAGAAAACAACACTCAACCTGTTCGCTCTTAAGCAAAAGTCTAAGGAATCGCTTAAGGAGTACATACAGAGGTTCAACCGGGTGGCATAAGATGTACCTAGCGCCACGTCGGAGATACTCGTCAGCGCCTGTACTCAAGGGCTCGCGGAAGGAGACTTCTTCCGATCCTTGGTGAAGAAGCCCCCCGCTAGTTTTGATGACTTGCTGGGACACTCGGTCAAACATGTCAACGTAAAGGAAGTACAATACGTTCGGCGCAAGGATCCAGCCGGAGCTCCTCTTCCCGTGGCTCCCCGGTCGGATAGGAAGGAGCCCCCAACCCTGGTGAGGGTAAAAGACCTGCCGCCGGGAAGGGATCACTGGACGGGTAAACGTAGGGTGGTGGAAACAGTAGACATTGAGCCGCCGGAGACATCGCCCAAGTACTGCAGTTATCATAGCAGCTTGACTCACTCCACAGAAGAGTGCCACGCCCTGAAAAAGAAGGTCTCCGAGGGAGCGGATGTTAAGCCGCGTAGAAAGTGGAACAGGTCGGGGTACCACCGAAGGTCGCCACGACGGAGCCCTTCCCTTCTGCGAAGACCCGGCAGGGAAAACAAAATCCTGTAGGACCGGTGCCGTCAATAGAGGGGGTGGTGAATATCGACCGTGAAAATCTTTTGATAAACTTCGTAAATCTTTCGAACGTTCTAAGATCAGAGTTAGTAGCACAGCGGAAAAGTAAAGCAGAATAAGAAAGACAATACACACGGACACAGCGGGATTTATTTACTTGGTTCCTAACCCCCCAGGGCCAGTACGTCCAAGGCCCATGTACTCGGCGTGAGTCCACTATTGGTCTCCTTTTCGGAATTTCCGGAGGCGGAGAAAACCCGTCTTACAGTGTATAGATACAAGCAACAATATTGAAAGTTAAGTACGGAACAAATAAAAGCAAACCGAACAAGAATTTGAAACTCGGCCGATCTGGACCTCCGAAGTGTCGCGCACTTCCTCCTGGAGCCTCCCGGTCGTAGAGCCTCGTCTTTAGAGCATTGTCGTCGGTCAGAATGCTTAGAATCGCTTTCAGCAGTTGTGTTTGAAGTAGAGGGGTCGAAGCCCCTTTTATAGCACTCCTGGGGGCGCCTTGGACGTCGGGGGCGCCCCTAAAAACTTGGTCAAACCTTATCCCTGCGCCGACCTCGCCGCAGCTGATAAAATCTCTGACCAGGGCACCCCAGACCTTCCGGGCGCCCTCATGAAGGCTTATCTGTGTTTCAAACTCGAAACAGCAAATACAGCTTTGAACCCGGGCGCCCCGGACCTCCCGGGCGCCTCGCTTGAAGCCTATTCTGCTTACCACACAACATTGCCACTTTTTCTTCTTTAGCTTGGGCGTCCCCATCAATGGGGGCGCCCCCACTGATGGGGGCGCCTGGCTTCAAGGCTTCCAGCCTGGTTACATGCTTTGTCTCCGGTTCTTGGTACCTGTAAGATACACAAACACAAAGCAAATATACATACAATATTAGCCTTAAGGACTTGGTTCGGACTTCGGATTTCCACGAAACCCTAGGTCGAACCGACGCAAGTTCTCACCCCCCAAGAACGCGCTTTCCACCTACTCCTTTCAGGAGCCAGTTGCCACCCAGTCCTTCGGGTGGACTTTTGCTTAGCCTCCGATTACTCCGGACCTCGAGACGCCCGAACCCCGACCTGTCTCTATTTCTGTCCTTAGTCATCGCTCAGCTAAGTTGCTCAGTCCCTCGGACCAAGACTCCGTGCCCAAACCCTAGGTCCAGGACTTAGGTGGCCAACCCTCGGCCAGGTCTTCGTGCCCAATTCCCCGAACCAGGTCTTCGGTGCCCAACCCTCGGCCAGGTCTTCTTGCCCAGTCCCCGACCAGGACTTAGTGCCCACCTTCCGAGCAGGTCTTTGGTGCCCAGCCCTTTACCAGGACTTAGTGCCCAATCCTCGATCAGGACTTAGTGCCTAGGTTTACTAGGACTTCCTTCCACTTTGGTTACTCCTCTCTTAACTCCCCTTTGTCTGTTCAATGTGTCACTGACTTAAGTAAATTATCAAACATTAAAACACTTAGAGGAGAACATCATTGATGCAACTTGCACCAACAAATCTGACCGCGATCCCGATCGCGATCCAGAGGCAGGAGCCGAGGACCTGCGCCCCGAAGATCCCCCTCCTTGGAGAAAGATCCTCAGAAGGGCAAAGCTCCTATACGAGGCCCCCCTCGGGCCATGTGGGGGTCATCTCCGGAGGACCTACTGGGGGCGACTCTAACCGTGCCAGGAAGTCGTACACTCGACGGTTGGAAAATTACTCCATTGGGACGAGCCGAAGTCTGGGGGCGGGCCCCACCATCTCATTCGGGCCATCCGACCTCGAAGAAGTGGAAGCTCCACATGAGGACGCCATAGTTATTGTGGCTCGCATTGCCAATTATGAGGTAAAACGCTTCTTCGTAGACACAGGAAGTTCCGTGAATATCCTATATAGGGCAGCTTGGGAGCAGATGCAGATAGACGAGGAGGAATTGATCCTTGTCTCGACCCCCCTGTTTGGCTTCACTGGGTATCGGGTGGAGCCGTTAGGACAGATTACCTTGTCACTCTCGCTGGGCAACGATAGGCTCAAGCGAACCCGGAGGACTCCTTTCCTAATTGTCGACGCACCTTCCTCCTATAATGCCATCTTGGGTTGACCAACACTCAGTATCTTCCAGGCGGTGGTCTCTATATACCACCAGAAGATCAAATTCCCGGTGGGCGATTGAGTGGTGGAAGTTCGAGGGGATCAACTTGTTTCGCGAAGGTGCTATAGTGGCGAAGTCAGGGCAGAGTCTAGGAAGAACCCCCGCGGACTAGAGGAATAGCTCCGAGAGGGATCTTAGTTTGGTTATGGGACTTGGTCTGTAATGTCCTGGTAAGATCTGGAATTTGCTTAGCATAATCGCTTATGTCTTGCTGTGAGTTTACAGCTGCATCAAGTAATAAAATGGAAGGCTTCTTTTCAAAATAACCAACGCGCGTTCTAGCAAATCAAAACCCTAATGCCCCGAGGCATGGACGACGCCCGGGGTACTTAGGCTTGGTTCGGGACCTACGCGCCCGTCCAAGTAACTCCAATACTTAGGCTTGGTTCGGGACCTATGTGCCCGTCCAAGTAACTCAAGTACTTAAGCTTGGTTCGGGACCTACGCGCCCGTCCAAGTACTTCAAAACCCTAATGCCTTGAGGCCTGGCCAACGCCCGGGGTACTTAGGCTTGGTTCAGGACCTACGCGCCCGTCCAAGTACTTCAAAACCCTAATGCCCCGAGGCTTGGCCGATGCCTGAGGTACTTAGGCTTGGTTCGAGACCTACGCGCCCGTCCAAGTAACTCCAGTACTTAGGCTTGGTTCGGGACCTACGCGCCCGTCCAAGTACTTCAAAACCCTAATGCCCCGAGGCCTAGTCGACGCCCGGGGTACTTAGGCTTGGTTCGGGACCTACGCGCCCGTCCAAGTACTTCAAAACCCTAATGCCCCGAGGCCTGGCCGACGCCCTGGGTACTTAGGCTTGGTTCGGGACCTACGCGCCCGTCCAAGTAACTCCAGTACTTAGGCTTGGTTCGGGACCTACGCGCCCGTCCAAGTAACTCAAGTACTTAGGCTTGATTCGGGACCTACGTGCCCGTCCAAGTACTTCAAAACCCTAATGCCCCGAGGCCTAGCCGACGCCCGGGGTACTTAGGCTTGGTTCGGGACCTACGCGCCCATCCAAGTAACTCAGGTACTTAGGCTTGGTTCGGGACCTACGCGCCCGTCCAAGTAACTCAAGTACTTAGGCTTGGTTCGAGACCTACGCGCCGGGCCCTAATGCCTTAGGTCTAGCCGAGGCCCAGGGTACTTAGGTTGAGTTTGGAACTTAACGCTCGCGGATCAGTTGGCGCCAGGGGTAGTCAGACCTGGCCAAGGGACTACACTCTCGTTCGAGTGACCAAAACCTGACGGAGAACTTAACCGATTTCGAAGTAAGAGGCAAAACACTTACCAAAGAATCCACAATGCATTGAAATAGGAAGCAATCATATATACAAGACCAACAAACAAAAGTAATTACTCATTTACATAAGGAAATACAGGAAGATATACATCTTTGCCGCATGGGACGAAAGTGGATGCTTGAGGTAACACATGAGTAGCTCGGATATTCCCGCCGAGCAGCCTGGGACGGAAATCGACGACGGAAGTAATGCATGAGTAGATTAAGCATTCCTTCTGGGTAATCCATAATGAAGATTGATGCTTGAGGTAACACAGGCACAGTCTGGCCCCATCAGGACACCCTCGCTCTTCGCCATAAACAGGCAGAAAAAAGAGGAGGGAGTATGGACGGCTGCAACTCCTCCCTGGAGCGTGTAAAAATGCAAAGAAGAATTGCATTAACAGGGTCAGGAGGGGGGAGCCGCTGCAATTTCTCTCCGGAGCACGAGAAGACGTAACTCCAAGCCGCCACCCAAGTACAGGTCGAGATAAAATACTAAGTGGGTGGGGTGACAAAACAGATGGAAATCTTCTCAAACCCACGGCGCCCCCCGATAACGACATACCCCAGTGATACCCTCATCTTCCCGAGAAGCCAATGGTGCATGGGGTATACTGCCGCCGGCCGACCAGGAGTTTGGGGATCAGCAGGATGGGTCATCTCCCCCATGCCCCCTGGAGGGCCACATAAGGTCCTTTCCGAACTCCACGGACAAGCAGGGAGTTCCACCTCTCTGAGAATCTTCAGAGAGACCTCGGACATCATCTCCACCATGCTCCCTAGCAAGGGGAATGATCCCAAGGCTTCTACCTCTGTCTAGTCCTTCAAGCAAGCGCAGCGCTAGGTTTCCCACCAGGGACATGGAAGATGCGTGTAATGACGCGAGGAGATGGCCAAAACCAGAGGGATGGGAAAAGCTGGCTCCCCCACCCCCTATTTATAATGCAGGGATTCTCCCAAGGCAATTAAAGCACAGCAAGTGCTATAACTCCAAGCGTCTTTTCGACTGGCGCACCCTTACTACGCCTAGGAACCCGCAACTCTTAATGGGTCCAATCAAGGAGATTGCGAATAATACGGAAGAGACGGTTCGGAAGCCGCCCCTGCACCTTAGCGCGCATGGACTAGCAACGAGACTTCGCCAATTTAAAATGCTGCGGACGGGGATATGACTCTTAGTATCTGCCTCGAAGGCAGTCAGTTGGTGGAGCCCACACGCAAAAATAAAGAGCGCGTCATGCACACATAAAGGGAAAAGATAAACTATATTTTGTCTACAATCAGGCTACTAGAGGCCAACTCACAAGTCAAAGGGTATTTACATTCTTGGGCCATCGCCGGGGGGGGGGGGGGGGGGCAAGAATTTTCCCTTCTTTAGCCCGCCGAGGGCCCCATGAAAGCCCTGTTGTAAACACTCCATTACTTGTTTAGCCACAATGGCGCGAAACTCCTTCGAGCCTAGGAACTTCGCCTTGAAGCCCCTCTCTGCCTCCCGAGAAGCAGAAACCTCGGCAGCCTCAACGGACCGTCTCAGCCACCTTAGTTTAGCAGGCATATCGTCCTGCTCAATTAGGGCTTCCCTGAGCTGTTCAGACGCCGCCCAGGCATCCGCCCTGGCCTGGGCTAGGTCATCCTCCAGGGCAAAGGCATGGTCTATAGCTAGCAGGAGCCGAGATTCCATTTGACTTTGTAGCTCCTTCTCTCTCACCTGGAGCTGGTCCCTCTCCTGCGTCACCCGAAGGAGATCCTCGGTGACCGACACGGCCTTCTCGGAGGCCAGACGTTCCCGGTGTCAAAAATTCTCGAGGGCCTGCTCGGTATCATACAAAAGCTTCCTCAGCTGCCCCACCTCCTCATGAAGAGCCCTGTTGTGACTGGCCTGCTCCATCCCGGACCAATGTTCAAGAGCCGCGGCTGCCTCCTCCCTCAAGGCTCGCTGCAGTAAAACCTCCGCTTGGGGTTTGGAACACAGGCCCCGGCCTATCACCGGGCAGTCCTCAGCTGCCTGACATTGCACCAAAGAATTAAGAGCCACACTGAATAGACACGCAAATAATATAATAATGCATACTTGCAAAAGGGTCTCCCGAAGATCGGCTAGTGGCCCGGCGGAAGCCTGCACGACTACCTCGGCTGGAGGATGAGGTACGTCGCCCTGCTCTTCGATCGCTGGAGAGGACGGATGAATAGAAGGATGTTGGGCGACAGGAGCCTCAGCAACGGAGCTGGTAGAATTAGAGTCCCTCCCGTCAGGACACGAAATCTGTTAGTAATATGAGAGAAGTGTCCTAAGGCAATCGCCTTATGATTGTAATCATTTACTTTAATAAATGAATATTCACTATTTGAGTATACATGTTCGTGTATTTGATTAAGATCTTAAACTCATTTACTGAATATCCGCAATATAATTCACAGCATGAGAGAATTTGTGATGAATTCACAACTAGTGATTATCTCTACATGTGCAATTGTGAAGTATTGAAATTGTCCCTAGTCGATGAATTGATAAATACGGAGACTATCAATTCTGTTGAGACTAGCATGGGTTATTCTCTAATCAGCTGATTCTCACTGGCTGGTGACATTGGGATGTCTGGAGATAAACATGAATGCTAGTTAAGGGAACTAGTTCATTGGAGTGACTGGCTGTAAAACTTCATATGGTAGTCTACATATAGACATGTCAATGAAGTTTTTACTGCAGCTTAAGTGAGATATTCCTTTGACTTGCGGTGTTCAAGTCATCTTGGTCATGAAGACTTATACTTTGACATCTTAAGCAAGCATCTCCAAGGAGGTGTGGAACCAGGATGATTGGGTATAAGCCGAAGTGCCCGAAGATGTTTGAACAACCTACAAAGGATTCACCACTCCTTGCGAGGAGATGTATACCCAAGGCCTATCGTCGGATTGTTACTCAAAACCTCTGGCCAGAGCATCACATGTTCCGAGTATGAATCTTTCAGAAACATGAGAGTAATTAGAATCCGTTGGATGAGAAAGACATTACTTGGGCTAGGTGTGACGTAGTCAGCCTAGTGGGGACTGACACACATAGACCGTGTCCTGAACCAAGTGGGTATAAGATGGTGAAGGGAATGAGGCACGATTCATTAGAGCTGCTGAAGGGTTTCAGAATAATTTCTGAGGTCAACCGTTGATCTTTCGATTAATTGGGGATCATGATGTACTACTAGGTACCACTCATGATCGTTCTATAATTGGTTAATTATAGACGGCCAACATAAATCGAAAGCCTATTTAGTCACACGCACTACGAGTAATCCGAGGGATTTAAAACGAGTTGAAAATTGGATTTTTCGATCAAGAGAGATAAGTCGAATCTGAATTTTTCAGAGACGCATTGGAAGCATAAAATGGCTAAGTCTTTTGAAGACTTATTGAACGAATTAAATGAGTTTAATTCGTGAAGTCGGGGCTTGGGTTTGGCCGGCCAAAGAGGGTCCCCACCCTCTTTGTTTGGCCGACCAAATTAAAAAGGGGAGAACCGAATTTTTTGGTTCAAATTATAAAATAAACCACGCGTGGTTTGTTTTATAAAATTATGGATAAAGAAATTTATATAAATGGATTTATTTTTCATGGAAATTAAAATGAACCATGGATTGGTTTATTTTATTTTATAAAATCAATAATAGATTGATTTACCATGATAAAGAAATTTATATAAAGAAATTTATATAAACGGATTTATTTTTCATGGAAATTAAAATGAACCATGGATTGGTTTATTTTATTTTATAAAATCAATAATTGATTGATTTACCATGATAAAGAAATTTATCTGAAGAAATTTATATAAAGAAATTTATATAAAGAAGTTTATATAAAGAAATTTCTTTCCATAAGAAAAGGGAGACATGGTTGTTTTTATTGTAAATTAAATTATGATAAAAATTTGGCATAATGGAATAATTCATATAAAAATTTATAAGATAAATTTCTTATGAAAATTTATTCCGTTAAAAGGAGACTTGGCGATTAAGAGACTACTATATCAAGGTACCAAGGCAAGGCTTGGGAATTAATCCAAGAGATCAAGGATTCTTGCCTAGCCTCTCTCCCTCTCCTTCTCTCCCTCTCCCTCTTCTAGTGCCGCTGGCCCTAGAGCCCTCCCCCTTTGCCGTGAGCTTCCACCACCAAGAAGAAGCCGAAGAAGAAGAAGAAGCGGGCGCGGCTCCTTCCTTCCTCCCGGAATCTTGATTCCGTTCTTCGTTTGGTGGTTAGTTTTTCATCTCTTTCTTGGTATTCTTGTCGTGCCTTTGGAGAATCTAGTAGTTCTTGTCGGCACGAAACTCGTGGCTTTGCAAAGTCATCCCGAAGAAAACTCGGCGTGGACGCGAATAGAGGCGGAGCTTCCAAGGGACGCTACGGTTGGATCTCGTCCCTTTCTACGAGTTACGCGAGGTATTAAGTAAATTAGTTTACTTTCTGCAAAATTTTAAATGTATGATCATGTCTCCAAAACATAAGGTTGCATGTTAGATACGTGGTTAAATAATTGAGAAATTATTTATGCTAAACCTTCCGCTGCACGTAATTAAAATTTAAAATTACGAACCCGTATCCATGTCAACATGCACCCGGTCCCAATAGTGGTATTAGAGCCGGTTAGTGTTCGACATAATCATATAATTGTTTTGCGAAAAACTTTGTCATGATCTCAATTTTGGAAAATTTTCCAATTATGGAAACTTTCCAATTATGATAAATTTTAGATTTAGGAATTTCAAAGTTTGGAAATCCTCATGAAATTTCGCAAACTTTTGAAATATCCTAGTTTCTGAAATTTTATGATAATTGTGAAAACTTCCCATTTTTGGAAACTTTCCAATTTTAGAAATTTCTTATTTTAGAAATTTTCTAATTTTGGAAATATGTAAGTTTTCTTTGTACCAGAAACTTTCAATTATTCTGAAAACCTATTATGAAATCTCGCAATTTTGTGCACTTTCTTTCAAAGAAAGTCTAGACAAATTTATGGATTATTAATTGACAATTAAATTCGAATTGGTTTTAAATTATCAACAAAATTCTTTATTTTGGATTGAGCCTCAGGGAGCCGTCCAATTTAAAGTTAGTTGTTGTAATTTAATTTCCTAATTTTGAATAAAATTGTCATGTTTAATTTGGTTACGCCTCGGGGAGCGGACCAAATTAGATTTACAACAAATTTCTTTTTTTTGGGTATCTGAGCCCCGGGGAGCCACCCAAAGAAAATATATTGTTGTAATTAATAAATCCATAAATAAAATATGTAATCAAATCTTGAAAATTTTGAGGTGATTCTCAAACGATAATTTCCTTATTTGATTTAAGAGGTGATGCTCTTACATATTGTTGTCTCCAAAATTAATTAGGAAAATGGTTTCCTATAGAGTTTTCTTAAATAAGATTTTCATGAAAATAATATGTGGTTGAATTAAGGGAATCTGTCTCTTAATTTAATAAGATTTGATTTAGAGAAATCAAAGTCTTAAACATATTATTTCCGAAATTGATTATGACAATTTAGGAAATTATTTCCCAAAACAATTCTTTGAATAAAGTATGAAATTAGAATTAGGAAATCCGGTTGCTAATTCAATTAATGAGACTTATTAAATTAAGTCACATACATACTTTATTAAGGAAATCATTAGTACATGACATAATTATATGTCATGAATGTGCTTAGAAAAGAAAGGATGAGACCCAAAACCCCTTACAAAATATTAAGGCCAACACCTTCCATTAATATGGTTAGAACCGGAGTTTTGTTTCTCGTTTGGGTTGATGGACACATCCATGCCCGGCTTGAACCTCAACATGTTCAAACCATGGAATTAGTTTATGATTAATATAATTGGAGTCAGAGGTCAATCCTTAGTTTTGGTTGTTGGACACATCCAAGCCTGACTAAACGGTTGAATGAGCTCCAACCATATTAAAACTATTTCTTGATTAATGGGTCAGCCTTAAGCTTGGAGCATCGATTTGTTGTGCCACAGCCAAGGTCGATGTAAAGAGAGGTGCAGTTGGGTGCTATGTATAATGTTGCATACTTGTTAATGAGTTAACAACCCAATGATTTATGCAAACATTCAATTAGTTGATAGCATAAAGTGATAGTTACATATATGTGATATGTAATCGGTATAATTACCTACCTTCATAGCCAAGAATAACTTGATGGCCACAGCCATGGTTGTTCTTATCTATGGTTGGATATCGACCTATTTGGAGATGTTCCTACGATCTCCCGAATTGATAAAAAGGGTTATTCAATTCGAAAAATAAATAGGATTTAATTAATGTATGTTGATGCATTCTTTATCATTCTTCTCACATAAGCTCAATTTGTATTTCTAGGATAATCACTCGATCATGCCTTCTCTGAATTTGCGTTCTATTTTGGACACCAATAAGTTAACTAAGGACAAAAGGATTGAAAAAGCACCAAAAGGCACTTGCCATCATTGTGGCAAGGAGGGCCACTGGCAAAGAAACTGCAAGGTTTATCTTGAGTCCTTGAAGAAGAAGGCATCCGATGCCCCATCCTCTTCAGGCATCTTCGTTATTGAATGCCACTCTATTTCCTCAACCACCTGGGTACTTGATACTGGGTGTAGCTCACATATATGTAATGACATACAGGGGCTAAGGAATAGAAGAAGACTCGTCAAGGGAGAAACGAATCTGCGAGTTGGAAATGGAGCAAAGATTGCTGCTGTTGCCATCGGAACATATTTGCTAAAGCTCCCTACTGGACATTGTTGGAAACGTGATGGCTAGAGAGGGGGGGGGGTGAATATAGCCAATCACTTTTCACTTCAAGAAGTTAACAAGTTTCTGCACTTGAAGTTGTTAGTAGCACAGCGGAAGTATGGAAAACAGAAAGTGCAGAAACTAAAACAGACAACTAACAAGCAAGATTAACAAGATCGCTAACAGGAGAATTTACAAGGTTCGGGGATAACTTGCCCCTACTCCTTGGCGTGCCCTTAAGGTGGGTGATCCCTTGATCATTGGCAGATCAAGCCCCGGTTATCACTGGATATGAAGCAACCTCCTTATCGGTGGAGAAACCTCTCCACAGCATTTCAATCACAGATAAATGTTTATGCTCAATGAAACAACAAGAAGGATCTTACTCAAGCACTCAGCAAGGACAAGAACACAGCAAGCTTCCCTGAGCTCCACCTAGTGGCGATCTCACGCAAGAACCCTTCTTCGTGTCTTCCCACTGTCGGACTCCCAGCTCCTTGTTCTCTCCTTCAAGCACTCAAGTAATGGATGATTGCTTCTCGATCGCTTGCTCAGAATGATGGAAACTTCAAGAACACAGCAAGCAGGTGTGGAGAACTCAGGGCGGCAAGAACTCAAAACACAAGCTGTAGAACTCTACTTCACCGAAGCCGTCTCACGTCCCTTTTGTTTCTCCACTAAGCATCAAGTGACCTCATCTCCAGCAACCTCCAGCTGCCTCACTACCAACGCCAGCTACCATTGAACCCTTACTGAACTTCCTGAGCTCCCTCAGCCAAGCTTCAGTCAGCGGCTTCAGTCCTGCAGCTCCAGCCGTTGCAACCTGAGATGAGAAATGGACAAACCTGCTCCAAGGAAAGCCTCCATTGACTTCTCCTTGAGTGTTTGAATCCTCCCCTGTCACCTGCAGCTTAATCAGACTGTTAGAGAAGTATATCACACAGTAAATCAAATATCAGAGGCAAACATCAGCGAATCGGATACGGTCAGACGCGATCAGAGCGTCTGACAGTGCAATTTGAATTAAAGTGATCGGTCACCCGACCGATCAGAGCGACTCCTGATCGGTCACCAGACCGATCAGGCTAGGTCCAGACCGATCAGGCTCCATCCTGATCGGTCCCCAACGCTCAATTAGAAATCGTGATTTCTTTGTGACTTCTCCTGGATCGATCACCAGACCGATCCCAGGTTGTGGATCGATCACCCGAACGATCCACCCCTTTCTTGGGCGATTTCTGAGCTTCGCAGTCCAGACCTCCTGATCGGTCACCAGACCGATCAGGCAGCCTCCTGATCAGTCACCAGACCGATCAGGCAGCCTCCTGATCGGTCACCAGACCGATCAGATCATGACCAGACCGATCAGGCTAGAGCCTGATCGATCATAGTGAGGAACCTGCGATGCTGGATCGTTCTCTGGAACGATCTGCACAGTGATCCTGATCGGTCATCAGACCGATCAGGTTTAGATTAGCAAGGGAACTCAACCTCAACTGTTCGCTCCTGATTGGTCACCCGACCGATCAGGAGCCAAGCAGTAGGTGAAACACACACTCCCTGATCGGTCACCGGATCGATCAGGAGCAGTACAGTAGGTTCCCAACCTCACTGTGTGCTCCCTGAACAGTCACCAGACCGATCAGTCGTTGCTGGATCGGTCACCAGACCGATCCACAACAGGGCAGCGTGCCAGCTTCCCTGACCGATCACCAGACCGATCCAGGGACTTAAACTTAGCCCTCCAAGCTAAGTTTCCATCCACCTTAGCCCTCCAAGCTAAGGATTTTTCACCTAACCCTCCAAGTTGGGAATTTGCACCTAACCCTCCAAGTTAGGACTTTTCACCTAGCCCTCCAAGCTAGGACTTTTCACCTAGCCCTCCAAGCTAGGACTTTTCACCCAACTCTTCCGGATTAGGACTTTCCAAACCTAGCCCTTCAAGCTAGGACCTGACCCTCCAAGCCAGGACTTTTTCACCTAATTCTCCAAGATGGGAATTTGCACCTAACCCTCCAAGTTATGACTTTTCACCTAGCCCTCCAAGTTAGGACTTTTCACCCACCTCTTCCGAATTAGGACTTTTCATACACCTAGCCCTCCAAGCTAGGATTTTCAACACCTAACCCTCCAGGTTAGGATTTTCCAACACCTAGCTCTCCAGACTAGGATTTTCCATACCATGCCTGATCCCCGATCAGGGCTTAATCATAATCAATAATCATCAACCTAAACTTAAATCGGTGTCAACACCAAAATAACAATCAGGGCCAGACTGCATCAACAATCTCCCCCTTTTTGTTGTTTGACAACCCGATCTAAGTTTAGGGATTCTCAATCCATTTCCTCAAATCCAGAATCATAGGGGAATCAGGATCCTCCCCCTACAACATGATCATCCTAAACTTAACCAACCAACACTCTCCCCCTTTGTCGAACACCGAAAAGGGGCTAGAAGGGCTGATAAGTTTAAACAAGCTCCCCCTCAACCCTAGGGGTATCCCAAATCAACAAGGATAGGTATGATTTTTAGATAACCATATGACCACATGTGAAAAATATAGAGCAAGGTATAGCAAGCATATGCATCATACAAACATGAAGTAACAACTCACAGAGTATGCCATAACATTCATATGTATCAAGTAGACATGACATTATAAGCATGAACATGACAAATTAGCAAACATGCAGATAAAACTCATATAAACAACATGGCATCAACAATAGACATACTATCATGAGATAAAAACATAATCATGGCAATATAGCACAAATCCAAATAGTAGTCATCATAGCATCAACAAACAGTAACATCCTAAGCAAGATGGAACAGACAAAGGTCAGGATGTACACATCCGTCAAAAACATCAAACACGAACATAGAGCGGTCAATCGTCAGCTGGATCATCGTCCGAATCATCAATGTAGATGATATCTCCTGGTGAAGGGCCACTGGGAGATGCACCATCAGGAAATGTATGATGATACCATTCTTCATACCATCTGTCCTGGAAGGAGTGTATCTCAGAGACATCAGAGGCTAAAGCATCGAGACGGCGATCAAAAGTCTGAAACTCTGAGCGGACCTCCTGTCGCCAGAGCTCAGAGATATGTAATTCGTGCTGCAGCATCCGCTCTAACTCCACAATCTGCCATCGGAGGTCAGGAGCCCACTCATCATAATCATCTATATCAGCGGGCTGCTCCTGGGAATGGGCTGCTCCTGGAAACTCCCCCATGTGTCTCTGATTCTTCCAACGCAAACCTCGTGATCCGACAACAATACCAGACTGGGCCAGCATGCGACGATCAAGTCGACAGTCCTGTCGCACCATAGGTACAGTATGACCCTGTGAAACATCGATCCCAATGGACTGCAGCCAGGCAGTGATGATATGGCCAAATGGCATATAGATCGTCTGGCCATACCTCAGACCATGAACAATGATGGAGAAATAAATGGACGGTGCTATGTCAAAATCTAATTGCAGATGCATCCCGTAAAGCATTAGGCAGTGGAATGGATGTATCTCATCAAGATGCTTTGACGTAGTTGGAAGAAGACAATTTGTGATAATCTTAAACAGAACATAATCAATGGGAGATAGATGAAGAGCAGGAAACGTGGGAAACGTACGGGTGTGCGCACCAGAACTCTGTGGCCTTGGGTAGCCTAGAAAATGCTCATAGATGGAGTCAGGAGTGACTCCTGTAAAGGGGACAGGAAGAGGGTCAGGAAGATAGGGATAGAACGAAAAGTCATTATTGGAGCGACGACAACCTAGAAACATAGTGAAGGCTGATAAGGTAAAGTCAAGATCGACACTGGCGACACGGGTCTACCACCCCGTGCCCTCCCCATTGGCCAGATTATTGTAGAATTCAGAGACCAAATCAACATTGATTGGCCTTTCTAAGAAAAGGATGTTTTGAAGCTCATAGTACTCAATGATTCCTCTCACCGTAGGACAATGCTCATAAACAAAAGTTTGGTCCACTGACCGACATGACATTAGTTTGAAGTTGTGCCAATGAAATTCTAGGGCATAGAGAATGTTCTGAAATCTAGGATGCGGGGGAGATGGAGGCCTCAGAGGAGGTGTAGAGGACGAAGGGCCTTTGCCCTTAGAACTATCCTCCATAGGTTCCTTACCCTTGGAAGACTTTCTATAGATTTGAATTGGTCATACACATGATTTAAGCAATTTGATCAAGATGAACATAGAGTGAATCACAAATTGATCATACCAGATAAGACCCAATCAGAGAGTACAACCAAGACATAATGATCAAGAAGAGAACAACAATGAGATAGATTCAATCAATTGGTGAAGTTTGGAAAGGAAGATCACGGCAAGGAATTGATCAAATAAGGTAACACCCAATCAAAAGTTAGACATTAAATCAAAAGAAGTTTTGATCATATGGTGAGAAAGTAAGGTCACGGGCCAAGATCATAGGATCACGGTACAACAGCAAGAGCAAAACCAAAATATGATTAGCTCCACAACACATAGTTCATGAGCTTTTTGAAAAGAAAAACGAAGCCAAACACTTACTTCGGTGTCATTGAAGAGATTCTTGCAGTTTTGAGGGGAAGAAAACGTGCGCAGGAAGAGACTCCCGGCGCAAGAACTAGTTGCAAGGTTGTTCCGCGAGAGAGAGACGTCACGGGACTCGGAAGATCTTCTCAGAGCCGCAAGAGCACACTCGCAAGAGGAAGGGAAAGACACTGAGGAGATTTCGCACAAAGCAAAGGATGCGCGAGTGGGAGGTTTTCGGCGCTAGGGTTCGGCCGATAAGAGGTTTTCGCGAAGTTAATCGGTTGGTGGATCGGTCCACCAACCAGAATTTAATGCATCTGAATGGATCACAGTTCGATCTGATCGCACCCAGACCGATCAGGCTACAGCCTGATCGGACTGAGCGGATCCTGATCGGTCGGGTGACCGATCAGACGCGCTCCTGATCGGTCGGTTGACCGATCAGGACACGAACAGTAGGGTCTGGAGGAAAACTGCTGGGCTCCCTGATCGGTCTGTGGACCGATCACCATAGGGTGCCAGATCGGTCCAGGGACCGATCCAGGCTAGCTCAATACACTTAGTCAAATTCCGGAAGGTCACGGC
The DNA here is from genome assembly GCA_024364735.1 of Boesenbergia rotunda. Lineage (NCBI taxonomy): Eukaryota > Viridiplantae > Streptophyta > Magnoliopsida > Zingiberales > Zingiberaceae > Boesenbergia > Boesenbergia rotunda. The sequence continues at coordinate 235,559 of JAGFNQ010002825.1, forward strand.
TTGCCTCACTGATCGGTCTGTGGACCGATCACCACAGGAAAGAGCCAGATCGGTCCGGGGACCGATCAGCCCTATGCCTGATCGGTCCGGTGACCGATCAGGGTTCCTGATACTCCCTGATACGAACTGAAATGTTTAGTTTCAGAATTTCTGAAACTTTCCAACGAGATCCGGTGAAATTTTTCGAACTTGGACATGATCTCATGACTAAAATTGATCCTTGAACAAGGATCAAAGGTTCTTATGGGTTCAACAATCACTTTGATCCATCCATATGGAATCAAACTCAATCAACAATCATTCAAGCAATTTCAATTAAGTTTGTATCAAATTCGGGTTTCCAATCAAGTTTCCTTGATTGGAATGTCCAAGCATGATCATGGAGCCAAATACACATATGTTATGCATTGGTTTTCCCCATACTTGGTCACCACCGTGATTATTATCTCGTCAACTTAATTTCTCAAGGGATGCAATGACATTTTGAGAAATTGAGTTGATCCTAACATCTCACCCCATATCTAGCAATCAAAAATGTTTTGTTAAACCTTATAGTTTGTGTGAGATGCCCCCAAAGTTACCCAATTGTTCCCCAACAATTTGAAATAATCATAGAGGGTTTGAATGCAAATTGAAAAACTATGAAGCGCGACACATTCCCAACTCCCGTCTCAGAAAACTAAATTCATTTTCGGGAAGTGGTTTAGTGAAAATGTCGTCTAGGTTTGATTTGGACTCTACATGTGAGAGTACAATATCTCCCCTAGCCACATGATCCCTAATGAAGTGGTGTCTTACTTCAATGTGTTTGGTCCTAGAGTGATGGACTGGATTCTTAGTTAGGTTAATTGTGCTAATGTTATCACACAACACTTGCACACCCTTATAACTCAATCCATAGTCCTCTAAGGTATGAATCATCCACAACAATTGCGATACACTCTCTCCCATGGCGATATATTCCGCCTTGGTAGTGGAAAGAGCAACACAATGTTGCTTCCGACTCGACCAACTTACTAAGGACGAACCTAAGAATTGGCAACCCCCACTAGTGCTTTTCCGGTCCAACTTACATCCAGCGTAGTCGGAATCCGTATAGCCAATTAAGTCAAAAGATTCGGTACGGGGGTACCATAGACCTACACCAAATGTGCCCTTGAGATATCTCAAAATTCGCTTAACAACAATTAAATGAGATTCCTTGGCACAAACTTGATACCTAGCGCACATACCCACAGCAAATAGGATATCCGGTCGACTAGCTGTGAGGTATAGCAAACTACCTATCATGCTTCGATATTGAGTTAATCAACGGGTTTACCATTCTCATCATTGTCTAATCTTGTGTTTGTAGCCATGGGAGTGGGTTACCTCCTTTGAATCACTCATGTTAAATTTTTGAAGCATCTCTTGAGTATACTTTGATTGGTGCACATGGATACCATCGCGAGTTTGCTTGATTTCAAGTCCAAGGAAGAAAGTCAACTCTCCCACTAGACTCATTTCAAACTCACTTTCCATGTGTCCAATGAACTCATTTAAATAGCCCTTATTGTTTGAGCCACAGATTATGCCATCGACATATACTTGGGCTTCAAATATATCGTCACTATCTCTCCGCAGAAATAGTGTAGGGTCTATTTGGCCTCTAACGAAGCCCTTCTCAATCAAAAATGTCGACAACCGCTCATACCAAGCCCGGGGTGCTTGTTTAAGGCCATAAAGTGCCTTTTTGAGCTTGAACACGTGGTTTGGGAATTAGGTATTCTCAAACCCTGGAGGTTGTTCGACGTAGACCTCTTCTCTAATCAAACCATTTAGGAAGGCCGATTTGACATCCATTTGATATAATTTGAAGCCACGATATGCTGCAAATGCGAGCATCAATCGGATGGACTCTAATCGTGCCACGGGAGCATAGGTCTCATCATAATCAAGGCCTTCAACTTGACTGTAGCCTTTGGCT
>JAGFNQ010002825.1:240020-272553 GCA_024364735.1 Boesenbergia rotunda
TAACAAGTTATCATGCAAATCATTTACTTCCTCAACCTTAGAGGATTTCAAATTTTCAATTTCATGTTTCAATGATTTGATTTCATCTTCTAGCAATTTGACATGCAAATCATCAATGTTATCATCTCTAGAAGCCTTCAATTGATCAATTTCTACTTCCAATGCCTTAATCTTATTCTTGGACTTTTTAAGCATACTAGTTAAACATGCAATCGCCCTATAACACTTTTCAAGCTCGAGAGAAGTTACCTCTTCACAATCCGAAGATGATGAAGCCGCGTTTGAGGAGCTTGAAGATTCATCACTGCTCTCCTCTCCAAGAACCATGAGTGACACTTGCCTTGTGCTTTTCTCCTCCTTTTCTTCATCGGATGAGCTAGAGGATGACTCATCCCAAGAGGCCTTCAAGGCTTTCTTCTTCTTCTTGAATTTCTCTTCTTTTCGTTTGGATTTCTCCTCCTTCTTCTTAAGCTTTGGACATTCATTCTTGAAATGCCCTTTCCTACCACACTTAAAGCAAGATGCATTATTCTTATCAAGTTTGGATTCACTAGTGTTACCTCTACCCTTGAATCGTCGATCCCTTCTCATCATCCTTCGCACGAAGTTCGCCATTTCGGATGAAGAGGAGTCACTCCCATCTTCTTCGGAATAGGACTCGGATTCGGAAGAGGATGAAGATGAAGAGACTTCCTTCTCCTTCTTCTTCTCCTTCTTCTTCTTGTTTGACCGGTCACCTGCAACTAAGGCAATCCCCTTCTCCTTGGGGCCTTTGTTAGTCATGTCATGCAATTCCATCTCACAAAACAAGTCATCTAACTTTACAATAGATAAATCCTTGGATACTTTGTCGGCATCCACCATGGATGACCACAAAGCATTCCTTGAAAATGCTTTCAAGACATACCTCACAAGGTCGCGATTCTCGACCTTTTCATCAATTGAATGAAGCTCATTGAGGACTTCCTTGAACCGGCTATGGAGCTCACTTACCGACTCATTCTCCTTCATGGAGAGATTTTGAAGTTGATTGAGGAACAAGTCCCTCTTTGCAATTCTAGAGTCTCGGGTGCCTTCATGGAGCTCAATGAGTTTGTTCTATAAGTCCTTTGCACTTGCGAAAGGACCAACCTTGATGAGTTGATCTTTGTTCATGCCACATTGTAGAGTGACAACCGCCTTCGCGTCGGCTTCACTTTTTCGTGTTTGTTCGGCAGTCCACCTCCATGACTCAAGTTCTTTTCCTTCATCATCCTTAGGAGGGGTGCATCCCTCCTTCACCGCGAACCAAGTATGGATATCCATCTTCAAATATCATTCCATCTTTGATCTCCAATATTGGAAATTTGCTCCATCAAAGAATGGAGGTCGGGTGGTGGAGAAGCCTTCTCTCAAGGCCATCTTGTTGAAAACTCTCGGATGTTAAGCCATGTACAGAGCCCCAAGCTCTGATACCACTTGTTGGAAACGGGATGGCTAGAGAGGAGGGGTGAATATAGCCAATCACTTTTCACTTCACGAAGTTAGCAAGTTTCTGCACTTGAAGTTGTTAGTAGCACAGCGGAAGTATGGAAAACAGAAAGTGCAGAAACTAAAACAGAAAACTAACTAGCAAGATCGCTAAGAGGAGAATTTACAAGGTTCGGGGATAACTTGCCCCTACTCCTTGGCGTGCCCTTAAGGTGGGCGATCCCTTGATCGTCGGCAAATCAAGCCCCGGTTTCACCGGATATAATGCAACCTCCTTCTCGGTGGAGAAACCTCTCCACAGCGTTTCAATCAGGATAAAGTTTAAGCACAAAGAAACTATGAGAATGATCTTACTCAAACACTTAGCAAGGACAAGAACACAGCTAGCTTCCCTGAGCTCCACCCAGTGGCGATCTCACGCAAGAACCCTTCTTAGTGTCTTCCCACTGTCGGACTCCAATCTACTTGTTCTCTCCTTCAAGCGCTCAAGTAAAGATTGGTTGCTTCTCGATCGTTTGCTCAGAATGATGGAAACTTCAAGAACACAGCAAGCAGTCGTGGAGAACTCAGGGCGGCAAGAACTCAAAACACAAGCTGTAGAACTCTACTTCACCGAAGCTGTCTCTCGTCCCTTTTTGTTTCTCCACTAAGCATCAAGTGACCTCATCTCCAGCAGCCTCCAGCTGCCTCACAGCCAACGCCAGCTACCACTGAACCCTTACTGAACTTCCTGAGCTCCCTCAGCAAAGCTTCAGTCAGGGCTTCAGTCCTGCAGCTCCAGCCATTGCAACCTGAGATGAGAAATGGACAAACCTGCTCCAAGGAAAGCCTCCATTGACTTCTCCTTGAGTGTTTGAATCCTCCCCTGTCACCTGCAGCTTAATCAGACTGTTAGAGCAGTATATCACACAGTAAATCAAATATCAGAGGCAAACATCAGCGAATCAGATACGGTCAGACGCGATCAGAGCGTCTGACAGTGCAATTTGAATTAAAGTGATCGGTCACTCGACCGATCAGAGCGACTCCTGATCGGTCACCAGACCGATCAGGCTAGGTCCAGACCGATCAGGCTTCGTCCTGATCGGTCCCCAACGCTCAATTAGAAATCGCGATTTCTTTGTGACTTCTCCTGGATCGATCACCAGACCGATCCCAGGTTATGGATCGATCACCGAACGATCCACCCCTTTCTTGGGCGATTTCTGAGCTTCGCAGTCCAGACCTCCTGATCGGTCACTAGACCGATCAGGCAGCCTCCTGATCGGTCACCAGACCGATCAGATCATGACCAGACCGATCAGGCTAGAGCCTGATCGATCATAGTGAGGAACCTGCGATGCTGGATCGTTCTCCGGAACGATCTGCACAGTGATCCTGATCGGTCTTCAGACCGATCAGGTTCAGATCAGCAAGGGAACTCAACCTCAACTGTTCGCTCCCTAATCGGTCACCCGATCGATCAGGAGCCAAGCAGTAGGTGAAACACACACTCCCTGATCGGTCACCGGATCGATCAGGAGCAGTACAGTAGGTTCCCAACCTCACTGTGTGCTCCCTGATCGGTCACCAGACCGATCAGTCGTTACTGGATCGGTCACCAGACCGATCCACAACAGGGCAGCGTGCCAGCTTCCCTGACCGATCACCAGACCGATCCAGGGACGTAAACTTAGCCCTCCAAGCTAAGTTCTCTTCCACCTTAGCCCTCCAAGCTAAGGATTTTTCACCTAACCCTCCAAGTTGGGAATTTGCACCTAACCCTCCAAGTTAGGACTTTTCACCTAGCCCTCCAAGCTAGGACTTTTCACCTAGCCCTCCAAGCTAGGACTTTTCACCCAACTCTTCCGGATTAGGACTTTGCAAACCTAGCCCTCCAAGCTAGGACCTGACCCTCCAAGCCAGGACTTTTTCACCTAATTCTCCAAGATGGGAATTTGCACCTAACCCTCCAAGTTAGGACTTTTCACCTAGCCCTCCAAGCTAAGACTTTTCACCCACCTCTTCCGAATTAGGACTTTTCATACACCTAGCCCTCCAAGCTAGGATTTTCATCACCTAACCCTCCAGGTTAGGATTTTCCAACACCTAGCCCTCCAGACTAGGATTTTCCATACCATGTCTGATCCCCGATCAGGGCTTAATCATAATCAATAATCATCAACCTAAACATAAATCGATGTCAACACCAAAACAACAATCAGGGCCAGACTGCATCAACAGAAACCTATTCGCCAGTAGCTATGCTTAAATCTATTCAGATGCTCCTAGCCATAGCAGCTCATTATGATTATGAGATATGGCAAATGGATGTGAAAACAGCTTTCCTTAATGGAAACCTGCTTGAGGATGTCTACATGATACAACCTGAAGGTTTCACATCGGTTGATAAAACCAAAATAAGCAAGCTTCGGCGATCCATATATGGACTGAAGCAAGCATCCAGGAGCTGGAACATCCGTTTTGATGAGACAATCAAAGAGTTTGATTTCTCACAAAATCCTGACGAACCCTGTGTGTACAAAAAGGTTAGTGGGAGTGCAGTCGTATTCCTAGTGCTATATGTCGATGACATATTGCTTATAGGAAACGATATATCAGTCTTACAATCGGTTAAAATTTGGTTGTCCAAAACTTTCTCCATGAAAGACCTGGGAGAAGCAACCTATATCCTTAGGATTAGAATCTATAGAGATAGATCAAAACGGTTGCTTGGTCTTTCGCAGTCTACATATATAGACCGAGTGCTAAAAAGGTTTAGCATGTCGGAATCCAAGAAAGGTTACCTTCCCATCAGGCATGGGATCAACCTTTCAAAGTCTATGTGTCCGCGCACAGAAGACGAGAGGATTTGCATGAATAAGATTCCTTATGCATCCGCGATAGGATCTATCATGTATGTCATGTTATGTACTAGGTCCGATGTATCGTATGCTCTGAGCGTCACGAGCAGATACCAGTGGGATCCAGGAATGGATCATTGGGCGGCTGTCAAGACAATCCTTAAGTACTTAAGAAGAACTAAGGGTGTGTTCCTAATATATGGAGAAGATGATATGGTGATACGTGGGTATACAGATGCCAGTTTCCAGACAGATAAGGATGACTCCAAATCTCAGTCTGGATACGTATTTATCTTGAATAGAGGCGTAATAAGTTGGAAGAGTTCCAAACAAGACACCGTAGCGGATACTACCACGGAAGCAGTCTGGATCAAGAAGTTTGTCTCAAAACTTGGTGAGGTTCCAACCATTGATGAAGCAATACCGGTTTATTGCAACAACAATGGAGCTATTGCACAAGCAAAGGAACCAAGGTCACATCAGCGATCCAAACACGTACTTCGCCGCTATCATCTGATCAGAGAGATTATAAGTAGGAATGATATACAAATTGAGAAAATTCCCACTGAAAGGAATTTAGCGGATCCTTTAACTAAGGCCTTGTCTCAAAGCAAGTTTAAGGGTCATGTTAGAGCCTGTGGTATTGGATACCGTAGGGAATGGCATTAGGCCAAATGGGAGTTTGTTAGTAATATGAGACAAGTGTCATAAGGCAATCGTCTTATGATTGTAATCATTTACTTTAATAAATGAATATTCACTATTTGAGTATACATGTTCATGTATTTGATTGAGATCTTGAACTCATTTACTGAATGTCCGCAATACAATTCACAGCATAAGAGAATTTGTGATGAATTCACAACTAGTGATTATCTCTACATGTGCAATTGTGAAGTATTGAAATTGTCCCTAGTCGATGAATTGATAAATACGGACACTATCAATTCTGTTGAGACTAGCATGGGTTATTCTCTAATCAGCTTATTCTCACTGGCTGGTGACATTGGGATGTCCGGAGATAAACATGGATGCTAGTTAAGGGAACTAGTTCATTGGAGTGACTAGCTGTAAGACTTCATATGGTAATCTACATATAGATATGTCAATGAAAGTTCGTACTGCAGCTTAAGTGCGATGTTCCTTTGACTTGCGGTGTTCAAGTCATCTTGGCCACGGAGACTTATACTTTGACATCTTAAGCAAGCATCTCTAAGGAGGTGTGGACCCAGGATGGTTGGGTATAAGCCGAAGTGCCCGAAGATGTTTGAACAGCCTACAAAGGATTCACCACTCCTTGCGAGGAGATGTATACCCAAGGCCTATCGTCGGATTGTTACTCGAAGCCTCTGGCCAGAGCACAACATGTTCCGAGTATGAATCCTCTAAGAAACATGAGAGTAATTAGAATCCGTTGGACGAGAAAGACATTACTTGGGCTAGGTGTGACGTAGTCAGCCTAGTGGGGACTGACACACATAGACCGTGTCCTGAACCAAGTGGGTATAAGATGGTGAAGGGAATGGGGCACAACTCATTATAGCTGCTGAAGGGTTTCAGAATTATTTCTGAGGTCAACCGTTGATCTTTCGATTAATTGGGGGTTATGATGTACTACTAGGTGCCACTCATGATCGTTCTATAATTTGTTGATTATAGACGGCCAACATCAATCGAAAGCCTATTTAGTCACACGCACTACGAGTAATCCGAGGGATTTAAAACGAGTTGAAAATTGGATTTTCTGATCAAGAGAAATAAGTCGAATCTGAATTAATCAGAGGCGCATCGGAAGCTTAAAATGGCTAAGTCTTTTGAAGGCTTATTGGACGAATTAAATGAGTTTAATTCGCGAGGAGACGGCTTGGATTTGGCCGGCCAAAGAGGGTCCCCACCCTCTTTGGTTTGGCCGGTCATAACAAGGAGGGAAACCAATTTATTTGGTTTGAATTATAAAATAAATCAAGCGTGATTTGTTTTATAAAATTATGGATAAAGAAATTTATATAAAGAAATTTATATAAAGAGATTTATTTTCATGGAAATTAAAATAAACCTTGGATTGGTTTATTTTATTTTATAAAATCAATTATGAATTGATTTTTCCATGATAAGAAAAATTTATATAATAAATTTCTTGTGAAAATTTATTCCATAATAAAAGGGGAGATGTGTTTGTTTTATTATAAATTTAGTTACAATAAAACAAGGTATAATGGAATAATTCATAGGAAAATTTATAAGATAAATTTCTTATGAAAATTTATTCCGTTAAAGGGGAGACTTGGCAATAGAGAGGCTACTATATAAAGGAACCAAGGCAAGGCTTGAATTCCAATTAAGAGATCAAGTAGCAAGCCTCTCTTCCTCTCCTTCTCTCCCTCTCCCTCCTCTAGTGGGCGCCGGCCCTAGAGGGACCTCCTAGGGTTGCCGTGAGCCATCTCCACCAAGAAGGTGCCGAAGAAGAAGAAGAAGCGGGTCGCGACTCCTTCCTTCCCCCGGAATCTTGATTCCGATACTTGGTGGTTAGTTTTCCATCTCCCTCTCTTGATATTCTTGTCGTGCCTTTGGAGAATCTAGTAGTTCTTGTCGGCACGAAACTCGTGGCTTTGCGAAGTCATCACGAAGAGAACTCGACGTGGACGTGAATAGAGGCGGAGCACCCAAGGGACGCTACGGTTGGATCTCGTCCCTTTCTACGAGTTACGCGAGGTATTAAGTAAATTAGTTTACTTTCTGCAAAATTTTAATTTATGATCATGTCTCCACAACTTAAGGTTGCATGCTAGATACGTGGTTAAAATAATTTAAGAAATTATTTATGCTAAACCTTCCGCTGCACGTAATTAAACTTTAAAATTACGAACCCGTATCCATGTCAACATGCACCCGGTCCCAACAATAGTTACATATGTATAATATGTAATCGGTATAATTACCTACCTTCATAGCTAAGAATAACTTGATGGACTCTAGCCATGGTTGTTCTTATCTATGGTTGGATATCAACCTATTTGGAGATGTTCCTACGATCTCTCGAATTGATAAAAAGGGTTATTCAATTCGAAAAATAAATAGGATTTAATTAATGTATATTAATGCATTCTTTATCATTCTTCTCACATAAGCTCAATTTGTATTTCTAGGATAATCACTTGATCATGTCTTCTCTGAATTTGCGTTCAATTTTGGACACCAATAAGCTAACTGGGCCAAACTTCATGGACTGGCTTCGAAACCTGAGGATAGTCCTCAAGGCAAAAAAGCTTGCTTATGTCCTTGAAGAACAACTTCCCAACCATCCTCCAGAAGATGCAACTCCAAACCAGTTAGTGGCCTATCAGAAACATGTGGCCGATTCTGAACTTGAGAGTTGCATCATGCTGGTTGCTATGGTACCTGAGCTGCAAAAGCAGCATGAGCATATGGATGCTCATACCATCATCTTCCATCTTCATGAGCTGTTTGACGAGCATGCGAGATTCGAAAGGTTCGAGGTCTCCAGACTCCTCTTCACCTCTAAGATGCAGGAAGGCACTTCTATTTCACAGTTTGTGTTGAAGATGTTGGGGTACATTGAGCGACTAGGCACACTCAGATTTGCAATGGATCACGAACTAAGTGTTGACTTAATTCTGTATTGTTTGCCCAAGAGTTACTCACAATTTGTGATGAACTATCGGATGAACAAGCTGGAGACTACCATTCCTGAGTTGCTCAACCTGCTGAAGACTGTAGAGCCTTCTGTAAAGCAGGATCAGAAGACGGTACTGTTAGTTGGTTCCTTAAAGAAAGGCTCTAAGAGGAAGCCCAAAGAACAGAATAAGGGAAAGAAGAAAAAGGCCAAAAAGGCTGAAAAGGCACCAAAAGACACTTGCCATCACTGTGGCAAGGAGGATCACTGGCGAAGAAACTGCAAGGTTTATCTTGAGTCCTTGAAGAAGAAGGCATCTGATGCCCCATCCTCTTCAGGTATCTTCGTTATTGAATGTCACTCTATTTCCTCGTCCACCTGGGTACTTGATACTGGGTGTAGCTCACATATATGTAATGACATACAGTGGCTAAGGAATAGAAGAAGACTCGTCAAGGGAGAAGCGAATTTGCGAGTTGGAAATGGAGCAAAGATTGCTGCTGTTGCCATCGGAACATATTTGCTAAAGCTCCCTACTGGACTTGTCTTAGAATTGGATAATTGTTATTTTGTTCCTTCGTTAATAAAGAACATTGTATCTATTTCATGTTTGAATGAAAAGGGTTATCATTTAACTTTTAGTAACAATTGTTGTTACATAACTTTAAATGGTGTTCTTTATGGGACCGAAACTTTGTGCAATGGTATCTACACGTTAGATTTATCCGGTGACGTTTACATATCAAAGTTAGCAACAAACGTGCTCGAATAGATAATCGAATAGACTCCTATACGTGGCATTGTCATCTTGGCCATGTAAGTAAGAAACACATGACCAAATTACACCGATATGAAATTCTGGAATCATTTGAACCCGGTTCATTTGATACATGCGAATCATGCTTAAAAGGCAAGATGACCAAATTACCCTTTTCCGGAAAAGGTAAACCAGTGGGAGAATTGCTTGGTCTAATACATACTGATGTATGTGGACCAATGTCAACTCTTGCACAAGGAGGTTATAGCTACTTCATTACCTTTATCGATGATCACTCACGATTCGGGTATGTGTTCTTAATGAAACACAAATCTGAAGCTTTTGAGAAATTCAAAGAGTTCAGAAGTGAAGTAGAGAAACAGCTTGGCAAAAGTATTAAGATACTTCGATCCGATCGAGGTGGTGAATGCTTGAGTCAAGAGTTTCAAGATTATCTTAGGGACAATGGGATATTGTCTTAATGGACTACACCATATACACCACAGCATAATGGTGTATCTGAGAGGCATAACCGAACCTTGATGGACTGGATAGATCTATGATGAATCATATAACTCTTCCAAAATCCTTTTGGGGCTATGCGCTTAAGACAGTTGTTTACTTACTAAACAGAGTCCCGACCAAGGTAGTCTCTACTACTCCATATGAGACGTGGAATAGTAAGAAACCTCATTTAACTCACCTTAAAATATGGGGTTGTCCTGCTTATGTAAAGCGGACTGTATCAGACAAATTGGATACTAAGTCTGATAAATGTCTATTTATTGGATACCCTAAGGAAACGAAGGGATACCAATTCTATCATCCCTTGGAACAAAAGGTGTTTGTTTCAAGGCATGCTGTATTTCTGGAAAAAGAATTTTTTTTACAGGAAAACAATGGGAGTAGAATTGAACTTGAAGAAGTTCAAGAAACTCCAATAGACATTACAGAGACACCTAGTCTAGACCCACAACCAATAACTCATAATGATGAGCTATCAGTTGAACCTAAAACAACACCACTTCTTCGTAGGTCTGATAGGACACGCAATATTCCAGAGAGATACAGATTTCTCATAAGTGAATCGAACGACGTGTTACTCGTTAACAATGACGAACCTATTAATTATGAAAATGTTCTGATAAATTCAGAAAGGGATAAATGGCTTGAAGCCATGAAGTCGGAAATGGATTCCATGTACAAAAATCAAGTATGGGACTTGGTTAACCCGCCTGAAGGGATTAAGCCCATAGGGTGTAAGTGGGTTTTCAAGAAGAAAACCGACATAGAAGGTAATGTTGTTACCTTTAAGGCTAGATTAGTGGCAAAAGGATATCGTCAGAAACAAGGAATTGATTATGACGAAACCTATTCGCCAGTAGCTATGCTCAAATCCATTCGGATGCTCTTGGCCATAGCAGCTCATTATGATTATGAGATATGGCAAATGGATGTGAAAACAACTTTCCTTAATGGAAACCTGCTTGAGTATGTATACATGATACAACCTGAAGGTTTCACATCGGTTGATAAAACCAAAATATGCAAGTTTCGACGATCCATATATGGACTGAAGCAAGCATCTAGGAGCTGGAACATCCGTTTTGATGAGACAATCAAAGAGTTTGATTTCTCACAAAATCAAAGGCGGAATGTGGCTTGATTCTCCTGAATAAACCTTCTTCAGGCAGAGAAGCCTCATACACGTGGAAAGCTCAGAAAAAGAAAGATAGATTACATAGAAATCGTTTGCTAATGCCTGGATTGAATGAATAAATTGAAACTGAGCTCTAGGGGTCTATTTATAGTCCTGGTCAGAGTTATCCGTTTGCTGACGTGACACTTATAGGACGTCTGAGTGCTCTTGGGTGCCTGACACGTGGCCTGATGGTTATCCAAAGAACAACGTTTGCAAACGGCTAAGAATAGCCTCTCGAGCACCTGTTGGCACAAGGGCGCCCAAGTGCTCGGGCACCTAGTTCTCAAGCACTCGAGAGCCCAGGCGCCCATATGCTTACAGGCGCCCGAGATAGGGTTTGGTCAGCAACCATTGATCACTCTCCAACGTGACTTCCTTTGTCTTCTTAGGTAATTTCTGGCTAACTGGAGTTAGGCTCACCCGAACCCGACTCCAGACTTTCGCCCCTCGGGCGTCCTTCCTCCTGGCTTCTCGTCCCTCGGACACCGCGCACATCCTTCTTGCTCCACCAGCATACTCTTCCGCAGAGCTATGCATCCCTCAGATGCACCAAGCCCGTCGGCTCCCTTTCTGTGCCATCCTTCTGAATCGCTGTATCATTCGCTCGACTTCTTGCACTCCTAAGTTCCTGTACACTTCGACATAAGGATTAAAAACACTAGAACCTAACTTAAATCGATTGACCATATCAAAATTAACCTGGGGTACCTACAACTCTTACAAGATGATCTCTTCCTCTTACAAGATAAGAATTATTTTGGAGGAAGTGTTAGTGATATGAGAGAAGTGTCCTAAGGCAATCGTCTTATGATTGTAATCATTTATTTTAATAAATGAATATTCACTATTTGAGTATACATGATTATTTGATTAAGATCTTATGCTCATTTACTGAATGTCCGCAATACAATTCACAGCATGAAAGAATTTGTGATGAATTCACAACTAGTGATTATCTCTACATGTGCAATTGTGAAGTATTGAAATTATCCCTAGTCGATGAATTGATAAATACGGACACTATCAATTCTGTTGAGACTAGCATGGGTTATTCTCCAATCAGTTGATTCTCACTGGCTGGTGACATTGAGATGTCCGGAGATAAACATGAATGCTAGTTAAGGGAACTAGTTCATTAGAGTGACTGGCTGTAAAACTTCATATGGTAGTCTACATATAGATATGTCAGTGAAGTTCTTACTGCAGCTTAAGTGCGATGTTCCTTTGACTTGCGGTGTTCAAGTCATCTTGGTCATGGAGACTTATACTTTGACATCTTAAGCAAGCATCTCCAAGGAGGTGTGGACCCAGGTTGATTGGGTATAAGCCGAAGTGCCCGAAGATGTTTGAACAGCCTACAAAGGATTCACCACTCCTTGCGAGGAGATGTATACCCGAGGCCTATCGTCGGATTGTTACTCGAAGCCTCTGGCCAGAGCATGACATGTTCAGAGTATGAATCTCTTAAATACATGAGAGTAATTAGAATCCATAGGATGAGGAAGCGTTACTTGAGCTAGGTGTGACATAGTCAGCCTAGTGGGGACTGACACACATAGACCATGTCCTGAACCAAGTGGGTATAAGATGGTGAAGGGAACGGGACACGAATCATTATAGCTGCTGAAGGGTTTCAGAATCATTTCTGAAGTCAACCGTTGATCTTTCAATTAATTGGGGATCATGATGTACTACTAGGTGCCACTCATGATCGTTCTATAATTAATTAGTTAATTATGGACGGCCAACATAAATTGAAAGCCTATTTGGTCACACGCATAACGAGTAATTCAAAGGATTTAAAATGAGTTGAGAATTGGATTCTCTAATCGAGATAGACTATTTTTGGTAAGTCCAAACAATAGTCAAAACTGAATTTATTTCAGACGCATCGGAAGCATAGAATGGCTAAGTCTTTTAAAGACTTAATGGGTGAATTAAATAAGTTTGATTCATTAAGGGATTTGATCCAATTGGGGTTTGATGGGCCCGCCAAGGAGGTGGCCTCCTCTCTTCTTGTCATGGCCGGCCACCACCATAAGAGGATAAGGCTATTTTGGTTTGTTTTATAAAATAGACCAAAGGTTGGTTTATTTTATAAAAGGTTATATAAATTTTATATATATATAAATTTTTATATAATGAACCATGAGTTGGTTTGTTTAATAAAATTTATATAATGAATCAATGGTTGGTTTGTTTATAAATTTTTATATAATGAACCAATGGTTGGTTTGTTTTATAAATTTTATATAATCATGCCAAAAGAACGAGAGTCTTGATTATGGATTGATTGAGAAATTATTTCATAATCAAGAAGAGGAAGCTTAATCATGAGAGCCTTGATTATGGATTGATTGAGAAATTATTCCATAATCAAGGAGAGGTTTGCTTGGGAATTAAGAAACCTCTCCCTATATAAAGGACCCAAGGGGTGCCATGGAAGAGGATCCATCCAAGAATTACTTGGGCTCTCTCCTCTTCTTCTCTCCCTCTCTCTTGGCCGGCCATAGGCCTCCCCTCTTTCTTCTTGCCGTGAGCACAAGGAGAAGCATCAAGGCGACGAAGTTCTTCCTTGCGACGATCTTCCTCTTCGGCCAACCTTGGTGGTGAGTCTTTCGATTTGATAACTCTCTCGGTTTTTGTCGTGTTCACGGAGAATCTAGTAGTTCTCGTGAACACGAAACTCGTGGCTTAGCGAAGTCATCCTGACGATACTCAGCGTGGATACGAATAGAGGCAGAGCTTTCAAGGGACGCTAACGGTTGGATCTCGTCCCTTCTTCCAAGTTACGCAAGGTAATTCGTAGAGTAATTTCCTTTTCTGCAAAAATTTTATATTACGATTATGTGAATACATTGCATGCTTAGGATATGTGTTAGAATAATTTAGGAAATTATTCATGCTTTTGTTTCCGCTGCATGTAATTATGTAACAATTACAATACGTGTCCGCGTCGGCATGCACCCGGTCCCAACAGGAAGAAATTAAGAACTTGAGAGCTTAGAGACTTCAAATCGTGCAAGAAAGATGAGAAGATTAAGTTGTGTCTTCTTCAACCTCTGAAATCTGCTTTTGTACTTCCCTCGACATCAGTCGACTGATATCAACATCAGTCGACTGATATCAGCATCAGTCGACTAATGTGCTTCAACGGTCACTGTTGTTTACATTTGATTTTCTGCTGTAGTGTGCAACGGTAACCTAGCAGTCGACAGGTGACTAACCCAGTCGACTAATCTCTCTAATTGGTAGCAGTCGACTGATCCTTTCATCAGTCAACTAATTTTTCTGATTGGTCCAGAATCGGGGTAGCAGTCGACTAACTCCTGAATCAGTCGACTGATACATTGCTGCCCAGCCTGACTTAGCCTTCAAACACTTTCCATCAACCTTGCACCCTTAGGATGCTTTCAAGCCTTGACTCATCATCCTTGCGCTTTCTTTGAGGTGCTTCCCTTGACTTTTGTCATGCTAAGTCTTCTTTTGCCAAGATTTCATACCTAGACTTTCCTTTGTACCTACGTACTAAACTTTCATGTTAGATCGCCAACATTTCCTAACTTAAACTCATTTAACCAAACATCAAAAATAAATAATATTTGAAGCATGATTGCACCAACAATAATTAAATATGCCCCCTGAGCTATGGTGCAACGGTAGGGTGACTAATCGTTATCCCAAGCATCCGTGGTTCAATCCTTAGCTACTGCGTATTTTGCAGGAATTTTTCCTCCAAATGGGGCGCGAACCCTGGGATGCTGGGCTTCTAGACCGTCCATCGCGAGCGCTTCGTGATTTACCCTGGTGACCATGGGAAACATCCGTGGGGTCGAGCCGGTCACCCCAGGTTCGTCTACTACTTGGTCAAACACCAACAATAATTACATATGAATTATACACAATAATATATAAAATATAAAAAATAGAGATATACAATTCATTTGTAATTATTGTGTATACATTGTATATTTGTAGTTATAATGTATTTTGTATTTTGAAAAAAAAATCATATTCAATATAATCCATTTATATTTTTATCTTCTTTATCTCTTTATATATTTTCTTGATTTTTATCTCTATTTTATATATTTATTTATAATTATTTAAAAAAATTAATTTTGAATATCAAAGGGTCTGATATTCTCATATTTAAGACCCACATTAGGCCTGAAATCCAAGAATATCAGGGCCAACACGGACCGATATATTGGGATTTCAGCCCAATGTAGGTCGAAATCCGAGAATATCAGGCCCTTTAATATCCAAAATCAATTATTTTCAAAATAATTATAAATAAATATATGAAATATAAAAAATATAGATAAAAGATAAAGGAAATATATAAAGAAATAAACAAGATAAAAATATAAATAAATACATAATAAATGATCTATATTATATATGATTTTTTTCAAAATAGAAAATATATTATAACTACAAATATAGATTGTATACACAATAATTACATATGAATTATACACAATAATATATAAAATATATAAAATAGATATATACAATTAATTTGTAATTATTGTGTATACATTGTATATTTGTAATTATAATATATTTTATATTATGAAAAAAATCATAATAATATAATTCATTTATAATGTATTCATTTATATTTTATCTTCTTTATCTTTTTATATATTTTCTTTACCTTTTATCACTATTTTATATATTTCATATATTTATTTATAATTATTTTGAAAAAAAATCGATTTTGGATATCAGGCCCACGTTATGCCTGAAATCCAAGAATATCATGCCTAACACGGATAACATAATTCAATTTACTTTTAAACAAGTTTAAACATATCATACTATTAAAAAACATCTGGAAAGCCCCTAAATACATATTGGATAGCACAATTCGAGTCTTTGCAATACCATAGACTCATAATATTTGAAATTGTTATAATCGGACTTTTCTAGGTCTATAAGTGAGTTTTCGCCAGAACCCACTGATGGACTTAGGATATTTGAATTTCTAAATACTCTATATCATTAGGTAGGTTAAGCCAGGAGAAGGTAATTATGTGGTCAAAACTTAATCCTAACCACGAGCAATGTTTTTCTCGTGTCGTGTCATTTGGCACGGAATAATGCATCATGTAGCGGTTTAGCATATTTAAACTATCTTTTTTATCTCTCATTTTTATATATTATTTTTTTATCTTTATATCTTATTATATATTTTAATTTTTTTGATATTTATATTTTTTTAATTTTTTTTATATTTATTTCTTATATTTTTAATCTATAAACTCTATTTATTTATTTATTTATTTATTTATATTTTATACTTTCTTCATTTTTTTATTCTTTATGTATATATTTTATATTTATATCTTTATTTTTTATCACTTTATATATTTACTTTATCTTTCTCTCTTTATATATTTATATCTTTATCTTTTATCTCTTTTATATTTGTTTTATTTTATATTTTACTCTCTATATTTTATAATTTCACACCCAAAAAAAGCCTGAAAGGAATTTATTTCAGACCCTCATTGGGTCTGAATTGAAATTTAATTGATTTTTAATAATTTTTTTGATAATATCTAATCTATCTTAATTTATACAATTAAATTTTATTTTAATTTCTATTTTATATATTTCTAATATATACAATTCTACTAACCTATTTTTTTTTTTTTTATATATCTTTCCTTATTTTATATTTTTATATTTTTTGATATTTTACATTTTCTATTTATATCCTTATTTCAATTATTTATAATTATTTTGAAAAAAATAATTATGATTTTTAATAGGGTAAATTTTCATAAACTCCCCACATACTAAGTCAACTTTGCATATAATCCCCACACAAACTTTTCTTTGCATGCAATCCCTGATGGGATTGACAAGACAGTTTGGTGAGTATTATTTGAAAAAAGTTGAGTATTAAAGTTAGAAAATTGAGTATGTAAAATTGTATCCACCACATTAATAACTCATGTACTCAATTTTCACTCTTTTATACTCAGTTTTCACTGATGTATACTCAGTTTTCACTCTTTTATACTCAATCCATCAGGGAGTAAATACAAAGAAAAACTTGTGTGGGGAGTGCATGCAAAGATCAAAGGGCTATTGGGGAGTTTTCTACAATTTACCATTTTTAATATCAGAGAGTGTGGTATTCTCAAATTTCAGACTCATTTTGGACCTGATATTCTGGGATTTCACGCTCAACGTGGCCTGATATTGATTCCATTTTAAAAATATTTTTTTAAAATATATAATCATCATTTATTATTTAATTATAGGATAATATTTTAATTAATTATTTCTAAATCTTTCACAATAAGTAAAAAGTTCGGGATCAGTCAAGTTGTACAAGGTAGAAAGAAATATTTAGGATGAGAGAAGTTGAGAATATTTGCATCTGAATCATAATTTATTATTTTAAAATTAAATTATTAAAAGGTGGGTCAAAATCTCAAAAAGTGAACTATGAAAGAATCACTGACAGAAAGAGTATAAGAGAAATGGGTTGATTTTATATGTACTCTTTGATAAAGAATAAATGATGATTTTTAATAAATATAAATTCTTATAAAATGCCGATGTTGACACTTTATCCCCCTCCCATGACTTGCTTTTTAAGGGAAAGCTCGTTCCTTTCAACCCTTCCTCCATCGTCATCACTGGCGGCGATGTTTGCGAGGCCGATCGCAACTCCCAAGCCCCAGTTGCCACTGTACTTCCTCTGGACCGCCACAAAGATCCGAGTCTTCTTGCTCGGACTTCGCCAATCGAAGCTCTCGCCGACAGAGGCTGAGCTTACGTCCGAAGTCACTGCCACGGCGGCCCTAAAAAAGCAACAACAGCAAAATAAGTTTTTTATCAAGTTCAAGGTGATCAATGCCCCCTTAGTCTCTTTCTTCTCTAGGGATGGCGGTTCCAAGAGCTACAACGGTGGCCTACGAGCATCAAAGACCCTGATGGAGGAATCAGCTCACGTCGCCGACTCACCGACCATGGAGGTCGAGAAGAAGGTGCTTCGAGAAATGCCACAGAAATATCTCAGCAAAATTAAGTCGCTCTACATTCGCGTCTCGAGGAAGTACGCAGAGAGACTGAGGCTCACAGGCCATCTACCTCATGCTGTCTCGGTGGCGCCGGAGCCGGTAGCACCTGAAGCTGAGGAGACGGACACGGAATCCAAAGTTACACCATAACCTCCTCCATCACCAGTAGAGGAAGTAGCTGTTGACAGATTTGCATCGTTTAGGCAATTTATATAAGGATTAAATGCAATTTAAACGGAAAAACGAAAACCTTACAGTGGATGAAAATTTTTTTTCTCTGTTTCGTCTCCGGCGAAGGAAGAAGCTTGCCGTCTGAGGAACGATCACACACCGGGAAGGTCCCTACCCGTCCACGAACCAAGTTTGCCGCGCCTCGGGTGTTCTCTGATGATCTCGCACTTCGGCAGCCTATCGGAACGCTTCTTCTGCGCTGCTCTCTCTCGCTCTCTGCTGTTCTCTCTCGCTCTCTGCCTTCGCACACAGATTTCGCACACCTCGTTCGCTTGGACGAACTCACTTTTATAGGGGAAAAGCCAGATCGAAGCGCTGCACGACACTTCCTCACACACGTTGCCACATCTGGCAACGTGTGCAGTTGTAACTGCCTACATCTCCCACTTGTCCAAGTGAATGCCACAAAAGCAAATGGTCACATAGACCATTAAGAGGTATTAAAGGGTAAATGGTCACATAGACCATTAAGAAGAGCCAGAGTCCTTAGTCACATAGACTAATAAGAGGTATTTAGTCACATAGACTAACAAAGCCGAGATCTATAGTCCCCAAAAGACTAATAGAACAGAGATCAATAGTCACATAGACTAATAGAACATCCAATTCATACTCTAGAAAATGGTTCGTGCGACAGCAAGCACACTGAGCAATCAAATGCTAAGAAAGTTGTTACACCTTACATAGCTGATCATAGAGCGATCAATGCTAAGAAAAGTTGTTACGCCTAACTTAGCCGCTCTTTGAATGATACATAACCATTCTCTGAATAACACATAATCATTCTCCTGATGACACAAAGTCATCTTCCAGGTGGTACACAACCATTACCTGATGGCACACAGCCATTATCCAGTTGGTACAAAACCATTCTCCTGGATATGTCTTGTCTTGCTATTTACCCAGATTAAATAATCCACATTTACATCAATATGAACATCTCTAATCCCTCATTACGATCATAATGTCAAGAGCATGTCTCATATTCACAATATTCACAA
Organism: Boesenbergia rotunda; assembly: GCA_024364735.1. Classification (NCBI taxonomy): domain Eukaryota; kingdom Viridiplantae; phylum Streptophyta; class Magnoliopsida; order Zingiberales; family Zingiberaceae; genus Boesenbergia; species Boesenbergia rotunda. The sequence goes on from JAGFNQ010002825.1 coordinate 258,705, forward strand.
ACATTTCTGTACACAACAGAAAAGGGTCGACCAGTGAATATACACAAAAGATGTAAACCTATTTAATCTTTCTTTTTAGCTAGAATCCATTCATTTTAATCAATTGCTTTCCTAGACATGTTCCATAGACCGCATCATCCATAGTCATAGGTCGACATGCTAAAGTAGCGAGCATTGATTAAAACTTCAAGTAGACAGCTAAACAGTCACTAAAGGCAAATGCTGAGATTAACATATAATCTCAAAAGGGCTCACATAGTAGAGAAGCAGGGATTAATTTTTCTACTATCCTTATTGTCGCAGTAGCACATGTGGTATGAATCACATGCTACGATGTTATCCTCTTTACCAATAAAGAGTGCATGTTTGCTCAAAAACAACATCGTACAGATTTCGATCTAGACATTCCCAATGCCTAATCCAGAATTCAACATATGAATCCAGAATTCAACATATGAATTCTAATCTGGCTCAAAATAGGTATAGCAAATGGTGGGTTCATGTACTTCAATCATTTACCATAAAATGATCTTATCTTGATACAAATATCAAGACGACCCAAACTTATAGGAATGTAACAAATTTTACAGCTTCCCAAGCCAACAGCCACATAAGCTGACCTATAAGCATCGGTCTTACCTCTATTCATACAAAACAAATAGAGATGATTGTCCATGTGAGAGGACCAATCACTACCTGCCAACATGCTCACCGAGATCTTATTAGAATGTAACATAAACACACATACACTGAATAAATTATGACTTTCATTTCAAACAATCAAAACATATCTGATTGTCAATTACAATTTTGTTACATTCTTCGAAGTCCCATAGACTTTACATGCTCATTGAATGACTCTCTAGTCATTGGCTTAGTAAAAGGATCTGCAAGCATAGCTCGTGTAAGGATATACTCAAGAACCACCTTCTTTTTAGCAACAATATCCCTGATAAAGTTATACTTTATAGCTATATGCTTGCCTTTGCTGTGATATTTGGGATCTTTAGAAAAAGCTATAGCAGCTTGACTGTCACAGTAGACAGTAACTGGACTCCCACTATCCTCAGCAATCTTCAGATGCTTCAGGAACCTTCTCAACCAGACTGCTTCTTGCACAGCAGCTGAACATGCCACATATTCAGCTTCCATAGTAGATAAGGCCACGCAGGCCTGTTTCTTGCTGTTCCAGGAGATGGCGCCACCATTCAACAAGAAAGCATAGCCTGATGTTGATTTTCTATCATCCAGGTCCCCAGCCCAATCTGCATCTGAATAGCCCTTCAGGCTCATATCTGATCCTTGATAACAGAGACAATAATCTGTCGTCGCCTTCAGATATCTGAATATCCTTTTCACTGCCTTCCAGTGTCTCGGTCCTGGGTTTGACTGGAATCGGCTGACTAAGCCAACAGCATAGCTGATATCGGGACGAGTACACAACATGGTATACATTAAACTACCTATGGCATTAGCATATGGTTTTTTATTCATCTCGGCTATATCATTTGGAGTCTTGGGACTCATACTTTTGCTCAGAACAGTACCTTTCACAGTAGGTGTCTGTTCACTGTTGCAATCAGACATGTTGAAATGTTGTAACATCTTAGTTATATAAGACTCTTGTGACAAACCCAAAAGTCTCTTAGATCGATCCCTGATGATCTTAACCCCTAAGATGTATTCAGCTTCTCCCATATCCGTTGTGTCAAATTGTGAAGATAACCACTCTTTGACTTCTCTAACAAAACCTATGTCATTTCCTGCTATCAGCATATCATCAACATATAATGATAAAATGACATACTTTCCTTTTTCCTTCTTTAGGAAAACGCAATGATCCTCATTGATCATTTCGAAACCATAAGATAAAACCACTTCGTTAAATCTTATGTTCCACTGTCTTGACGCTTGCTTCAGCCCATATATAGATTTCTTCAATCTACATACTTTTTCCTCTTGGCCTAAAGCAACGAAACCTTCTGGCTGAACCATATAGATTTCCTCGTCAAGCTCTCCGTTAAGGAAAGCAGTTTTGACATCCATTTGATGTAATTCCAAGTCATAATGTGCTACAAAAGCTAAAATGACTCGGATTGATACAAACTTCACTACAGGAGAAAATGTCTCTTCAAAGTCTATACCCTCCAATTGGGTAAACCCTTTTGCAACCAAACGAGCTTTGTATCGGTTAATCGATCCATCAAATTTCCTCTTTATTTTAAGAACCCATTTATTCCCAATAGCCCTTCGGCCAGGAGGAAGATCGACTAACTCCCAAACTTGATTCCGAATCATTGACTCCATCTCTTCTTCCATTGCATTTTTCCACTTTTCACCAACCCTACATCCCAAAGCTTCCTCAACAGATTGAGGTTCATCATTATCAACTGGGAGTATCATCATTGCCTCATTCTCAATATCAAACCTCCTTTTAGGTATGATCTTACGGACACTTTTCCGTATATTGGGCTGTTGAGAAGTCACCCCGTGACTAGGAAAATTACTCCCACTAGGTTGACTGGGTTCAGGTATCACACTTGACACCTATCCAGTTGATAATGACCCATCCTCCTCAAATAAAGGAACTGTCTTATCAACTTCACCCCTAGCTGGGAACTCAGTTTCTAGAAAAGTGGCATCTCTAGATTCAATCTCAGAGATTGTTCCATCGTGTTGCTCACCTATGAAAACATAACCTTTGGAGGCCTCAGAATATCTTATAAAGATACATTTCTTACCTCTAGGTCCCAGTTTTCCATACTTGTGAGAACTATCATGAATGTAGGCAGCTGACCCCCAGGGTCTCAGATTACTCAAATCTGGTTTTCTGCCTGTCCAACGTTCATATGGGGTAGATGGAACAGATTTTGAAGGCACTTTGTTAAGTATATAGGCTGCTGCCAATAATGCATCTCCCCAATAGGAGATTGGTAAATTAGCCTGCGCCATCATAGACCTAACCATTTCAAGAAGAGTCCTATTTCTTCTTTCAGCAATCCCATTTTGCTGTGGAGTTCCTGGGATCGTTAACTGTCTAATAATCCCCTTATCATTACATGTTGTCTAGAACAGATCAGACAGATATTCACCCCCACGATCAGTGCGTAAGGCCTTAACCTTACGTTCCGTTTGATTCTCAACTTCGTTCATATAACGAATGAAGCAATCCAATGCTTCAGTTTTTTGAGAAATCAAATACACATGACCATACCTGGTGAAATCATCAATAAATGTAATGAAATAGGAACCTCCATGCCTAGCCTTCACATTCATTGGACCACATATATCCGAATGAACTAATTGCAATGGAGAATCAGCTCTAATAGCCTTACCAAATGGTTTCCTCGTTGCTTTTCCAGCAAGACAATGCTCACATATAGACAAGTTTATCTTAGCCCGAGAGCCCAATAAGCCCTCTCTAGCTAATCGATTCATGCGATCTTGTCCTATATGTCCTAATCTAGCATGCCAAACTTCATCAGTAATATTTGCATCACTAGTAAGAGCAATGTTTGAAAAATAACTATCAATCGCATAATTTTCATCAGGCACCACATCTAGTACCATAAAACCATTTGATAAAAAACCATATCCGATTGACACAGAGTCAATCTTAAGTTCTACACATCGGCTGAAAAAATTAATAGAGTACCCTAAATCAAGAAGACAAGTAACAGATACAAGATTCCTTCGAATCTCAGGAGCATACAATACATCATGTAGAAACAAAGTACTTCCACCACGAAGGTTAAGTTTGCAAGTGCCGACTCCTTTGACTTCGACTCTTGCATTGTTTCCTACATAGATCCATTTGTTGCCAGCTGGTACCCGGCGGTACGCCACATAAGTAACTCGCTCCCGAGCTACATGGTTGGTGGCTCTCGAATCTATAATCCACAAAGGATAAGAATCAGCCATCAACACAGTACTAGCAACAAAATGCTCAGAAGACAGACTAGAAGTTACCTTTTTCGGCTCAGTACATTCCCGAGCATAGTGGCCCTTTTTGCCACAATTAAAGCAAGACACCCTGCTTTTAGGTTTCTTTCCTGTCTTCTTCTTCTTGATTTGATCCTTCACAGTAGCAGTAGCAGCCTCCTTTTTCGTCCCCTTTCCCTTCTTGAACCATTTTCTTTTGTTGGATCCAGATGATCCAGCAGAACCGGCAGCCAAATAGGCTTGGCCAGAAATCCTCGCGGATTCTACTCTCTCCGCCTCCAGTTCAACATGGCGTGAGACATCAGTGAAAGTCTTAATACTCTCACTGTGAGTTAAGGTCTGCTTCATGGTCTCCCAAGAATCTGGAAGGGAACGAATAACTGCCTGAACCTGTTGTTCATCAGTCAACTCATGACCAGCAGTTTTAAGCTCCCGAATCATATTTGACATCTCCCTGATATGTTGAACCATAGATACATTCGGGTGCTTCTTATAGCTGTCGAACTTGATCGTCAGCTGTCGAAGCTTGCTCAGACTGGTTCCACTATATTTCTCTCTAAGGGCGACCCAGACTGCATGAGCTGAAGGATATGGCTCATACTCAAATACTAAGTCATCCACCATTGAACTTATCAATATGCCCTTAGCAGTGGAATCTTTCTTTTTCCAAGCCTTGTAGGCATCCAGATCACGTCTGTATTGTGCTGCAGTACTCTCAACAGGTTCTATCATAACCTGATTAATAGCCTCCAGAACTTCTTGTTCCTCAAGAACATATTGGATCTTGAGGTGCCATATTTTGTAGTTATCGCCATTCAGTTTTTCACCTTTATTTAATTCAGCTATGATGTTCTTTGTTGCCATAATCTATCACAAATAAACAGATTATTTAGATATTCAGTGTATGTATTCCATGCATGTAATCTTAAAATAAACTCAAAATAAATCTGATCTGGTTTACAAAATCAAGTGACAACTATGTTATCACTCATCATTTGTATGTGCCAATCTGACTTATATTGATCTATTTTATTACATACATCCCACTTAATGAAATTAATCATTATCATAGCATGATATATAACAATAAATGAACATATCATTTAATCATGCATCATGTAGAGTTAACAGCATAAAATGAACATTAACTAAGCATGTTTACATTGTTAACAGATAACAAAGAACTCTACTAAGAATGTTACATATAACATTCTTCCTACTCATAAACTAGAAACAACTCCTAATAAACTAGATAAGCTATTACTGCTCCCACTAGGACAAACCCTAGCGCAGCAGCAATCCAAACACGCCCAGTCATCTTGGTCTGAACTGGGACATCCTCGACTAGGACACTATCAAAATGATGCCAGGATACAGAATCCTGCAAAGAGCCTACATGAAGAGAGCCCACAGATAAGCTCTTCTCTGAGTCTTCCTCTGGATATTCTTCTGGATCTTCTTCACACTCATTGTAGTGAAGTAGCTCAGTGCACAACTGGGTATATGAAATACGTCCTTCATATAAACCCCATATCTGTTGTGCTATATTCCCAAGATTTTCGGGCAATGAACGAATCAACGCCCCAATTCTGTAGTTATCAAGAATTGGAAAATCTTGCATCTCGAGCTTCCAGAATAGCCTATCAAGTTTCCCTATGTGTCCTTGAATTCCATGGAAAGGGTCGTACTCAATATCTTCAAGAGCCTTTCTATACCGATTGCGCATCACATCGCGCCGTGTCATCGTGGTATACATCCGTACCATCTGCAAAATTGAAATGAATCATGTCAGTACACAACCGACAAACTAGTACAAATACCAGTTTATTTCAATTTATCCAGGCACAGAACAAAATACACTAAAATCAAGAAGAACTAAAACTTCCTGATTTTCAGGGGCTACAATCGATTGACCCATTGATCAATCAATTGATATTTTGACCCATAGATAGACATTTAACTAATCCTATGAAGACTCATGTTGATAGTGTTTATGTGAGATCCAAAAACCCTACATAAGTTGCTCCGAGCACCCCAGGTACACAAGCACTTAGTGTGGTGTTCCTTATCTCTACATTCCTAGCCACTTAGCCTATCCATTAAATTTATTATTAAGTTGTTTAAGTCAAGTCATAGATGTTCCAAACAACTACTCGACGAGTTATGAGTTAAGTTGACCATAGTCAACTATGTTAAGTCAGCCCATGTTGACTTATGTTCACTCAGTCAAATACCGAGTCTATCTCTACTCAATCAATAGTGTCAAATACTATTGCTGGAAGAGCACCCAGTGTTATTGGCCGGGTATCATATTAAATTGTCCAGGCTCCTGCCGTGCACTCCAAGTACTGGCTAGGCCCATTAGACCAATGTAATTGATCCGATTAAACCAATTAATTGTTTGGACCAAATCAAGTTAATTAGACCAAACATAGATTAATTAAAAATAAAACACAAAGTTTAATCTTTAATTAATAAAAAAAATGGTTTCGGATTACTGTAACATGCAAAAAAAAATTTGTTTGCTTCGGGTTACTGTAGCATGCAGTCTTTGTTTTCCTTTTTTTTTTTTTAAAAAAACAAACAATGATAAAAAAAATTTATCAAAGCAAATGCACGAACTACAAGTTCGTTTCTGTTACCATTGTTTTTTTTAATTACTGTTTTCATGCAACAGTTGCCACATGCGCACACAGCGCATTGATTTTTTTTTTCTGCGCACATGCACATAGAAGGTTTGAGAAAAATGTTCTCTGCACACATTTCTCAAACGACGGCACAGTAAAATTCACTGTTCATCGTCTCTTCCGCAGCGACGAAAAACGCGAATTTTTTTTTTTACTTATTAAACGATGCAAAACTATGCTCTGATACCAATGTTGACAGATTTGCATCGTTTAGGCAATTTATATAAGGATTAAATGCAATTTAAACGGAAAAACGAAAACCTTACAGTGGATGAAAATTTTTTTTCTCTGTTTCGTCTCCGGCGAAGGAAGAAGCTTGCCGTCTGAGGAACGATCACACACCGGGAAGGTCCCTACCCGTCCACGAACCAAGTTTGCCGCGCCTCGGGTGTTCTCTGATGATCTCGCACTTCGGCAGCCTATCGGAACGCTTCTTCTGCGCTGCTCTCTCTCGCTCTCTGCTGTTCTCTCTCGCTCTCTGCCTTCGCACACAGATTTCGCACACCTCGTTCGCTTGGACGAACTCACTTTTATAGGGGAAAAGCCAGATCGAAGCGCTGCACGACACTTCCTCACACACGTTGCCACATCTGGCAACGTGTGCAGTTGTAACTGCCTACAGTAGCTTCACCGCCGCCACCGACTCCAGAAGAAGTAACGCTAGCACCTCCACCGCAGCCTGTACCAGCTGTGGTCGCAGGCGGTGGCAAAATTCTAGCAGCAGGGCTAAGGGTCGTCTACAAGCATCTTGGGAAAAGCCGGTCCGTGTCGGCCGTAGTGGCGGTCGTACCTTCGCCGCGGCCGCCACCTCGTCGGCACGACGACTCACTCCTCCAGCAGTAGGGTAGTATTCACAGCGCCATCGTGCACTATAAGCGCTCGTTCACTATCGCGGACCAAAGTACCACGTTGACATATCTCTTACCCCTCCTCTCTTTCTTCAAGAGCAGATTAACAACCATGTTAACAATCCATCTCAATCTTTTCAGGTTCCGAGTCGCCGCTTGCGCAATCGATGAGCGATCCTGGTGAAGGCAGAGCTGATCGGATTGACTGATGTTCCTGAGCCATAAAAGCACCCTTTTAAACGGTGTTTGAGAGAACTTTTGCCAGTTGTCTTTAAAATTCTAACTACACAGAAGCACTTTTAAATATTTGTGAATACTAGATTCTCTTTAACATCTATAACTTTTACTCAAAAGTTGAAAGTAAGAATTTGATTTTTTTTTTCTGTTTCTGTTTTTTTATTATGATTCAGAATTAAAAGTTCACATTTATATCATTAATAAATTTATCATTTTACATCATTGTCATCACACTTTTAAATAAAATTTTATATTTTTATATAATTTATATTTTTAAAATTTTTATACATATTTTTATAAATTTTATCATTTTTTTATTTTTATTTTTATTATTTTTATATTTTTTTAAGATATATATTATTAAAAATAATTAATTTTGATATAATATTTAAAATATAATAATAAATATATAAAATATTATGGATGGTGTATTAAAATTATATTTAGATAATTAAAAAAATAATTTATATAGTTTAAGGATATTATTATCATTTAATTAAAAATTAAATTTAAAAATAATTATTCACCAAACATTTAAATTTTATCAGTTTTTTATTTTTATTTCAAACACTTCAAGCTTTTGTTTCTCACTGACTTCGAAATAATCTTTATAAGAATTACTTTTCAAAAAACAAAGGTTGTCCAAAATATACTCTTTGTACATCACCCATCTGTCCGTGTGCTATTAGCAGCTCAGATCCTCTGGTCCGCATTTTTGCGGACCAGGGGATGATCCACTCCCGATTGCGGCCGGATCGTGATCGCGATCCGGTCGCAATTTATTGCAATCCCTTCTAGGGTTCACCGTGCCTCCCAGGTTATAGTTTAGATTCGGACGGGTAGCCGGAGGCCACCCGAAGGTCACGATGAAAGATTTAGGGTTTGGGATTTAGGGTTTAGGGTTTAGAATTTAGGATTTAGGTCGTCGGGTCGCCTCCGGCCATCCGTTCGAATCTAAATTATAATTTGGGGTGCACAATGAACCCTAGAAGAGATTGTAACAAATTGCGATTGGATCATGATCACGATCCAATCGCAATTGGGAGTGAACCATTCCCTGATCCGCAAAAATGCGGACCAGGAGATCTGCTCCCGTGCTATTAGTCTCCAATTAGGAGAAGTGAGACTCCATGTCTTCGTCTCCTCTCTCTGTTGATTAATTAGAGTAATAGTAAATCATCCGTGTGTAATATGTTTACACAAGCCAATGATAATTCTTCCCGTGAATTATGAATCAAGGCGTAAGTGATGGCAAAGAACGAACTTTTTCCTCAGAATGATAAACATAATAAGTTACGGGGAAGAAGTAAGATCTCCGTTTCCATGGCATCGAGAAAGCTGCCATCATCTTGGGCAATTTACCAAAAGACGCATCCAAAAATTAATATTTACCAAAAGATATCTCATGGTTTCATTTTCATCAAAGGGCGCACTAATTTTAGTGAACTTCCTCTTATACCCCTCTTGCTATGCACTGCCTTTTTCTTTCTCTCTCAATAACAAATTCCGAGATGCCAGCACGTGATGTTTCATACTTTTATTTAAAAATAATATATTTGAAATCGACGCTAAAAAAAAACATAAGGTCTACAATAATTGAAAAAATATAAATAAATAATTTTTATCCTAATGTGCACGCATGCAAATAGAAATTCCTAATATAAAGTCTACAGTAATTGAAAAAAAACGTAAGGTCTACAGTAATTAAATCATCTACATTATTTAAAAATATAAATCAATAATTTTTATAATTAATTAATAGAAATTAATATATTAAATAATATTTAATAAATTCATTAATGTAAAAAAAAATTGAAAAAAAAATTGAAAAGAAAGAGCGTGGGCGTGAAATAAATTATTTCAGGCCCACATTGGGCCTGAAATCTTTTGATTTAGGCCCGACGTGGACTCAATTTTTTTTCTATTTTAAAAATATATTAATATATAAAAAAACGTATCAAAACATTTAATTTCAGATTCAAACACAGGGCCTGAAGTCATCCCAAGAGGGTCTGAAGTCAAATAATTTCAGATCCTATAAATAATTAATTTAATATATAACAATTAAATATAAAAAATATTTTTAAAATTAAAAAATTTTCAGTGTCCTGGGGCCTGAAGTCATCCGACTTTAGGCCCTCCATCATTGATATAAAAAAAAATTTTATAAAAATATTTAATATATAATTACATATTATATAGGAGTAGTTTAAGTATATCAGTGAGTTTAGGTGCCAAAACATCTAATAGGAGTGGTCTAGGAGATGAGATTTTGGGTGCCGAAACATCTAATCTTGTTGTATCACCAATGCTATAGAAGTGGTTTAGGTATATCAGTGAGTTTTGAGCAAAACTCACTGATGGACCTACCATATTTGGAATTCTGAAAACCCTATATCAGTAGACAGGGTTGAGCTAGGAGATGAGATTTTGAGTGTCGAAACCTCTAATCTTGCTGTATTACAATGCTATAGGAGTGGTTTAGGTATATCAGTGAGTTTTAAGCAAAACTCACTAATAGACCTACCATATTTGGAATTCTGAAAACTCTATATAAGTAGACAGGGTTGAGCTAGGAGATGAGATTTTGGGTGCCGAAACCTCTAATCTTACTGTATCACCAATGCTATAGGAGTGGTTTAAGTATATCAGTGAGTTTTGAGCAAAACTCACTGATGGACCTACCATATTTGGAATTCTGAAAACTCTATATCAGTAGACAGGGTTGAGCTAGGAGATGAGATTTTGGGTGTCGAAACCTCTAATCTTGCTGTATCACCAATGCTATAGGAGTGGTTTAGGTATATCAGTGAGTTTTGAGCAAAACTCACTGATGGACCTACCATATTTGGAATTCTGAAAACCCTATATCAGTAGACAGGGTTGAGCTAGGAGATGAGATTTCGGGTGTCGAAACCTCTAATCTTGCTATATCACCAATGCTAGAGGAGTGGTTTAAGTATATCAATGAGTTTTGAGCAAAACTCACTGATGGACCTACCATATTTGGAATTCTGAAAACTCTATATCAGTAGACAGGGTTGAGATAAGAGATGAGATTTTGGGTGCCGAAACCTCTAATCTTGCTGTATCACCAATACTATAGGAGTGGTTTAAGTATATCAGTGAGTTTTGAGCAAAACGCACTGATGGACCTACCATATTTGGAATTCTGAAAATCCTATATCAGTAGACAGGGTTGAGCTAGGAGATGAGATTTTGGGTGTCGAAACCTCTAATCTTGCTGTATCACAATGCTATAGGAGTGGTTTAGGTATATCAGTGAGTTTTGAGCAAAACTCACTGATGGACCTACCATATTTGGAATTCTGAAAACTCTATATCAGTAGACAGGGTTGAGCTAGGAGATGAAATTTTGGGTGGCGAAACCTCTAATCTTGCTGTATCACCAATGCTATAGGAGTGGTTTAAGTATATCAGTGAGTTTTGAGCAAAACTCACTGATGGACCTACCATATTTGGAATTCTGAAAACTCTATATCAGTAGACAGGGTTAAGCTAGGAGATGAGATTTTGGGTGCCGAAACCTCTAATCTTGCTGTATCACCAATGTTATAGGAGTGGTTTAGGTATATCAGTGAGTTTTGAGAAAAACTCACTGATGGACCTACCATATTTGGAATTCTGAAAACTCTATATCAATAGACATGGTTGAGCTAGGAGATGAGATTTTGGGTGCCGAAACATCTAATCTTACTGTATCACCAATGCTATAAGAGAGCTCAAAACTCACTGATATACCTAAACCACTCCTATAGCATTGGTGATACAGCAAGATTAGAGGTTTCGGCACCCAAGATCTCATCTCCTAGCTCAACCCTGTCTACTGATATAGTGTTTTCAGAATTCCAAATATGGTAGGTCCATCAGTGAGTTTTTCTCAAAACTCACTGATATACCTAAACCACTCCTATAACATTGGTGATACAGCAAGATTAGAGGTTTCGGCACCCAAAATCTCATCTCCTAGCTCAACCCTGTCTACTGATATAGAGTTTTCAGAATTCCAAATATGGTAGGTCCATCAGTGAGTTTTGCTCAAAACTCACTGATATACTTAAACCACTCCTATAGCATTGGTGATACAGCAAGATAAGAGGTTTCGGCACCCAAAATCTCATCTCCTAGCTCAACCCTGTCTATTGATATAGAGTTTTCAGAATTCCAAATATGGCAGGTCCATCAGTGAGTTTTGCTCAAAACTCACTGATATACCTAAACCACTCCTATAGCATTGGTGATACAGCAAGATTAGAGGTTTCGGCACCCAAAATCTCATCTCCTAGCTCAACCCTGTCTACTGATATAGAGTTTTCAGAATTCCAAATATGGTAGGTCTATCAGTGAGTTTTGCTCAAAACTCACTGATATACTTAAACCACTCCTATAGCATTGGTGATACAGCAAGATTAGAGGTTTCGGCACCCAAAATCTCATCTCCTAGCTCAACCCTGTCTACTGATATAGAGTTTTCAGAATTCCAAAGATGGTAGGTCCATCAGTAAGTTTTGCTCAAAACTCACTGATATACCTAAACCACTCCTATAACATTGTGATACAGCAAGATTAGAGGTTTCGGCACCCAAAATCTCATCTCCTAGCTCAACCCTGTCTACTGATATAGGGTTTTCAGAATTCCAAATATGGTAGGTCCATCAGTGAGTTTTGCTCAAAACTCACTGATATACCTAAACCACTCCTATAGCATTGGTGATACAAGATTAGATGTTTCGGCACCCAAAATCTCATCTCCTAGACCACTCCTATTAGATGTTTCGGCACCTAAACTCACTGATATACTTAAACTACTCCTATATAATATGTAATTATATATTAAATATTTTTATAAAATTTTTTTTTATATCAATGATGGAGGGCCTGAAGTCTGATGACTTCAGGCCCTCCTTGGGCCTGAAGTCGGATGACTTCAGGCCCCAGGGCACTGAAATTTTTTAATTTTAAAAATATTATTTTATATTTAATTGTTATTTATTAAATTAATTATTTATAGGATCTGAAGTTATTTGACTTCAGACCCTCTTGGGATGACTTCAGGCCCTGTGTTTGAATCTGAAATTAAGTGTTTTGATACATTTTTTTTATATATTAATATATTTTTAAAATAGAAAAAAAATTGAGTCCACGTCGGGCCTGAATCAAAAGATTTCAGGCCCAACGTGGGCCTGAAATAAAAAATTTCAGGCCTACACTGGCCTGACATATTTTTATTTCAGGTCCAGCGTGAGTCTGAAATAATTTATTTCAGGCCCAGCGTGGGCCTGAAATCTGTTAATTTCAGGCCCACGCTTTTTCTTTTCAATTTTTTTTCAATTTTTTTTACATTAATGAATTTATTAAATATTATTTAATATATTAATTTCTATTAATTAATTATTAAAATTATTTATTTATATTTTTAAATAAGTTAGATGATTTAATTACTGTAGACCTTACGTTTTTTTTTTCAATTACTGTAGACCTTACATTAAGAATTTTTATTTGCATGCGTGCACATTAGGATAAAAATTATTTATTTATATTTTTTTAATTACTGTAGACCTTATGTTTTTTTTAGCGCTGATTTCAAATATATTATTTTAAAATAAAAGTATGAAACATCACGTGCTAGCCTCTCGGAATTTGTTATTGAGAGAGAAAGAAAAAGGCAGTGCATAGCAAGAGGGGTATAAGAGGAAGTTCACTAAAATTAGTGCGCCCTTTGGTGAAAATGAAACCATGGGACGTCTTTTGATAAATACCAATTTTTGGGTGCACCTTTTGGTAAATTGCCCCATCATCTTTGCCCCAATCTCCGCTGCTATCCGATTTCACCAGCACCTGTGTTTCTGTACCATGCTCCAATCTCAGTTGATCTTCATATCTCTCTCTCTCTCTCTCTCTCTCTCTCTCGGCGTGCCCTCACGAGCTGGCTCGATTGGTAAGACGTCTGGCTGCTTGTTCCGGAAGTCTCAGGTTTGAGAGTCGCCAGTCGTACACGGGGTAAAAACCTGGTCTGCTGGCTTAAATCCTCTCGGCCCCAGGCGCCTTATCTGACCAGTAAACCCGTGATTTGCCTCCCTCTGGACACCCGTGGAGTAGGGACCAAGGGACGCT
>JAGFNQ010002826.1:0-20662 GCA_024364735.1 Boesenbergia rotunda
AGGAAAATTGAACTACCTTGCAGTTACCAGACATGCCATATTATTTATTGTTAGAGTGCTCAGTTAGTTTCTGGAGAATTCATGTGATGGTCATTTGGAAACAACTTCAAAAATTCCATTTGTTGTTAGTGATCAATTAGTTTTTGGGGAATCCATGTTGTGATAATTGGGAATCAGCTATCAAAATTCTATAGAACCTTAAGAGTGCTATAGGTAAAATGATTTTTATTCCATGACCAAGGTTGTCTACAGATTGTGAGGTACTCAAATGCAGACTAAGCAAGACCATGCAGGATCTCCCACAAATAACATGTTCTACTCTCCATGATTGTGCTCTCTTTGTGGGTAATCTTATATTCCAAAAGAGAAAGAAGTAAACAGTTGTAGAAAGCTTGTGTCAGAGGCAGAATATAGACTTATGGCCCTATTAACATGCGAACTCATTTGGGTAAAATATAACCAGCATTCACTCATATAAAGCCAATGAAACCTTACGGTAATAATCAAGATGTAATGTACATTTTGAGCCTCATATTCCATAAGAGGATAAAGTATAGAAAAATTGATGGTCACTTCATTAGAGAAAAAGCGCAATCTAGTAAGTTAGTCACTTAGTTCTAATGATAAGTTAGCAAATCTGTCGACTAAATTATTAAGAGGGCTTATGGTTTAATACATTTATAACAAGTTTGGATTTTACAATATATGTGAACCAGCTTGAGGGGAATGTTGAGATTCATGTATAAATATAACTCATGATGGTGTGTTTGTAATAGTATACTCTTTTAATAAAATGTATGTAAGGTAATTAGGAACTGCCTTGGGTTATTTTGAGAATAATCCCTTCACATATTGGGACTCATGTAAATATGTAACGCCTCAATGGTATGTTTGTAATTCCATACTTTATCAATAATATCTATATGAGGTAGTGGGGACTGCCTAAGGGTATTGAGAATAATCCTTGTACATTTCTTGGGCATGTTTGATTTTACCCAACATGTTTTTTGTTATCATGTGATTAAAGGTTTTCTCGGTGTTATCACATGCTTCTTATATGGTTCTCAATTTTGGCTCTATATTGTAGTGACAAATTGCACTGATAGTAGGCACTACAGAGGTTTGTGACTTGAGTAAAGGTCCAACAGATTCAAATACATACGACTCTCCATGACAATACCAATTGTAATAATCTGGAACAAACCCATACCTACAGATATGAGTTTTCACTGTATCCTCATCACGGAATATTGTATTTCTACATCTGCGTTGATTACATGAACACTTTAACTCTGTGTCATTCAAACACTCAGGATGACACTTTGCAAAGTTCACAAATTCTTCAACTCTAGCAAAAAATTCTTCATAGATAAATCTATTATCTAACCTATTATACATCCATGTCTTGTTCGTATACATTGTATCTGAATTATCAACCACAAATAACAATCCATTATCAACCACAAATAACAATCTAAATTATCCACTTTGTTTTTGATTAATCAAACACAAATTAATATCTTAACTTTCAAAAATTAATTAAGATACTACCAAATTAATCAAATACAATTTAATCAAATTTGGATCCTAAATTACTATTGAATTAATCAAACAAAATTATTCTAATTAATCAAACAAGACATATTAGAGGCATAATCAAATAAAATTATTCTAATTAATCAAACAAGACATATTAGAAGCATAATCAAATAAATATTAATCCTATACTAATGATAATTAATTAGGATACAAAATTATCCTAATTAAATATCCTACACAATTATTTAAGGAATCAATCAATTAATTAATTATTTAATTTTTTAGGGTTTGGCCGCCTGTAGCTGTGGCCACTAGCAGCTGCGGCCGCAGCTGCATGCCGGAACAACCTCGCCGCAAAAGAAGACGAGTTGGCCGTAGAAGGAGAAAACAAGGTCGCCGAAGGGGAAAACCTTACTTTTTGTATCATACCTGTGACCGGAGGAGGGTTCGCCGGAGGAGGAGCGGCGGGGACGACGGAGACGAGAGAGGAGAGAATTGAATGCGCGGCCAGAGGGGGGGGGGGGAATTGCGAGGCAACGCAAATTAAACCTAATATAGTGACGGAAGTAACTTGTCCGTCGCTATTAGTGACGGATTATTATTAATCCGTCGCTAATAGCGACGGATGTGACCAATTCCGTTAGCGACGGACAATTTAATTGTCCGTTGCTATTCAATAAAATTTTTGTAGTGTATGTTTTAGATTACCATGCTTGATCTGCATCTAGTTAGGCAATTACAGAGAGCCTCGTGGTAATTTAAATTAACTGAGTTTTGCAAATTTTGAGATTTTGTAGTGTCCATTAACTCCCATATTTCTTACATCTATTCATTTTTGTTGCTAATAAAATGGTTATATAGAGAAACAATAGCTAGCAATTTTATTTTTGCTGTGTCACTTTTTATTAATTCTGTCTATTGATTGTTGCAGCTGACACATCCTTTCCGTTTGATACTGTATGGAGTGCGACGGAAATGGTAGGAGCGATCTATCACAAAATGAGCTGCTGCAATGGAATCAGTGGCAGCTGGTGGATTCAGTTCTTCCAACCGGTGGCTTTGCTCATTCTTATGGTCTTGAAGCTGCTGTCCAAACTCATTTCGTGGCAAGTTCTGTAGATCTAAACTCATATATCATACAAATCTTGGAGAATGTTGGTAGCCTACTTCTTCCCTTTGTATATTGCGCGCATAAATCCCCAGACACCATTACCTGGTCCAAGCTAGATAGATTGCTCGAAGCGACACTAACAAATGAAGTCAGCAGAAAAGCTTCAGCATCTCAAGGATCTGCTCTCCTAAGAATTGCAGCATCTGTATTTCAGGAGGTTCCATCCCTCAAAAGAATGAGGGACAATTTTTTGGGGTCAGGAACTGTTTCTTTCCATCACGCGCCTATCTTCGGTCACATATGTGGACTTCTCGGTTTCAACACTAGTGCCTCTCAGCGGATGTACATGTTCATGACAATGAGGGATGTTATATCTGCAGCAACACGGTTGAATGTGATAGGACCTCTTGGTGCATCGTCGTTGCAGCACCAACTCGCCCCCGTCGCCGAAGAATTGACAAAGAAATGGAGGGACCGTCCGGTCGAGGAAGCATGCCAGGTCAATCCGCTGATCGATACTGTGCAGGGCTGCCATGCCTATTTGTTTTCAAGATTGTTCTGTTCTTGATAGCATCTCAGGGTGTTACTTCTTCGGCATCTTACGAGTATAATTTTTGTTACCTCAATGCTTTTCGATTTTTACCCTCCTTTTTTTTCTTCTATAAATTCATGTCAGGTATATTTTTACAAAACACAATTTCTTTGTGCTTTATCAGCTGTTTGCATGGTGGTCCTCCTGTAGCAGTGTTGCGGGCGGCGCAAACAGATGCCAAATGAGACACGCAGGCATTCAGCTAGCGACACTGCTCCTCGCTGGCCGCCGCTCAGAGACATGCATGCACCGTCGCCGCCAACTCTCTCATGCATCTACGCATGTTCTCTTCCAACCTGTGCATTTATTTATTCGCCAAACCCAATCACCTTTGTCCTTTTCTCCTTCCCCTCGATCTCGATTATTCCAGTATTTGCTTCTTAATTTACATTATTAATTGTTTTCCCTTCATGTGGCGTATATAACAAAGGACTGCTCAGTCAGTGCTCTGACAGTATGCGGCTACTTGATTTGCTAGCTACTGCCACAATACTGAATGATGGCCGACTGCTCTGGGTGTGGCTTGCTCGCCGTCGTCGCCTGCATGGTGTCGTTGCTGGCCGGCTCCGGCGCCGACGCGCAGCTGTGGCCGGAGTTCTACGCGACGAGTTGCCCCAATCTGCAGGGCGTCGTGCGGTCTGTGATGGCGCAGGCGGTGGGGCGGAATCCTCGCATGGGCGCCTCCATCCTCCGCCTCTTCTTTCACGACTGCTTTGTCAACGTACGCCCAAGTTCGATTCTCTCCTTCCAGGCATTTCTTTTTTTATTTTAAAAAATTAAAAAATAGTATATTGTCATATTTCTACTACTACTTTTTCAATTTAATTTGGTTATAAATATTATATACCATTTTTATATTAAATAATTTTTATCAATTTGATAAGAATAATTTAGGTTTAATTAAAATTACTTTAACATAATTAAAATTATTATTTTAATTAAATAAAAATGGTTTATTTTAACAGTAAATTATCTAAAATCCCTATCATCAAATTTAAGTCCTTATGTAAAAAAATATATATATTCTCATTTTCTACATATAATTTTTTTTACTTTAATTCCCTAATGCATTTAAATTTATTTAATTGTCGTAATTTTTAGATTAAAAAATTCAAAATGAAATATAATTTATCTTAAATTTAAGATTATTTAATTAAAATAACACAATCAATTTAGTTTAAACAATCGATGAGTTTCGAATTGATTGACTTATGTTCTTTCACGATAAATAGGAAAAAATTATTTAATTTAATAGTAAATATATTAGATTATAATTTAAATGTGTTGAATTTAAAAAAATATATATTTTCTTTTAGATATTTTTATTTATAAAAAATAAAAAATAATTAGATAAATCAATGTGTATTAGGGAGTTGAACTAAAGTAATATTTGTATATAAGGAGTGAGAATAATTTTTTTTTTAAATGTATGAGATTAAGAAGGAAGTTGAATTTGATATCTTTAAGACAATTTATTTTTCTTTTAACTTATTATAATAAGTAAAATAAAAATATGTTAAAATAGTATTGTTTTGACTTTTTAAAAATAAAAGATGCTCGTTTATTGACTAATTTGTGAAAATGATAATCTACAACGAAGATTTTAATTTCTTTTTTTACTTTTGTATATGTAATATGTTTATTTGTTCTTTATTTGAGTTGCAAAAAATTAAATGAGTCGATGGATTCCCGTCGCCGCAGGGATGTGACGCTTCCGTCCTCCTCGACGACACTCCGACGATGGCCGGCGAAAAAAACTCCGGAGGCAACGCCAACTCCCTTCTGGGCTACGAAGTCATCGACGCGATCAAGACCCGCGTCGAGGCCATCTGCCGCTCCACCGTCTCCTGCGCCGACATCCTCGCGCTCGCCGCCCGCGACGCCGTCAATCTGGTAAAATTGACTGATTCCGGCCACTGTTAAATGATTAATTGGACTAAATGGGGAGGGGAAACGTAGCTGGGAGGGCCGGCATGGACAGTGCCGCTCGGGCGGCGGGACGCGAGGTGGGCGAGCATGGCCGCGGCCAACGCGAACCTGCCCCCGGCCTCCGCCGGCATCGACGACCTCGTCGCGCGGTTCGCCGCCAAGGGCCTCGGCCTGCGCGACCTCACGGCGCTCTCCGGTGCCCACACAGTCGGCGCGGCCAAGTGCAGCAACTTCCGGCGCCACGTCCACAACGACAGCAACGTGGACCCCGCGTTCGCCATGTTCCGCAGGAGGATCTGCCCGGCGGCCGGCGGAGACGCCCGGCTGGTGCCTCTGGACTCGACGAGCCCGAACCGGTTCGACGTGAGCTACTACCGGGATCTGATGGCGCGGCGGGGGCTGCTGCACTCCGACCAGGAGCTGTTCAACGGCGGGCCGGCGGACGAGCTGGTGAGGCTTTACAGCGCCAACGGAAACGCCTTCGACCGGGACTTTGCGGCGGCAATGGTGAAGATGGGCAGCATCAGCCCCTTGACTGGCGGAGCAGGGGAGATCAGAATAAACTGTAGGAAACCCAACTGATGGATTGGTTGATTAATTCATGTTTCTATATGTTAAAATCATTAATAGTATCGTATTCCATCATTAATATATATATATATATATATATATATATATATATTATATATATATATATATAATATATATATATATATATATATATATATATATATATATATATAGGTAAATTGAAATATCACATGGGGAGTTTATGAAAATTTATCCTATATATATATATATATAGCGACACTTCTATGTGTGACACCCGTGCTTCATCATCGAGATGCCTATGCACGCTAGACAGGCCAATGTCAACGACCTTCGACCATCTGTCATAACCCATATTACAGGGCGACTCAAGCCTATTTAAGGCCCTAGGCGAAAAAGTCTTTAACATTGTTTTAAAAAAAATTACTCGTCCTTTTTCATTCGGACTTGTAATTGATAACCAACTTGGTCGAAAATAAATATATTTAGAATTGTTTAAAAACTAAGAAAGATAAAAAAATATATATCTAATTACTCAAATAAAAGATGAAAAATAAACTCTTACAAAAAGGAATAAATGAAATGGGACAATAATAGAAAAAAAAATTATGTTTCTATCTTCAACTAATCATGACCGTAAATCACAAAAAATAAATAAATAATATATATACAAAATGATAAAACTCAATATAAATCTTAGAAAATGAAGATCGTAACGAGATCAAACCAGCCATTATCATTTATTAAAATCTAAATAAGTCATTTTAGGTACAAAACAAAAGAAAAAATAAATCATATTTTTTATCACCTAAACCAAAATAGTTGTAAATGATAGAATAGAAATAAAAGGGAAAGCAAAAAATGTATTTATGTAAATACATATAAATAAAAGAAAAACTTAATATCTATCAAGGAGCGAAATGACAAAGATATCTAACTCACTATTACTCAAAAAATAATAAAATCCTCTATTTCAATCACTAGTACAAAAAAGACCTTTAACAACGGCTTTTAACACCGGTTGTATTAAAACCGGTGTTAAAAAAAAGGCGGTGGCATTTTTATAATTATTTGAACTTTAAAATACTTTTAACACCGGTTCTTTTAACAACCGGTGTTAAAAATATATTTAACTACGGTTTTATAAATAACCGGGGTCATATGTTATAATTATTTGAACTTTAATGTTAAATACCAGATTTTTGAATGGGTGAAAAGGTAAATTTCAAAAAAATTAGGGACCTAGTTGTAATTACCCGAACTTGGAGGGCCTTTTTGTAAAAATGCCAAAACTATTAACTTGCCCTAACTCATTCGAAATTTGCATCAGCCGTTTTTTTCCCCCAACACCACAACGAGAGCAGTTGTTCGCCCGACGCCGCCGCTGTCGCCTCTCCCCGACGCCACCGCCGTCGCCGTCGCCGTCATCTCTCCCCGACGCCGCCGCTGTCTCTCTCTCTCCTTCCTCCTCTTCTGCTTCTTCTTCTCCTGTCTTCTCCGGTGCGTACAAACCGGGTGTACCCTCGCCGGCGCCGTCGCAACGTTGCTTCGCTTGGAAACCTAGCCGACGCCGTCGAACTTGCCAATCAACGCCGAGAGCCGACCGACGATCGTGCTTCTTGATCCCTGCCAGACTTCACAGTAGGTAAGGATTTTAATTAGGGGTTGTTATGGGAGATGGAGTTTTGGGCTTCTAGGTACTTGCCGTGGGTGGTTCTCGCGATTTCCTTTAATTTTGGGTGGCGGATCATTTTGTTATGCTATGCTTCTAGAGATTGTTTTGGTATAGAAAGTCTCTGTTAATAATCATTTGGATTTTTCATGGCATGATAAACGAAGTGGAGATGGAAAGTCTCTGTTAATAATCTTTACTTGAATGTCTTTTCCTTTGTGATTCGTACTAGGTATTCATAAACTTTTTTATCCTAATGTTTGATCACAAAACCTAATAATGTGTATTTATGATTTTGATTATGTAACTTCTTTTCCATAGGTGTTAGTAGTGCTTACATACTATGTTTAGTTTAACTCATGGTAGGGCACTTGCTTAAGTACATTTGCAAGTTTCTTGTGATGAACTTTCTTTTTGATAACTTAATTTTTTTCTATTTATGTACCAATGCTAAGTCTTCCTAATCATTGATTTTGATTTTTATGTTTTTTTATATTCCTTTTGATAACTCGATTCTTAATCTTCCTTTTAATGTCTTTCTCAAACAGTCCGTGCACATATGGATCGTAGTTGGATAAATGCTTTACGCACAAGTGATGAGTATGAGAATGGGGTGAAAGAGTTTTTAGAATTTGCTAAAAGAAATGCTCGTGATAATACTGAAATATTTTTTTGTCCTTGTGTAAAATGTGTGAACCTAAGACGTTTGAAAGTGGATGAAATAGAAGAACATGTTCTTTGCGATGGATTTTGCAAGAGTTATACAAGATGGATATGACATGGTGAATCATTAAGCATGCCAAGTGTGTCCCAAACTGAGCAAGTTGATGTAGATATGGATGATCGACTAGAAGACATGATCCGTGATGTTGGACCAGAGTTTTTTCAGCGAGCACATGTATATGATCATTTGTGTAGTGATGCGGAGAAGCCGTTGTATCCAGGGTGCACTCAATTCTCACGATTGGAAGCAGTATTAAAATTGTTCAAGATAAAAGCACAAAATGGGTGGAGTGACAAAAGTTTTACCGAATTGCTTGAGTTATTGAAAGTTATGCTTCCAGAAGGTAATACACTACCGGATCGTAACTATGAGGCAAAGAAGATATTGTGTCCAATGGGTATGGCATACAAGAAAATACATGCTTGCCCCAATGATTGCATCTTGTACAGAAACGAGTTTGAAGGGTTGCATCAGTGCCCCATATGTCAGGTATCACGCTACAAAGTGAAGGATGGTGATTCTAGTTGTGATGAGAGCTCAAATGGGCCTCCGGCAAAAGTCTTATGGTATCTTCCAATAATTCCAAGGTTCAAGAGATTATTTGCTAATGCAAAAGATTCAAAGAACCTTAGATGACATGCAGATGAGAGGCAATGTGATGGAAAGATTCGTCATCCGGCTGACTCTTTGCAGTGGAAAAGAATCAATCAATTGTTTCCAGACTTTGGCAATGAGCCAAGAAACCTTAGGCTTGGACTTGCTACGGATGGAATGAATCCATATGGTAACTTGAGTAGTAAGCATAGCTCATGGCCAGTTCTGTTGGTAATTTACAATCTCCCTCCTCAATTGTGCATGAAGCGGAAATACATAATGTTGTCTATGATGATTTCGGGCCCACAACAGCCTGGAAATGACATAGATGTTTATTTACGTCCCTTGATTGAAGACTTGCGAATGTTATGGGAGGAAGGCATGGATGTGATTGACGGATATAGCCATGAATTATTCAAGATGCGTGCCATGATCTTTTGCACCATAAATGATTTTCCAGCATATGGGAACTTGTGCGGATATAGTGTTAAGGGGCATAAAGCATGCCCTATATGTGAAGAAGGCACATGTTACCATCAACTGATTCATGGAAAAAAGACGGTTTACCTTGGCCATCGAAGATTTCTCAAACCTGATCACCCATATCGTAGATTAAAGAAAGCCTTTAATGGACTGCAAGAGAATGGAGTTGCTCCAAAGGCCTTAACTGGAGAGCAAGTTTATGAACGGGTGAAAGACATCAATATTACTTTTGGAAAGACCCAAAAGAAAGCCACTGCCGCTGAGAGAAACATATGGAAGAAGAGGTCAATCTTTTTTGATCTTCCATATTGGTGCAAGCTTGATGTAAGACATTGTATTGATGTAATGCATGTGGAGAAAAATGTGTGCGATAGTGTTATTGGAACGCTTCTAAATATACCGGGCAAGACAAAGGATGGTGTGAAATCTCGCCTAGATATGTTTGAAATGGGTATACGAGAAAAGTTACATGCGCAGGTAGCAGAAAATAAGCGCGCATATTTGCCACCTGCATGTCATACATTATCAAAAGCAGAGAGAAAAAGTTTATGTGTGAGTCTACATGGAATCAAAGTCCCACAAGGCTATTCATCAAATATCAAAAGGCTTGTCTCTATGAAAGATCTGAAATTGGTTGGCTTAAAGTCTCATGATTGCCACATATTGATGCAACATCTATTACCAGTGGCTATTCGTGACATTTTGCCTGAAAATGTAAGACAAGCCATAACCAGGTTGTGCTTTTTCTTTAATGCTATATGTAGCAAAGCCATTGACCCTCAGAAATTGGATGAGTTGGAAAATGAAGCTTTTATTATCTTATGCCAATTAGAGATGTATTTTCCTCCTTCATTTTTTGATATCATGGTTTACTTGATTGTTCATATAGTGAGGGAGATTAAGTTGTGTGGCCCAGTTTATTTACGGTGGATGTACCCAATTGAGCGGTACATGAAAATATTAAAAGGGTATGTGAAGAATCCACACCGCCCTGAAGCATCTATTGTTGAAAGGTACATTGCAGAAGAGGCTATTGAGTTTTGCACTATGTATGTGAAGGATGGGGAAGCTATAGGGCTTCCTAAGTCTCGTCATGAAGAAAGATATGGAGGTAAGGGTACGCTAGGTGTAAAAGCTACAATCCCAGATCGAAAGGAAGTGCTTCAAGCACATTTGTATATCTTAAATAACACCGATGAAGTTCAACCTTACTTATGCTCTCACAAAAACATTATCAAGAAGCAAAACCCTGGAATGAACGAAAAGATGTTGATGAATGAGCATAATAAGACCTTTCCAAGTTGGTTTAGTGAAACCATTATTATGGATGATACTGCTTCTGATACATTAAAATCGCTAGCAAATAAGCTAACATTCCAAGTCATAAAATGGAGTGGATATGATATCAATAATCTTTCCTTCTATACAAAGTCCTAAGATGAGAAGAGTACTGTGCAAAATAGTGGGGTTATGATAATGGCTGAGTCCATGCACTTCTCTAGTTCCAAAGATAAAAGCTCTGTTATTGCATCCATATCTTACTATGGAGTGATTGAAGAGATTTGGGAGGTCGACTACACTAACTTTAGAGTTCCTGTTTTCAAATGTAAGTGGGTTGATATTAATAATGGTGTGCAAACTGATGGATTAGGATTTACATTGGTCAACCTTGATAAAGTAGCTTATAAAGATGAGCCTTTCATCATGGCTTGCCAAGCAAAACAAGTATTTTATATTAAAGATCCCTCTCATAAAAGGTGGTCAGTGGTTTTACAAAGAAGAAACATAATTAGTAGTGATGATACTCTTGTTATTTCTGAGACTCCTTTCTCATCAAGGATCCCTACTTTGGATGAAGAAATAATAATGGATAATGAACATGCTACTCGCGATCATGATGAAGGGATATGGGAGAATATTGATATTCCCTAATCAAGTTAGTTGTTTTTAATCTTATTCCACTATTAATATTTGAAATATGTTTCTTGATGTTGATTATAAAAATATGTTCTTAACCTTTATTTTATTATTTTTACAAGCACATGGGTGATTCATCTCACAACCCTCCTTCACAGAGTGGGTCGGATATCGGATTCAAACGGAAAAAGGCAGAGGTCCTACACAATTAAAAGAGTTAACCCTTAGCCGAATTAATGATCAAAAGGTCCCCATCGAGTTTGATGTGGTCGGGAATCCTACGGGGCCAAATAAAGAAACTTTCAATAGTTATGTGGCTCTCCAAGGACGTAGTAGGGTTAGTTTCTTGAAGAAAGAGTGGGATGATGTAGAATCTTGCATCAAGGATAATTATCATATGTACGTGAATATTTTCAAGTGACTTAGAAGTTTAGTTGTGATTTTGACTAATTATTATCCAACTTGCAGGGGCCATTGGCAGTTGATAATTATTTGTCCTAAGCAAAATGTTGTCATCTTTCTTTGCTCACTGTGGAATAAAGAGAATAAAGATATCAAAACAATTATTAATAGGTAAGTTATTATCATTCGCTCTATGATATGTTTTTCTACAACTATGATTTATAAGCAATTTTTTCATAGATATATTTGGTTGATTTGTTGCCATTTATTATATTTTTTTTATCACAGTGCTATGCGTTCTTGGCATACGATGAAAGGCAAACACTTGGGAGCTTTTAGAATGCCTATATGGAAGGAACTACGTGTAAGTAGTTAAATGTTAAGTTTTTATACAACTATGATCTATAAGCATTTTTTTCATAGATAAATTTGGTTTATTTGTTGCCATTTATTATATTTTTTATCATAGTGCTATGCGTTCTTTATTATTTGATGTCTTTTGGTATGCAAGCTCCTCTATGTGCATGCTTGAGATATTGGTTACTATAATGAAAAATTAGCATGACTTTGTACCTGATTTATCCTTTTCTGCTAATGTGTCATTTTGATATTTATTTGTAGTGCCAAAAACAAACTGGCAATACAGAGTGTGGATATTATGTAATGAGACATATGCTCAACATTGTCTCGACGATCATAGTTGATTCATGGGACAAGGTAATTGAAGTTTTTTTAATTTTATAGATTTAATTATGTCTGGTTGAGTTGATAAGCTATTTTTTTTATATAAATGTACCTTGCAGAGATTCACAAATAAGGATCCATTCTCCGAAGATGAGATTGATGACATCAAAAGATGTTGGGCAACTTATTTGTTAGAGGTTGCCAATGTAAAAGTTTAGGATAGTTTAATGTAAAAGTTAGAGGTTGCTAATTTTGACAGCTTGCAGTATTACTAATTAATGTAAAAGTTAGAGACCACTAGCATTGATTTCCATTAGTGTTCTTCCTTACATTGTAGCTTCAATTGCTTACATATATACTATTTCAATCAAGTAGTTTCAGTTTTGCATCCTGTCAACCGGATTCCACACATATTTTTTTAATGTGGCTTTTGCCATTGTCCTTTTAGCGCTTTCCTTCTTCTCATTTGATCAAAAGTTGCTTTTGAGAGTAAATTTTTACCAAAATGAGCACGAACATGGAGGAAACGTTCGAGCCTTTTCACGGAATCAAGAATGATCTTCAAGGGAGATTGATGTGCTACAAGCAAGATTGGACCAGTGGTTTTAAGGAATGCGTGAAGGGCAAATAAAATTTCCCCCAACATACAAGTTTGAAAGGAACCAACTAGGTTTATCAGGTATACATTTGTCAAAACTAATTTTGCAAACTTTATGCTAAGATTGGGAAGCTTATGCTTAGTTTTGTCTTTGTTATACTTTATAGTTTCTTAGCCATGTACTATTATTTATTCGTTACTCTTGATTGAAAATGATACTGTGTTCAAATGTCTCTACACCGTTTTTACAATGTTACTGAAGCTACCGTGTCACAACATTTTTTAGGATATGATTCCGGTGAGAAGAAGCGTATTCCTGCTTGGTGTGACAGGATATTGTACCGTGATAGCCGTTCAATTTCAGTAGCTGAATGCTGTTCAGAGTGTCCGGTAGTTTCATCAATAGCCATGTAAGGTTTTTTTTGAAGTAATTTTTCCGGAATGAAAGTAATATGGTTTAACTGATGTATTTGTTTGTTTATGTACTAGGTACGAAGCATGTATGGATGTCACTGAAAGTGATCACAAGCCTGTGAGATGCATATTCTGTGTGGAAATTTCACATTCTGATGAGTTGATAAGGAGGCAAGAGCATGGTCAGATAATTGCATCAAATGACAAAATAAGATCCTTTATCGAAGAATCTTGTGCTGTTCCAGAAATTACTGTTAGCACAAATAACATTGTTATACAAAACCAAGAAACTTCATTTTTTGGTATCTCAAACAAGTGTAACAAATACAAAGCTGTTTTCAAAATCATTTGTGAAGGGCAATCCAAGGCAGGAGCTGAAGATTCATTAGAACTCTGTGCAAGGTGTTCCTTTGGCTTTCCTTTCTGGCTCGAGGTATATTTTCTGATTTTATGGTTTAACAGTCCTCGGTGGAGTTTCTAGTTAAGAAAAATACATTTTCATATCATGCTGTCTATGTTCATGTATATTCTCACAAGGTAGTCTCAATCACTACTAGATATATAGCAGCAATGTCTTGATTCCTAGATATATAGCAGCAATGTATATTATGCATGCCATTTATTTATATTGCATAACCTAAATGTCTTGATTCCTACAAACTAGGGCCTGAGTAATTTCTTTATGTATGCAAGTCTAGTACAATGTAAGGTTTGCAATGCTGTTGCATTGTGTTTTATTTGTGGCATTTCAGAACCAATTTAAATGTTGCATGAAGCTAGCTTTAGCTGCATTTTCATTATTTCTCATTTTCATTTATATGTAGGTTCAACCAGCAGTTGGCATAATCAAACCCGGACAGACAATCAAAGTTTCAGTTCGTCATGATGAATTATTCCTCAAGGAAGAGTTTCTTGAAGGAATACCTCAGACTTGCTGGCGTGATACCGGGGAGAAAGAAGTGTCATTAGTAGTCATCGTCACGGGCACTGGCTCAACCGAGAGCACAAGCCAACAGATCTCTGTACGGCATCGTTTCTCCTCTGTTGAAGTCGATCAAAAAGTTCCCTCCAGACGATTTCAATCAATCCCTCAGCAAGGATCTGATGAAGAAGATCCTACAAGTTCCTCAGATGTAGCTCCCGAATTTAGCAACACAAGAGATCCATGAGGTTGCGCATCGAAACCATAAATGCATGCTACATGAAACAGAAACTCTAATCAGATCTTTGCAGATATATTTGTAAATGTAACTTGTTAGAAGTATTTTTTTTTGTATTCTTTTCCTTTTTTTTTGTTGTGGAATTTACAGATAGTATTATGACACTTAGCTCTATGAATTAGGTTGAGACGTAGCTTATTCTTCCTCATTCATGCTAATTGCCATTCTTTGAACTCAGGTAACGAAAAGCATATCACGCTCTCATCTGGATATTTGCAATTTCAATGTTATATTTGATGTGTGCAGGATAGGATACTGTTCCTGTCGACAAGCGGAGAGGGAATTAAGTTTCAGTTGATTATATTAGTTCGTCTTATTTTATGATTGAAGCATCAGGTATGGGCTGCAAGTGCAAAACCTGAAGCCTGCGATATCTCTGTGCAGCTTAACACGTATTATTAGACAAGGTTTGTGAGTTGTGACCTCTTTATTATATTTGTTTTCATCCCTGCAATATTATTAGCATTATTTGATATTTTTTCATTGGAATTTTCTCACAGTTGCTTCGCAATCGACTGGTAGCCACTGCACGCCAAAGCATGAAAAGAAATTCAAGCTTGACTCAAGTACTGTATGGAAATATGCAAGACGCTTATAAGAGATGGAATGCTAAGCTGGTCGAAGTTCTGCAACGTACTCCTCACTATTTGATCTTGGACTAGACCGTTTACTTGCAAACTCGTGTGGCAAGCTTCTACATTGTCTTTACTTGGAAAATCACATAGCGAGTAGGAGTATACTGTGTTATTTGATTTACATTTTGCTTTTGTTGAAAGAAAAATGGATAGTTGTAAAATACATGAATTGTTTTGTTTTTGAAACTAATTGGATGTTGCATTTACTTAATTCATGGTGTGTTATTGATTATGGATAAACTATTATATTATTGTGTTCTTTTATATGTCTAGAAAAATTATAAATAAAAATAAATATGAAATTTATATAAAAAATTAAGACTTTTGACACCGGTTGTTTCTAGAACCGGTGTTAAAACATCATTTTTAACACCGGTTGTTTCCAGAACCGGTGTTAAAAATGATGTTTTAACACCGGTTGTTTCCAGAACTGGTGTTAAAAATGATGTTTGAACGCCGGTTATTTAAAATAACCGGTGTCTAAAATGGCTTTCCCGCCTCATAATTGAACTTTTAACAACGGTTATTAACCGGTGTTAAATCTATATATTACACCGGTTTGTTAACCGATGTTAAAAGTCTATACTTACAATGCCGGCTGGATCAACACCGGTTTCGAAACCGGTGTTAAAAGTCGAAAATAACCGGTGTTAAAAGCCTTTTTTCCACTAGTGAATCAAACACAATATGGATGAATCTCTCAACATTTGAACTTAATTAAGCAAGGAGCATAGTAGCACCAACCGAATCAACATGACAACATTAGATGTAATTTCTCTTTCCCAATATCAATGAGCGAGAGAAGTACAAAGAGGGGGAGCTAATCAAGGGAAGAGGGAGAACTCGAAAAAAGACTAATATTTTTTATTTTGCATTGCATGGATAAAAACATTCTAATTCATCTTCTTACTAATCAGAAGAGAAAACGTAACCAACAAAAAATAAATGTAACGAGAGAAGACTAGGGTTGAAAGATATTAAAGAGAAATACATTAGATGTAACGACCCGACTTGTCGACTCGACCCTCGGCCCTTGGGCGGCCAAATTCCATTTTTGGCGGCCCAACAACCTGATCCCTTTGGTTGTCGACCGTCGACCGTGCCGTTACTCACAAATACTTCCCACTCTTGGCTAGTGGATTTTTGTCTTCCCCAGGATTTGAACTCTAGACCTCCAGGCTAAGTACTAGAGTTTATGAATCCTGGTAGCCAAATGAGCCGGCTACCAGATTCAAGGAACATTAGTACTTGTCCCAGAGGTCTAAGGTTCGAATCTGGGGAAGGCAAAAACCCACCGCCGGGTGTGGGAAGACCGTAGAGCATGGCCTAGAGAGCCGCCTGATGAGGCTAGAGGAGTCATGTCGCTACATTAGATCTTATAAAATAACATACATAATAAAAATTAAATTTAAAATATTAAAAAGAGAACCCCTTATGATTCTATCCATTGGAACTATAATAAGATTTTGATAAAATCCATAGTTTTGACTAAAAAATAAGATACGTAAATTTTTTTATCAAGACCTTATTCTTTTCCATTCTCTTAAAATATATAATAAAAATATGTTTAATATATCAAAAATAATGAGCCCCAATAAAAATTGAGGCCCTAGGCATAGGCCTTAATGGCCTACGCCTAAAGACGACCCTGCCATATTATGATTTGGGGGGGGGGGGGGGGTTGAACCTTGGGAGGAATACAATCGATTGGATTTCGACCGGATTACAGTCGGAATCCGGACGCAATATTACATCTCTAATCAATTCACCAATCGATTGGGAGATAGGTATGCACGGGTACGCAGTGTAAGACGCGCAACATATCCACACGAAAACAATTAACTTGGTTCCATATGAACATATATGCCAGCATATTAGATCAACATTTAACTACGAAATTAACGATGAAATATAAATCGTTCTCTGGTGTTCTCTTTAGCACACGTGTAATCTCCGACTGCAGCCAAGCTGCTCGCTGCCCCTAGCCACGAGCTTAATTGGTTGGCCGCGAGCTTGGTCCGCCTCAGCTGCCAGGAGCTTGGTCATCGTGACCTCGACCACGACCTCAGTTTGGCCTGCCCACGAGTTAGGCCGATCACAAGCTAGGCCTCAATCGTGAGCTTGGCCTGCTAAGAGCTTAGTATTTGTCATATGGACATGAAATTTGAAAATGATTATTGTTTGTAAGTACACTTGTATTTGATTATTAACATTAATATAATATTGTTTGTGTAGGTTTTGGAGAGACTCTAGCTTCTTCAGTTCTTTGTGCATCAGTTTGAGGTATATCTGGATGGTTTGAGTTATATCATGAATAGTTGTTTATTATTTAATTAAGTTTAAGTTTAAACTATGCATACTTAGTGGTTTAGTTTTACATGTTTAATAATGTTTCATTTTTTCCCTCGTTAGGTTATAATATATATGAATAAAGGTTATATGTATAATAAATTAGAAAATAAATTTATTATTGAAAAAGATTTTGATGGAGTTAAACAGTTTATGGAATTCGCTAAGCGTCATCTTGAGTGTATGAACGGTGATAAGTTACGTTGTTTGTGCAATCATTGCAAATATAGAAATACAACATTCTACGATGAGGATACCATGAAAGTATATTTAGGTAGAGATAGATTTATTATAAATTACTATAACTGGTACTGTCACGGAGAGCCGTATTTATTTGAGTCAATTGGACCATCTATTGCTTCTTCATCTGAATTTTCTATTGCATTATCATCTAATGATAATGCAATACAATCAATTATTTATGATACGATGAATACAGTTAATCATTTGTGTATAGATGAAATATCAAGACCTGAAGTTCAGAAACTATATAACATATTAAAAGCTAGTAAAAAAGAAGTGCGAGAAGATATTCCTTCTAGTCATTCCCAACTATTAACTATTGCAAGACTATTGAATATCGAAGCAGAATATCAATTCTCAGAATAATGATGATATTTGTCAATTCATATTAGAGTTGCTCCCTATTGATAATATAATGATCGATGACTTCTACAGTACAAAGATATTGGTTAGGGGCTTAGATTTATCTTCAAAAAATTAATTATTGTATAAATATTTGTTAGAGTTTGGTGACCCAAATTCTGTTTAATCCGTTAATATTTATTAGATATTTTCTTATTAATATGTTAATTAACAGATTCTTTATAAATCTGTTAATTAACAGTTTTTTTATTAATTTTTTATTTGACTAAGTATTCTAAGGCCCCTATAAATTGTGTATCTCATAGACAAGTTGAATCAATCAATGAAGAAAGTCATTTGATTACCTCTTCTTTCTTTCTCTCTACCTCTCTTCTCTCTCTACTTCTCTTTACTTTATTATAGAGTTGCCGTTTTTCCGTCGTAATTTCGTTTCAAGTGGTATCAGAGCCAGGTTGGATGTCAATCGGGATTAATGACAACGGCAAGTATGAAGAAAAAATCCGCTGCTGCACTATGGCTAAAATTGGAGCAATTGTGCATGACAGAGAAGTCTGGGGAGGTTGATGTTGCCGAAAATCACAGTAATGGTGAACTTCTCGTTGCCTCTGATGCTGATTTGAAGCAGAGTGAGGAATGGATTCTTGATTCTGGCTGTACGTTTCATATGTGTCCCAATCGGGATTGGTTTTCAACATATGAAACGATTTCGAGTGGTACAGTTTTGATGGGCAATAATGCATCCTGCAAAATTGCTGGTATTGGTACGGTCAGAATTAAGATGTTTGATGGTGCCATTCGGACACTTGGTGATGTGAGGCACGTCCCTGATTTGAAGAGAAATCTGATCTCTTTGAGTATTCTTGATTCTAAAGGGTACAAGTACACTGGTGAAGGTGGAGCTGTGAAGATCAGTAAAGGGTCTCTTGTTGTGATGAAGGGACAAAGAAGAATCGCCGGTTTATATGTTCTGCAGGGATCCACAGTAATATGTGATGTTGTCGTTGCAAGGTCGTCTATGTCTGATTCTGATGTTACAAGACTTTGGCATATGCGTTTGGGTCATATGAGTGAGAATGTCATGGTTAAATTGAGCAAGAGAGGACTTCTTGATGGTCAAAGTATTACAAACCTAATGTTCTGCGAGCACTGTGTTTTTGGCAAACAGAAAAGAGTCAAGTTCTCAGTTGGCATTCATAACACAAAGGGTATATTAGACTACATTCATTCTGATTTGTGGGGGCCTTCTAAAGTACCATCTAAAGGTGATGCTCTCTATATGTTAACTATTATTGATGATTTCTCAAGAAAAGTTTGGACATTCTTTTTAAGACATAAGAGTAATGTTTTTATTACCTTTAAGGAGTGGAAGGTCATGATTGAGAAGCAGACAGGGAGGAAATTAAAGCATCTTCGAACTGATAACGTATTGGTGTTTTGTTCTGGTGAGTTTAATGTCTTATGCAGAGATGAAGGTATTGTGAGGCATCATACAGTTCGGTATACTCCTCAACAAAATGGTGTAGCAGAGAGGATGAATAGGACTTTAATGGAGAAGGTGCGTTGTATGCTTCTTAATGCTGGGCTACCGAAGTTTTTCTGGGCAGAAGCCGCTGTGTATGCCTATTATCCTGTAAATCTCTCTCCATCAATTGCTATTGAAAGGAAAACTGCACGAGAGGTATGGTCTGGTACTCCTGCTAATTATTCTAATTTGAGAATTTTTGGATGTCCTGCGTATGCTCATGTTAATAATGGAAAGTTGGAGTCTTGTTCGGTGAAGTGCATATTTATAGGCTTTAGACAAGGAGTGAAGGGATACAAACTTTGGTGTCCAGAGACCGGGAAAGTCATCATCAGTAGAGATGTTATTTTTGACGAGATTAGCATGATTAAGGGGCCTCCATCTAAAACTCTTTTTGAGGAAGATAAGCAGAAGACAAGCACACAGGTGAAGATTGAGATTGAGCCGATATCTACAGAGACTACTCCAGAGCCTATTCTAGATGTTGTGGATGGAACGAGTTCATCACAAGCACCTTCACAATATTCCATTGCAAAAGATAGGCCTCGAAGAGAAATTAGACGCCCTCAGAGATATGCAGAGGCTGATTTGGTCGCTTATGCTTTAAACGTGGCTGAGGAGATTGATTCCGGTGAAGAACCTGAGACGTATTCAAAAGCAATTAGCTGCAATAATTCTGGTAAGTGGATAATTGCTATGCAAGAGGAGATGGAGTCACTTGGTAAGAACGACACATGAGACTTGGTGAAATTGCCTAAGGGTAAGAAAGTTGTTCGCTGCAAGTGGATATTTAAAAGAAAGGAGGGAATACCGGAAGTTGAAGAAGTCAGGTACAAAGCCAGACTAGTTGCTAAAGGTTTTAGTTAGATTCCAGGAGTAGACTTCACTGATGTATTTTTCCCAGTTGTAAAACATAGTACGATTCGAGCTTTCCTTGGTATTATGGCCATGCATGACTTAGAGTTGCAACAGTTGGATGTGAAGACAGCATTCTTACATGGGGTACTTGAGGAAGAAATCTATATGCAACAACCAGAAGGTTTTGAAGTCTCAGGAAAAGAGGATTATGTATGCTTGCTGAAAAAGTCCCTTTATGGTTTGAAGCAGTCACCCAGGCAATGG
>JAGFNQ010002826.1:23009-106588 GCA_024364735.1 Boesenbergia rotunda
TTCCCCAAATTTGTTGCAATTTTGGGACGAAAAATATTTGTCCCAAAATTTCGTCCCTAAATAACTGTTTTTTTGTAGTGTTGAATCAATCAATGAAGAAAGTTATTTGGTTATCTCTTCTTTCTTTCTCTCTACCCTCTTCTCTCTTTCTCTCTATCTCTCTTCTCTCTCTACTTCTCTTTACTTTATTATATGAGAGTTGCCTTTTTCCGTCGTAATTTCATTTCAAGTGGTATCAGAGCCAGGTTGGATATCAACCGGGATTAATGACAACGACAAGTATGAAGGAAAAACCTGCTGTTGCACTATGGCTAAAATTAGAGCAGTTGTGCATGACAGAGAAGTCTAGTGAGGTTGATGTTGCCAAAAATCACAGTAATGGTGAACTTCTCGTTGCCTCTGATGCTGATTTGAAGCAGAGTAAAGAAAGGATTCTTGATTCTGGCTGTACATTTCATATGTGTCCCAATCGGGATTGGTTTTCAACATATGAAACGGTTTTGAGTGGTATCGTTTTGATGGGCAATAATGCATCCTGCAGAATTGCTGGTATTGGTACGGTCAGAATTAAGATGTTTGATGACATTATTCAGACACTTGGTGATGTGAGGCACGTCCCTGATTTGAAAAGAAATCTGATCTCTTTGAGTATTCTTGATTCTAAAGGGTACAAGTACACTGGTGAAGGTGGAGCTGTGAAGATCCGTAAAGGGTCTCTTGTTGTGATGAAGGGACAAAGAAGAACCGCCAGTTTATATGTTCTGCAGGGATCCACAGTAATAGGTGATGTTGCCATCGCAAGGTCGTCTATGTCTGATTCTGATGTTACAAGACTTTGGCATATGCGTTTGGGTCATATGAGTGAGAATGACATGGTTGAATTGAGCAAGAGAGGACTTCTTGATGATCAAAGTATTACAAACCTAAAGTTCTGCGAGCACTGTGTTTTTGGCAAACAGAAAAGAGTCAAGTTCTCAGTTGGCATTCATAACACAAAGGATATATTAGACTGCATTCATTCTGATTTGTGGGGGCCTTCTAAAGTACCATCTAAAGGTGGTGCTCTCTATATGTTAACTATTATTGATGATTTCTCAAGAAAAGTTTGGGCATTCTTTTTAAGACATAAGAGTAATGTTTTTACTATCTTTAAGGAGTGGAAGGTCATGATTGAGAAGTAGACAGAGAGGAAATTAAAACATCTTCGAACTGATAACGGATTGGAGTTTTGTTCTGGTGAGTTTAATGTCTTATGCAGAGCTGAAGATATTTTGTGAGACATCATACAGTTCGGTATACTCCTCAACAAAATGGTGTAGCAGAGAGGATGAATAGGACTTTAATGGAGAAGGTGCGTTGTATGCTTCTTAATGCTGGGCTACCGAAGTTTTTCTGGGCAAAAGCCGCTGCGTATGTCTGTTATCTTGTAAATCGCTCTCCATCAATTGCTATTGAAAGGAAAACTGCACAAGAGGTATGGTCTGGTACCCCTGCTAGTTATTCTAATTTGAGAATTTTTGGATGTCCTGCGTATACTCATGTTGATAATGGAAAGTTGGAGCCTCGTTCGGTGAAGTACATATTTATAGGCTTTAGACAAGGAGTGAAGGGATACAAACTTTGGTGTCCAGAGGCCGGGAAAGTCATCATCAGTAGAGATGTTATTTTTGACGAGACTAGCATGCTTCAGGGGTCTCCATCTAAAACTCTTTCTGAGGAAGATAAGCAGAAGACAAGCACACAGGTGGAGATTGGGATTGAGCCGATATCTACAGAGACTACTCCAGAGCCTATTCTAGATGTTGTGGATGGAACGAGCTCATCACAAGCACCTTCACAATATTCCGTTGCAAAAGATAGGCCTCGGAGAGAAATTAGACGCCCTCAGAGATATGCAGAGGCCGATTTGGTCGCTTATGCTTTAAACGTGGCTGAGGAGATTGATTCCGGTGAAGAACCTGATACGTATTCAGAAGCAATTAGTTGCAATAATTCTGGTAAGTGGATAATTGCTATGCAGGAGGAGATGGAGTCACTTGGTAAGAACGACACATGGGACTTGGTGAAATTACCTAAGGGTAAGAAAGTTGTTCGCTGCAAGTGGATATTTAAAAGAAAGGAGGGAATACCGGAAGTTGAAGAAGCCAGGTACAAAGCCAGACTAGTTGCTAAAGGTTTCAGTCAGATTCCAGGAGTAGACTTCACTGATGTATTATCTCCAGTTGTAAAGCATAGTACGATTTGAGCTTTCCTTGGTATTGTAGCCATGCATGACTTATGTTGGAACCCGGATGGCTAGAGAGGGGGGGTGAATATAGCCAAACACTTGGACTTTAGGCACTTATCGAATTCTGCACTCAAACTTATCAGTAGCACAACGGAAGAAACAATGGAAACAAAGCAGTGCAGAAAACAAAAACAGAAAACGAAGGCAAACAAACACAACTAGCAAGATCGCTAACAAGGAGGGTTTACAAGGTTCGGGGATAACTTGCCCCTACTCCTTGGCGTGCCCTTAAGGTGGGCGATCCCTTGATCGTCGGCAGATCAAGCCTCGGTTAACACCGGATAGAAGACAACCTCCTTCTCGGTGGAGAAACCTCTCCACAGCGTTTCAATCACAGATATAGGTTTAAGCACGGTGAAACACAAAGAAAGATCTTACTTAGCACTTAGCAAAGACAAGAACACAGCAAGCTCCCTCAGAGCTCCACCCAGCGACGATCTCACGCAAGAGCCTTCTCCTCGTGTCTTCTCGCTGTTGGACTCGGAGCTTCTTGTTCCTTCCTTCTAGTGCTCAAGTAATGAATGGTTGCTTCAAGATTGCAGTAGCTTGCTCAAGGTGATGAAACTTCAGAACACGCAAGCAAGTTGTGGAGAACCCAAAGGCGCAGCAAGAACTCAATTCGCGAACTCTACTTCAAAGAAGCTTTCTTCCGCCCTTTTGTTTCTCCACTCAGCATCAGGTGACACCATCTCCTGCAGTCTCCAGCTGCTTCCCTGCCAACGCCAGCTACCACTGAGCTCTCCCTGGACTTCCTGAGCCTCCCTCAGCCAAGCTCCAGTCAGCAGCTCCAATCTGCAGCTCCAGCCGTTGCAAGCTGAGATGGAAAACGGACAAACCTGCTCCAAGGAAAGGCCACCATTGACTCTCCTTGAGTGTTTGAATCCTTCCCTGTCACCTGCAGCTTAATCAGTGTGTTAGAGTAGTATATCACACAGCAAATCATATATCAGAGGTTAAGTGCAGAGAATCAGATACGTTCAGACGCGATCAGAGCGTCTGACAGTGCATTTTGAATTAAAGTGATCGGTCACCGGACCGATCAGAGAGTCTCCTGATCGGTCACCAGACCGATCAGGCTGAGTCCAGACCGATCAGGCTCCGTCCTGATCGGTCCCCAACGCTCAATTAGAAATCGCGATTTCTTTGGGACTCTCCTGGATTGATCACCAGACCGATCCCAGGTTGTGGATCGGTCACCGGACCGATCCACCCCTATTATCGGGCGATTTCTGAGCTTCGCAGTCTAAACCTCCTGATCGGTCACCGGACCGATCAGGGAGCCTCCTGATCGGTCACCAGACCGATCAGGCTCCGTCCTGATCGATCTTAGCGAGGAACTCGCGAAGCTGGATCATTCTCCAGAACGATCTGCACAGTGAGCCAGATCGGTCACCAGACCGATCAGGAGCAGATCAGCAGGGGAACGCAATCTCACTGTTTGCTCCCTGATCGGTCACCAGACCGATCAGGAGCAAAGCAATGGGTGAAACGCATACTCCCTGATCGGTCACCAGACCGATCAGTCATCGCTGGATCGGTCACCAGACCGATCCACGAAGGAGCACCGTGCCAACTCCCTGATCGGTCACCAGACCGATCCAGGGGCTCCAACCTAGCCCTCCAAGCTAGGGTTTCATCCACCTTAGCCCTCCAAGCTAAGGATTTTTCACCTAACCCTCCAAGTTTGCACCTAACCCTCCAAGTTAGGACTTTTCACCTAGCCCTCCAAGCTAGGACTTTTCACCCAGCTCTTCCGGATTAGGACTTTTCTAAACCTAGCCCTCCAAGCTAGGACCTGACCCTCCAAGCCAGGACTTTTTCACCTAACTCTCCAAGTTGGGACTTTGCACCTAACCCTCCAAGTTAGGACTTTTCACCTAGCCCTCCAAGCTAGGACTTTTCACCCAACCCTTCCGAATTAGGACTTTTCAACACCTAGCCCTCCAAGCTAGGATTTTCCAATACCTAGCTCTCCAAGCTAGGATTTCCCATACCCTGCCTGATCCCCGATCAGAACTTAATCATAATCATCATAATCATCAACCTAAACTAAAATCGGTGTCAACACCAAAACAACAATCAGGGTCAGACTGCATCAACAATCTCCCCCTTTTTGTTGTTTGACAATCTGATTTTAAGTTTAGGGATTCTCAATCAATTTCTCAACTTTCAGAATCATAGGGGAATCAAGATCCTCCCCTACAATATAATCATCCTAAACTTAACCAACCAACACTCTCCCCCTTTGTCGAACACCGAAAAGGGTCTAGAGGGGCTGTTAAGTTTAACCATACTCCCCCTCAATCCTAGGGGTATCCCAAAACCATAAAGATTTAATTGATTTTTGATTGAAATTTTGGAACACATATAACATCATGTGAAAAGATAGATCAAGATATAGCATTCACATGCAGCATATGAACATGGCATCATAAGCATAATCATGGCAATGTAGCAAACATGCAGATAATACTCATGTAAACAGCATAGCATCAACAATAAACATACTAAGGTAGGATAAACATGCGAGGTAAAGTCAGAAAAGTCAAGGCATAACAAGATGCAAGACACATGCATCAAAGTCAAAATACGTGCGGCTCAAAGCCACAACCGACAAGTCATAGGGCATACAGCCCGAAAGTCACACAAATCAAACAGTCAAGTACACAAATCACAAGGAGAGGCAAGGGACATCCAAGCTCAAACGTCAGCGGGGAGGGGGGGTCATCATCGTTCATGAGATCATCCATCGTGGCATCAACAGGCCCTGGTGCAGCACTGCCTGAAGGGGCATCCCCTGGAAATGTATGGCGGCGCCACTCTGCGTACCAAGTCTGCTGCAATGTCTGGACCCCAGAGACAGTGGATTCCACGCCGGTCAATCTGCGATCAATGGATCGGAACTGTGATCGGACCTCCTCGCGGTAAATCTCTCACAACTGAAAATCATGCTGGACGGTCTGATCCAGCTCTGAAATCTGCCAGCGCAGATCTGGCTCGGGCTCATCGTAGTAATCACCAGCAGCAGGAGCCTCATGAGGTGCAGGAGCATCAGCCGGTGCCTGAAAATGTGGTGCTCCCCCAGGTAGCTCACCGAGTCCTCTCCCATCCTTCCAAACCAAGGCCCCATCGTGGTCCCTTAAGATGATGCCGGATTTGGCAAATGCTCGCCGGCCAAGTTTGCAATCCTGTCGGACCATGGGGACAGTCCTGCCTTTGGTGACATTAACACCGACTGACATAAGCCAATCAGTGATGACGTGACCAAATGGCATGTAGACCGTGCGACGGCTCGGCTCACGATAGGATAAGATGGACTGAAAGATGCTCTCCATGATATCGAAGTCCATCCGGCGGT
This sequence comes from Boesenbergia rotunda, assembly GCA_024364735.1. NCBI lineage: Eukaryota > Viridiplantae > Streptophyta > Magnoliopsida > Zingiberales > Zingiberaceae > Boesenbergia > Boesenbergia rotunda. Next base: position 28,655 of record JAGFNQ010002826.1, read on the forward strand.
GCATGCCGTAGAGCATAAGGCAATGGTAGGGTCGAATCTCAGCTAAGGGCTTGGAAGTGTTTGGAAGGATACAATTTGTGATAACCTTGAATAAGACGTAATCAGTGGGAGAGAGACGAAGTGCTGCAAAAGTAGGAAAATCAGGACCCAACTCATCAAGCCCGGCGGGGCGAGGATGACCAAAGAAATGCTGATAGATGGAGTCGGGGGTAACATCTGCAAAAGGTGTCAATAAAGGATCAGGAAGCTCAGGGTAGATCGAGTACAGATTTGGTGATCGTCGACCACCCAAATACTCTGCTAAAATCTCGTAAGAAAAATCAAGATTCCTCTTGGCGACTTGAGTGGTGAACTCGAAGCCTCCTTGAGGTCCCTGCTGAAGGTTGTTGTAAAATTCGGAGACTAGGTCGTAATTGATAGTTCTCTCCAAAGAAAGAAGAAAACCAAGGTTGTAAAACATGACTATCTCCATGACCGACGGACAATGTTCAGTCAGAAAAGGGACATCAATGGATCGACAGGATAGTAATTTGAAGGTTCTCGATTGGAAGGTCTGTTCACAGGCCGCATTTGGAAAGCGGGAGCTCGAAGAAGGCTGAGGCCTTCTGGAGGGCGCAGATGAAGAAGGGGCTTTCCCCTTCGAGCTGCCCTCAGCAGCTTCTTTACCCTTAGAAGATTTTCTAAAGATTGAATAAACAAATTTGATCAAGATAGGTAAACCAAATCACAAGAAAAGGATTCGATCAGATTGATCAAGACAAGGTAAGATTAAAGGAACATAGTTTAGTCAGAGACACAAGGTAGACATGATCATAAGAACACAGGATTAAAGATTGATCAAAAGACAAGAGGTAACCCAAGACCCAATCAGTGAATATAAGATACAACATTTGATCAAAAAGAGGACAATAATGAAATGAGAGGGAGATTTGGTCACAGATGACACAATCAAAAGGTGAAGCATGGAAAGATAGGGTCACGACCAACACAAGAAGGTCACGGCGCAACATCATAACATGGTTAGTGCAAATACAAAATCCATGAACTGATTCACAAAGTGAACTAACCAACATAAACTTAGGCGCCATGGAGACAGTTCTTGAAGGTTGGAGAAAGAAATCGCGCGGAAGTTCTCGGCGCAGAAGGCTTCAGTGAGACAAACTTGCCAAAAACAGGGAGGAGCTTTTGCGCAGAGGAGACGGTAGTAGAGCACGCGCAGGAAGAGAGAAACCGCAGAGAGGCTCATGCGTAAGAGGAAGGGAGATCACACACGTAGGAGAAAGCTTCGGTGGTGAGGGGTTTTTGGTCGGCTAGGGTTCGGCAATGAGGAGTTGTGAAGGAGTTAATCAGTTGGTGGATCGGTCCACCAACCACACTTTAATGCGATTGAATGGATCACCGTTCGATTTGGAAACGCCCAGACCGATCAGGCTAGATACTAATCGGACTGGCCTGTTCCTGACCGGTCGGGTGACCGATCAGGAAGACTCCTGATCGATCAGCTGATCGATCAGGAAGCGAACAGTAGGGTCAGATGATTTTCGAAAGGCCCTCCAGATCGGTCTCTGGACCGATCACCACAAGGTGCCAGATCGATCTGGGGACCGACCCAGGCAAGCACAGAAAGGTTGGCCGAAATCTCGCAAAGTCTCTGTGACCCCTCTGATCGGTTGTGGACCGATCAATGCAGAATGGAGCCAGATCGGTCCGGGGACCGATCAGCCCTAGGCCTGATAGGTCCGGTGACCGATCAGCCCTAGGCCTGATCGGTCCGGTGACCGATCAGGGTTCCTGATACTCCCTGATACGATCTGAAACATTCAGTTTCAGATTTTTAGAATCTTTCCAACGAGATCTGATGAAGTTTATCGAACTTGGACATGATCTCATGACTAAAATTGATCCCTAAACAAAGATCAAAGGTCCTTATAGGTTCAACAATCACTTTGATCCACACAAATAGAGTCAAACTTAATCAACAATCATTCAAGCAATTCTAACTAAGTTTGTATCAAATTCAAGTTTCCAATCAAGTTTTCTTGATTGGAATGTCCATGTATAATCATGGAGCCAAATACACATATGTTATGCATTGGTTTTCCCCATACTTGGTCACCGAAGTGATTATTATCTCGTCAACTTAATTTCTCAAGGGATGCATTGACATTTTGAGAAATTGAGTTGATCTTAACATCTCACCCCATATCTAGCAAACAAAAATATTTTGTTAAACCTTATAGTTTGTGTGAGATGTCCCCAAAGTTACCCAATTGTATCCCAACAATTTCGAAATGATCACAAAGGGTTTTGAATGCATTTTGAGATTCAAGAAGCACGACACATTCCCAACTCCCTTCTTAGGAAACTAAATTCATTTTCAGGGAGTGGTTTAGTGAAAATGTCAGCTAGGTTTGATTTGGACTCTACATGTGAGAGTACAATATCTCCCCTAGCAACATGATCCCTAATGAAATGGTGACACACTTCAATATGTTTGGTCCTAGAATGATGAACTGGATTTTTGGTTAGGTTAATTGTGCTAATGTTATCACACAACACTTGCACACCCTTGTAACTCAATCCATAGTCCTCTAAAGTATGTATCATCCACAACAATTGTGATACGCTCTCTCCCATAGCGATATATTCTGCCTTGGTCGTGGAGAGAGCAACACAATGTTGCTTCCGACTTGACTAGCTTACTAAGGACGAACCTAAGAATTGGCAACCCTCACTTGTACTTTTCCGATCCAACTTACATCCAGCGTAGTCGGAATCGGTATAGCCAATTAAATCAAAAGATTCGGTAAGGGGTACGATAGACCGACACCAATTGTGCCTTTGAGATATCTCAAAATTCGCTTAACAACGATCAAATGAAATTCCTTGGCACACACTTGATACCTAGCGCACATACCCACAGCAAATAGGATATCCGGTCGACTAGCTGTAAGGTATAGCAAGCTACCTATCATGCTTCGGTATTGAGTCAAATCAACGGGTTTACCACTCTCATCATTGTCTAATCTTGTATTTGTAGCCATGGGAGTGGTTACCTCTTTTGAATCACTCATGTTAAATTTTTGAAGCATTTCTTGTGTATACTTTGATTGGTGCACATGGATACCATCGCGAGTTTGCTTGATTTCAAGTCCAAGGAAGAAAGTCATCTCTCCCACTAGACTCATTTCAAACTCACTTTCCATGTGTCCAATGAATTCATTTAAATAGCCCTTGTTATTCGAGCCACAAATTATGTCATCGACATATACTTGGGCTACAAAAATATTGTCACCATCTCTCCGTAGAAATAGTGTAGGGTCTATTTGGCCTCTTACAAAGCCTTTTCAATCAGAAAAGTTGACAACCGCTCGTACCAAGCTCGGGGTGCTTGTTTAAGACCATAAAGTGCCTTTTTGAGCTTGAACACGTGGTTTGGGAATTCGGTACTTTCAAACCCCGGAGGTTGTTCGACATAGACCTCTTCCCTAATTAGACCATTTAGAAAAGCCGATTTAACGTCCATTTGATATAATTTGAAACCACGATGTGCTGCAAATGCTAGCATCAATCGGATGGACTCTAATCGTGCCACGGGAGCATAGGTCTCATCATAATCAAGGCCTTCAACTTGACTGTAGCCCTTGGCTACTAAGCGTTCTTTGTTTCTAATGATTTCTCCCTTATGGTTCAATTTGTTCTTGAAGACCCATTTGGTTCTAATGATGGTGATCTTCTTAGGTCTAGGGACTAAGTCCCAAACTTGACTCCTTGCGAATTGACCTAGTTCATCTTGCATTGCAATGATCCAATCGGGATCATTTAATGCTTCATCAATTTTTCTAGGTTCAATTTCGAAAATTAAAGCAACTTCATTAGCCTTATTCCGGAAGAATGATCTAGTCCTAACCCCATGGTGGGTATCTCCAACAATTTGGTCTTGGGGATGACTAGAGGCTAATCTAGTTTGCCTAGGTGTTGGTGGTGCTTCTTGAACAGGTTCACTAGACATAAGCTCAGCCTCAGGATCCGGCTGATCAATGGGTTGTCTAGACTCACTGTGATCGGATTCATCACCATCAACAAAATTTGGACTCTCATTTAAACTTAGTCTCCTAAGTTCGAATTGGACCACATCTTCTGATTGACCATTGAATTTTGAAATTTCTTCAAAGACAACATCAGAAGACTCTTCAATTAATCTAGACTTCTTGTTGTAGACTCGGTAGGCTTTGCTAACGAGAGAATACCCGACTAGTATCCCTTCATCAGCCTTTGCCGTGAACTTTCCAAGATGGTCCTTGGTGTTTAGGATGAACACCTTACAACCAAACACCCTAAGATGTTTAACCGTAGGTGGTTTCCCAAACCAAAGTTCATGGGGAGTCTTTCGTAAAAACCTATGGATGAGAACTCGGTTTTGCACATAGCAAGCTGTATTTATAGCTTCAGCCCATAAGTAACTCGGGAGTGAGTACTCATTAAGCATGCTTCGTGCAGCCTCTTGTAAAACACGGTTCTTCCTCTCTACAACACCATTTTGTTGTGGTGTTTTAGGAGTAGAGAACTCATGTCTATAACCTCTATCTTGACAAAATTCTAAAAACCTTTGGTTTTGAAATTCACCTCCATGATCACTTCGAATTGTCTTAATTGTTGATGATTTTTCATTCTCAATTCTTCTACAAAAAGAAATGAAAACATCTAAGGTTTGGTCCTTATATTTTAAAAAATAGGTCCATGTATATCTAGTGAAATCATCAATGATCACAAAACAATATCTACTTCCATTCAATGATATGATAGTACTACAATCAAATAGATTCATGTGAAGTAAATCTAAAGCTGTAGAAGTACTTACAGTGCTTTTACCTTTATGTGCAGATTTCGTTTGCTTACCCATTTGACATGCATCACAAAGTTTGTCCTTTTCATAATTGATGCTTGGTAAGCCACGAACTAATCCCTTGTTGGCTAACTTCTGGATGTTCTTCATGTTCACATGTGCAAGTCTCCGGTGCCAAAGGGTGGACTCTTCGTCTTTTAACATGGGACACTTAGCAAAAGCATTAGTAGCACTTTTAAATGAAACTTGATAAATATTGTCTACTCTTATTCCTACTAGTACCGTGTCCAATGTGTCATGTTGTCTAACTAGACATTGACTTGGTTGAAAATCAATTGTGTAACCCGTGTCACACAATTGACTGACACTTAGGAGATTAAAAGTCATCCCCTTGACTAGAAGGACATTTGAAATTCTAAGACATTCGAATATTTGAATGTCTCCTATTCCTATGACCTTAAGGCTACCATTGTTACCAAATGAAACATTACCTCTACTTTTCTTGTGAAGTGTGGTAAACAATGATCTATCCCCGGTCATGTGTTTGGAGCATCCACTATCAACGAACCAAGTTGATAGCTGCTCCCCATCAATCATAACCTACACAATTCGAAAAATAGAAGTTTTAGGTACCCAAACCTTGGGACCTAAAGCATCAACTAAACAAGACTTAGGCACCCATGCCTTGACAACTTTCTTTTGATCCTTGGGTGTCCTAGATTGTCTCATATCAGTCCTAGACATAAGAGACACAAATGAGGGTTCTTTAGGACGGTAATCAATACCGGCCCTATTGTAGACTACCCTTTGGGCATTCAAGATCATGTCTAGGGTTTTAGAGCTAGTTGAGAACTTCTCAAGAATATTCTTGAGTTTCTCAACTTCACTCTTTAATGATTGATTTTCTTCTACTAGCAAATCATCATGCAAATTATCTACATCCTCAACCATAGAGGATTTCAAATGTTCAACCTCAAGTTTTAATGACTTAATCTCATCTTCTAAGAATTCAACATGTAAGTCATCAATATTATCATCCCTAGATAGTTTCAATTGATCAATTTCTAATTGCAATGCTTTAACCTTATTTTTTGACTTCTTCAACATATTGGTTAAACATGCAATTGCTCTATAACATTTTTCGGGAGAAGTTACCTCTTCATCATCCGAAGATGATGAAGTCGCGTTTGAGGAGTTGGAAGATTCATCATTGCTCTCTTGATCTCCCAATGCCATGAGTGCCACATGCCTTGTGCTCTTCTTCTCCTTCTCTTCATCGGATGAGCTTGAGGATGATTCATCCCAAGTGACCTTCAAGGCTTTCTTCTTTTTCTTGGATTTTTCTTCTTTCCTTTTGGATTTCTCCTCCTTTTTCTTTAGCTTTGGACATTCATTCTTGAAATGCCCTTTCCTACCACACTCAAAGCAAGAAGCATTAGTCTTATCAAGTTTAGCTTCACTAGAGTTACCTCTACTCTTGAAGCGTCGACCCCTTCTCATCATCTTTCTCACAAAGTTCGCCATCTCGGAGGATGAGGAGCCGCTGCCATCTTCTTCGGAATCGGACTCGGATTCGGAAGAGGATGAAGATGAAGTAACTTCCTTCTCCTTCTTCTTCTCCTTCTTCTTCTTGTATGATTGATGCCCTGCAACTAAGGCAATCCCCTTCTCCTTGGAGCCTTTGTTAGCCATTTCATGTAATTCCATTTCACAAAACAAATCATCTAACTTAACAATGGATAAATCCTTGGATACTTTGTAGGCATCCACCATGGATGACCACAAAGCATTCCTTGGAAATGCTTTTAGTACATACCTCATAAGGTCGCGATTCTCGACCTTTTCATCAATCGAATGAAGCCCATTGAGGACTTCCTTGAACCGGCTATGTAGCTCACTTACCGATTCATTCTCCTTCATGGAGAGATTTTGAAGTTGATTGAGGAACAAGTCCCTCTTGGCAATCCTTGAGTCTTGGGTGCCCTCGTGGAGTTCGATGAGCTTGTTCCACAAGTCCTTTGCACTTGTGAAAGGACCAACCTTGATGAGTTGGTCTTTGTTCATGCCGCATTGTAGAGTGACAACCGCCTTTGCGTCGGCTTCACTCTTCCGAGTTTGTTCGCCTGTCCACCGCTATGATTCAAGTTCCTTGCCTTCATCATCCTTAGGAGGAGTGAAACCCTCCTTCACCGCGAACCAAGTGTTGATGTCCATCTTCAAATAATACTCCATCTTTGATCTCCAATATTGGAAATCAGCGCCATCAAAGAAAGGAGGTCGGGTGGTGGAATATCCTTCTCTCAATGCCATGGATGATAGCTCTCGGTTGTTAATCCGCAAAAACAGAGCCCCAAGCTCTGATACCACTTGTTGGAACCCGGATGGCTAGAGAGGGGGGGGTGAATATAGCCAAACACTTGGACTTTAGGCACTTATCGAATTCTGCACTCAAACTTATCAGTAGCACAGCGGAAGAAACAATGGAAACAAAGCAGTGCAGAAAACAAAAACAGAAAACGAAGGCAAACAAACACAACTAGTAAGATCGCTAACAAGGAGGGTTTACAAGGTTCGGGGATAACTTGCCCCTACTCCTTGGCGTGCCCTTAAGGTGGGCGATCCCTTGATCGTCGGCAGATCAAGCCCCGGTTAACACCGGATAGAAGACAACCTCCTTCTCGGTGGAGAAACCTCTCCACAGCGTTTCAATCACAGATATAGGTTTAAGCACAATGAAACATAAAGAAAGATCTTACTTAGCACTTAGCAAAGACAAGAATACAGCAAGCTCCCTCAGAGCTCCACCCAGCGACGATCTCACGCAAGAGCCTTCTCCTCGTGTCTTCTCGCTGTTGGACTCGGAGCTTCTTGTTCCTTCCTTCTAGTGCTCAAGTAATGAATGGTTGCTTCAAGATTGCAGTAGCTTGCTCAAGGTGATGAAACTTCAGAACACGCAAGCAAGTTGTGGAGAACCCAAAGGCGCAGCAAGAACTCAATTCGCGAACTCTACTTCAAAGAAGCTTTCTTCCGCCCTTTTGTTTCTCCACTCAGCATTATGTGACACCATCTCCTGCAGCCTCCAGCTGCTTCCCTGCCAACGCCAGCTACCACTGAGCTCTCCCTGGACTTCCTGAGCCTCCCTCAGCCAAGCTCCAGTCAGCAGCTCCAGTCTACAGCTCCAGCCGTTGCAACCTGAGATGGAAAACGGACAAACCTGCTCCAAGGAAAGGCCACCATTGACTCTCCTTGAGTGTTTGAATCCTTCCCTGTCACCTCCAGCTTAATCAGTGTGTTAGAGCAGCATATCACACAGCAAATCATATATCAGAGGTTAAGCGCAGAGAATCGGATACGTTCAGACGCGATCAGAGCGTCTAACAGTGCATTTTGAATTAAAGTGATCGGTCACCGGACCGATCAGAGAGTCTCCTGATCGATCACCAGACCGATCAGGCTGAGTCCAGACCGATCAGGCTCTGTCCTGATCGGTCCCCAACGCTCAATTAGAAATCGCGATTTCTTTGGGACTCTACTGGATCGATCACCAGACCGATCCCAGGTTGTGGATCGGTCACCGGACCGATCCACCCCTATTATCGGGCGATTTCTGAGCTTCGCAGTCCAAACCTCCTGATCGGTCACCGGACCGATCAGGGAGCCTCCTGATGGGTCACCAGACCGATCAGGCTCCGTCCTGATCGATCTTAGCGAGGAACTCGCGCAGCTGGATCGTTCTCCAGAACAATCTGCACAGTGAGCCAGATAGGTCACCAGACCGATCAGGAGCAGATCAGTAGGGGAACTCAACCTCACTGTTTGCTCCCTGATCGGTCACCAGACCGATCAGGAGCAAAGTAATGGGTGAAACACATACTCCCTGATCGGTCATCAGACCGATCAGTCATCGCTGGATCGGTCACCAGACCGATCCACGAAGGAGCACCGTGCCAACTCCCTGATCGGTCACCAGACCGATCCAGGGGCTCCAACCTAGCCCTCCAAGCTAGGGTTTCATCCACCTTAGCCCTCCAAGCTAAGGATTTTTCACCTAACCCTCCAAGTTGAGAATTTGCACCTAACGCTCCAAGTTAGGACTTTTCACCTAGCCCTCCAAGTTGAGAATTTGCACCTAACGCTCCAAGTTAGGACTTTTCACCTAGCCCTCCAAGCTAGAACTTTTCACCCAACTCTTCCGGATTAGGACTTTTCCAAACCTAGCCCTCCAAGCTAGGACCTGACCCTCCAAGCCAGGACTTTTTCACCTAACTCTCCAAGTTGGGACTTTGCACCTAACCCTCCAAGTTAGGACTTTTCACCTAGCCCTCCAAGCTAGGACTTTTCACCCAACCCTTTCGAATTAGGACTTTTCAACACCTAGCCCTCCAAGCTAGGATTTTCCAATACCTAGCCCTCCAAGCTAGGATTTCCCATACCCTGCCTGATCCCCGATCAAGACTTAATCATAATCATCAATATAAACTAAAATCGGTGTCAACACCAAAACAACAATCAGGGTCAGACTGCATCAACAACTTAGAGTTGCAGCAGCTGGATGTGAAGACAACATTCTTACATGGGGTACCTGAGGAAGAAATTTATATGCAACAACCGGAAGGTTTTGAAGTCTCAGGAAAAGAGGATTATGTATGCTTGCTGAAAAAGTCCCTTTATGGTTTGAAGCAGTCACCTAGGCAATGATATAAAAGGCTTGATTCATTTATGATCACTCATGATTTCAGAAGAAGCAGCTATGACAGTTGTGCATACTTTAAGAAAACTGATGATGGATCATTTATTTATCTGCTCTTATATGTTGATGATATGTTGATTGCGGCCAATAATAAGGAAGAGATAAAAAAGGTCAAAGCCCAACTAAGTAAAGAATTCGAGATGAAAGATTTGAGAGCTGCAAAGAAAATACTTGGGATGGAGATTCTGAGAGACAGAAAGGCAGGTAAATTATACCTAAATCAAAAAGGGTATATTAAGAAAGTACTTCATCGGTTTAACATGCATTCTGCCAAGTCTGTTAGTACTCCGTTAGCTGCACACTTTAGACTTTCAGCTGATTTATGTCCGCAGTCAGATGATGAGGTTGATTATATGTCACGGGTTCCATATTCTAGTACAGTGTGATCTCTCATGTATGCTATGGTTTGTACACGCCTAGATTTATCATATGCAGTGAGTACAGTTAGTAGATACATGGCAAATCCTGGTAAAGAGCATTGGAAGGCAGTTCAGTGGATTTTCAGATACTTACGAGGGACTTCTGATATTTGTTTGTATTTTGGGAGAAATAGATATGCAGTTATTGGATATGTTGATTCTGACTTTGCAGGTGACCTTGATAAAAGAAGATCACTTACGGGGTACGTATTCACTGTTAGTGGTTGTGCTATCAGTTGGAAAGCTACTTTGCAAATACAGTTGCATTGTTCACTACAGAGGCTGAGTATATGGCTATTACGGAAGCTTGTAAGGAAGTTATTTGGTTGAAAGGACTCTTCAGTGAGATTAGCGAAGACTTGTAGATTACTACAGTCTTTTGTAATAGTCAGAGTGTCATTTTCCTCACGAAGTATCAGATGTTTCATGAGAGGACAAAACACATTAATGTGAGGTATCATTTTATACGTGATGTTATTGCTCGTGATGATATTATTGTTAGAAAAGTCAGTACTCATGATAATCCTGCTGATATGATGACTAAGGCACTCCCTATAGACAAGTTTAAGCATTACTTGGACTTGGTTGGTGCTAGATGCTGAGATTTACCTGTGGGGGTTTTGTGGAAGAGGTGGAGAATGTTCTTTTGAAGATTTATGGAATTCGCGTCAAGGTGGAGATTGTTATAGTTTGGTGACCCAAATTCTGTTTAATCCGTTAATATTTATTCGATGTTTTCTTATTAATATGTTAATTAACAGATTTTTTATAAATCTGTTAATTAACAGTTTCGTTATTAATTTTTTATTTGACTAAGTATTCTAAAGTCCCTATAAATTGTGTATTCATAGACAAGTTGGATCAATCAATGAAGAAAGTTATTTGGTTATCTTTTCTTTCTTTCTCTCTACCTCTCTTCTCTCTATCTCTTTTCTCTCTCTACTTCTTTTACTTTATTATATGAGAGTTGCCATTTTTCTGTCGTAATTTCGTTTCATTAAGAAATCGGATACTAGATAGAGAAGTTTAAGAAGCTTAAGGATCGTATTTTTGATGGTAATGAAGCTTTAGGGAGAGAAAATTCTAGGTAAGAAAACCTAGAAAGATGGAGGGACTGGGCTCTTAGCAACATGAAGTTCTAGTAAGTCATGGAAAATAAATACTTAGTAAGGAAGAATCTTAAAGTAGAGTTGTCAAACGAATCAATCTATGATAGGGCGGGTCAGCTCATAGCGGGTCAGTTCATAGTGGATTAATCATTTGACGGGGCGGGACGGGCCGACCTGTCATCTTAGCGGATTGAAAAATTCCCGATACAACCCAATCCGACGGATTGTGGGTTAGAAGGGACAACCAGCACGACCCATAAAATAATAAAAAATATATAGAAAAAAATTAAAAATTATTCAAACAAATCAAAAATCTACACAATTATATAAATAAAAACCTCTCAAATTCTATTTTTTTCCTATAAATAAAAAAAAATCCCTACTATTTTAAATACACATTGACATAAACAAATACTCATTTTTATAAAAAAAATACTGTTTTATTTTAAAATTATAACAAATAAAATTAATAATTTGATATAACACTTGAGTTATATGTATTTTTCAACCCACGGGCCAATCTAAACCTGTCGTGGGCGTAAGCGAGTTGATCTATAACGAATTTGGGCTGATAAAATTCTAATTTAATCTGTTTAAATTGTTTAATGGGATGGATCAATTTGACAGATTGACGGCTCTATCTGGAAGGCACGGAAACCTTTTCAAAATGATAAGCTTTGATGAACTATGAGTAGTATAAGTTTGTATTTATTTAAACCATTGTTATTCACTCCCTTTGGCATTTTCGTTATTCGTCAATCATTCCTATCAACTCAAACTTTTCACTCCGTCAATCATTCATATCAACTCAAACTTTTTACTTATCTGTCCCATGCCATATAATTAAGTGCATCATTGCACAAACATCTAATTAATTTTGACCGACTTTATCAAATACCATACTTTTTACATTTTCAATTATTAAATATTTGATCCACCTTAACTCACTTAGATTTTATTTAATAATATCAAATATCTAATAAACTTTAATCTACTTAAAAATAACCTAACTTAAACACTCAAATTAAACATAAACAATACCTTGATCTAACAAGGTCATACTAGTCCCGATTACACCAAAAAAGACCATTTTCGTAGGCTTGACTCAAACCACCCATTAAATTAATAGTCGACTTAAATAACTTTAATCAACTGAATTCAAATTTAATGAACCCAAGATAGAATAAAATACTTTTATTTGAGAGTAGAATGTCCATAGTCTAGTCAACTCAATTGTTTAGTCAACTTAAGTCAATTGAATTTGTTGGATTTCAAACTTATTCACCAACTTTGACCCAAAACTAGACCCGACCCCGGGCCGGGTCCAGCCCGGACCCGGCCCGGGTCAATGGGCTGGTTGGCCTGTTGATCCGGTTCGCGCGGGCTGAACCAGAACTGGCCCGGCAGGATGCCGGGCCGGTTCCGGTTCTAGGCCCCCCGAAACCGTGAACCGGTAACCGCCGGTTCCAAAGGCACTGAACCGCCGGTTCAGTGCCGTTGGGCAGTTTTTTGAATTTTTTTTTGGACGGATGAGATCATTTGATCGTTTTTTGATCAATGGCTACGATTTAGTGACCGTTATGATCCGAACTCTATAAATAGGGAGCTCATTTCATCATTTTCACTCATAAAACAACTTCTCTTCTCTCAATCTCTCATTCTCAACTCTCTAACTCTCAACTTCTCTCCGCGTTCTTCATCGACGATAATGGAAGGAGGTCACAGAGCTTCATCATCTCGATCTCGGAGGGGAAAAAAAATTGCATACGAGGATCCCAACCTTCAAATTCAATCTACCGGTGATGAGACCGAGGCTCAGCCCCAACGCCCTCCGATCCCCGAAACGCAAGGAAGTACCGATGCGATTACTTCTAAGGTTCGGGATAATCCTCCTTTAAAATCGTCTATTTTCACTAAACATTTTGAGAATGTCACACTTCCGTCGGGAGAAATGCGTGCAAAATGCAAGCATTGTAATGCTTCCTAGAAATTCCAAGCCGGCGGCGGCTATGAGTCGTTGAAACGACATGTAGAAACGAAGCACCCGACGGAATATGGGCTTGACCGCTCTCAAACACAATTATCTAGATTTTCTAGCGGTAGTAGTACTGATTCTGGTTTATTTTTATATTCAGATAATAAATTGAGAGAATCATTAGCTAAATTTGTTTCCGTAGAACATCTTTCTTTTAGTTTTGGATTTAAATGCACATTTGAAGATTTGTGTAAAGAATCTCTTAATCCTGCTGCTAAACATGTACCTAGGACTACACTAACTCGTACAATTAAAAGATTAGTAAAACAAGGAAAAAAGAATTTAATTGAAGAATTTAGTAAATTAAATAATAAAGTTTCTTTATGTTTCGATATTTGGAGTGATCATTGGCAAACTCATTCTTATATGGGTATAACATGCCATTGGATTGATAACTCTTGGATCCTTCAAAAGAGATTATTAGCTTATAGAGTTTTTGATGAATCACACACTGCTCATAACATTGCACAATTATTACACATAGTTTTAGAAGAATATGGATTGACTCATCAAATATTTTCAATATCATTAGACAATGCTAGTTCTAATACCGCTTCAATAGATGAATTGAAATTTATTTGTCAACCTGTCATTGGTGGTTTATTTTTTCATATTCGTTGTGTATGTCATATTTTAAATTTATGTGTTCAAGATGGATTAAAACTTTTACAAAATTATATTCAACCAATTAGAACCGCAATTTCATACTTATGGTCTCATTCATCTATGATGAAACAATGAGGTAGATTTTGTAAAGTTAATGGAATGCGACCAAAAAAATTTCCACGTGATGTTCCAACACGTTGGAATTCAACATATCAATTATTACAAGATTCTTTTCAATATAAAGATTTATTATATTTATTTTTTGCACAAAATAGTAATACTAATATATATTTATTTTCACAACAATGGAATATTTGTAGTAGTATTTGTGAAATTTTAAAAGTTTTTAACGATGCAATTGAACAACTTTCTGGTGTTTATTATTCTACTGCTCATTTAATTTTAGTAAATTTTTGTAGTATAGTATTAATATTAAATGAACATGTAAATGATGAAGCTTGTACTTTATGTATAATAGCTATGAAAACTAAATGAGAAAAATATTTTTATTTAATTCCTGAAATTTATTTAATTGTATTTGCTTTAGATCCTAGATTTAAATTAGAAGGTTTACAAGAAATGTTAACTTTATATTATGACGCATTAATTCCTATTAAGGATTCTTCCTCTCCGGATCCAGCTAATATTGTATATAATATTAAAAATTATTTATATGATCTTTATAATCAATATTATGTTAAATATGGAACACAAACTAATATTTCTGAAACACAACAACCTATTACTACTAATTTAAAACTTACAAAAGCCCAACTTTTATTAAAAGAACGGGCGAAACGTCCACGAGGATCCTCAAGTTCCACACAGGAACTTGAGAATTATTTTACGACTTCTTTTGATTTTAATGAAGCAGATAGCGAAGACTTCGACATCTTGAAGTGGTGGTCACAGAAGGCTCAAAGCTTTCCCGTTCTCTCCGTGATTGCAAAAGAAATTTTAGCTTCTCCAGTGTCGACTGTTGCTGTGGAGCAGACGTTCAGTGCCGGCGGCAACATATTAGATGAACGACGATCAACCATGTCTCCCGACTCATTGGAAGCTCAAGCATTACTTGATGATTGGACCAGAGCCGAGAAGCGAATCCAAGGAATGCAACTTTCAGAAGACGAAGTCGAAGAATTTGATACCGAAGGAACAAATACAACGGGAACGGGAGGAATACAAGTGAGTGAGAAATGTAAAAATGTAAAAGGGTAAAAATGTAAAAGAACTATGTGGGCTTTGATTCCCCTATACCCTAAGGGGATACGTAGACAACTTATATAAGTGCAAGCCCTTTTTTAATAAAATTTATTTTTTTAATTTAATTTTTATTTTTTATTTTTTTTAATATAATAATCTTGAACCGTGCCGAACCGTGAACCGGACCGTGAACCGGCGGTTCCGAACCGTGAACCGTAACCGTCTTGGGCGGTTAAGGTTAAGGGTCGACCTCCCACGAACCGTCGAACCGGCGGTTCCGAACCGTCGAACCGTCGGTTCCGAACCGTGGTCGGGTCTACCCAAAACACTTGCTTTTTGGTTGAGAACACACCTAAGTTAAAAAGTCTAACCCAAAGCCAAGATTATATTCTCTCGTAATCTCTTATCTCTCATGTCTTCAAGTTGTGATGCTTAAAATGCTCCCTGCCCTCGAGTCTATCTTGTCCAGCCTTCGATACTTCAGAGTGTACAAACCTTCAAAGCTTGATCTACCTTCGAGAATCTTAGATCAAGATTTATCAGTGATCAAACTAACATCGCTTTGCCAACTGTGTCAGAACAACCTAGTAATTTGATTTGACACTTTAAATTTGATTGCACCGACATTTATGTTACAAAAGAAGATTCACTCACTCAGCGAACTGTCAATTCGTCCTAGATTAACACGGAGAAGATAAATCATGAAGACTACTAATCTGGATGTTGTGGCTAGTGAGTAGGGAGGATAGGCAGACTGACTTTATCAAATTTTGATCTCATATCTCATGTTAGCAATACTCACGCATTAACTATCAGTTCATCCCGTGAGAATAATAAATATATATATATATACAAATATATAAAAAATTTAAAATTTAAAAAATTTAAAATATACACTGTTTAGGAGGAGGTGAGGGAGCTATAAGTAATGGAAAGATAATTTTTATCTTTGTTTAGGAAAAAAGTGAGAGAAGAGGTGAGGGGAGGGAGGGAAAATTTTTATCCTCTTTTATCCCTCAAAGACCTATTTTCTTACGCTCCAAGTGTAAGGAAATTATCTTCCCTTTCTCTTCCTTCCCTCATTTCATTAATTAACCTCTTCTCATCTCATCTAAATAGAAGATTAAGGCCGGTCGCCTGCGGTTGATTGGAAAAACCTTATTAATCATTTTTAAATAGAAGATTAAGGACCTCAGGTTCAATTTATCTGCTGTCTGGTTCATTATTTTTTTTAAATAGAGGATTAAGGACCTCCCTCGTGATGGCCTTGGGACGGGTGCGGTGGGGGCGCTGGGGGCGAACGATTTCGCCTTTGCGCATAAATAGAGGATTAAGGAATTGAGTCTCGTGAAGGCTTATTCATTCTTTATTCCTTACTATGAACTAAATATAGGAATACTTATTTGGGAAAAAAACAAAAAGGAAATCCTTTTTATTGATATTATTAGAAGGACGTTTCATTTTATTTATTATTAAAATAATATCCAATTTCGCCTAAATTTATTTTTATTTAAGAAAATATCATTATTTCGATAATATAGTAACAAATGTGAGACCATAACCACTGCACAGGTATAACAATTATAGTCATGCAGTTGCTATATAATTATAACAGTTATAATTTTATAACTATTACAACTACGTAATTACAATCGTTATGATGATAAAGTTGGTACAATATAATGCTAGCCAACCAATATCGACAAAAAAAATTATCTATGTTGTAGCAACTATAAATAGTAGTTGTTACCATATATTATTGACTAAAGATTACTATAATTATATAGTAATTATCATCCTTAGTTATTAAAATATAATATTGACTAGTGTTGATTAAAAATACACTATCTATATTTGTAGTAACGATATAATATCATATTAAACAATGTTGACACAAGTTAAGATGCTCATATTATAATAGTTATAAACGGTAACTATTATAATATATGATTATTAATAATAATTAGAGTTGAAATATTTATGTTGCAGCTGTTATAATTTTAATATCAACTAATAAAAGAAAGATATGTTTGAAAATAAAAATATGCTGAGGCGGTTTGACATACTATTTTGTTAATAAATAAAAAATGAGCATCTATTTTTGACGATTGTAATAAAAGGACTCTCTTTTAATTCTAATCCTATTTATTTCTTTATTTCTACTTGAACCAAATATAAAAAATACTTATTTCTTATTAATAGCATTCCAATAAATCACATGAAAGTATACTGCCCTCAGGACAATAGGGATAATATTTCTTCATAATTTTTCAAATATTTAACGATTAAATTTTAATTTCCATAAATTAATGAATATATTTTTATAATAAATGAATAAATGATTAATTTAAAAATATTAAATTGATAGATCGGCTCGATTTTTCAGAATGGCTAATAAAAAATTATATAAGTTAAATATTTAATATCAACTAAAAAATAAAAAAAATTATTATTTCTATTTTGACCTATTCTACTCATAGAAATAACTTTTCCATTCCTTATCTATTTTTTTTTTTGGGCCTATCCTACCCATAGAAATAACGGCAATTTATCAAAGGACGTATCCAACTATTCGTAATTACTGAAAGGAGTACCATGGTTTCTATTATACCAAAGGGCGCATCCCATATAGTGAAGTTACTTTTATACCCCTACCGCCAAAGAATGGCTTTATCAAACACATTTTAGAGACAACCGAACCACTTTATCAATAAAATATTAATTTATGGTTCGGATGGGTAGCAATCGAATTTTTCTCCATTCTATATATATATTACTACTTTGCACAAGTCGAATGATCACGAAGGTACGTATATATTGGTTCCTTGCACAACTCGATTCATCACCAAAGCACCTGAGGAAAATAGGTTGTCGAAGGAGAAAAAGGAAACAATAGATTGGTAACTAAGAGAAATAGTAATGTACGTATGATTGTCATCTTTGATATGGTATCAGACGTAGTTTTAATCAAGATAAACTCTTTCTACTATTTTTATGTTTGGAGGAGGCTTAGGGTGATATGCATTACATGATTTCAGGCCCTGGGAGTGCATGATCTCATAAGATTTCAGGCAATATGAGGGGCTGAAATATTTTGTTTCATGCCCTCGGAAATATTTTGTTCCAGTCCCTCGGAGGGACTGAAATAAAAGGAATTCAGGCCCTCCCAGGTCCTGGCCTGAATTTCTTTTATTTCAGGGCCAGGGAGGGGCTGAAATCAAATGATTTCAGGCCCGCCCTGGGCCTGAGATGTAATGATTCAGGCCCGGCGTGGGCCTGAAATGATTGGATTTCAGGCCCAGGGCGGGCCTGAAATCAAATCCCTGGGCCTGAAATCAAATGATTTCAGGCCCTCAGGGGCTCCTAGTGCCTTTATTATCAATTTCAAAGTTTGATAAAGGTAATTGTAATTTTTTTTCAGGGATGATAATGTTGTTGACGAAATTCTCTCTGAGATATGGAATACTCTTGATGATAATGCGGTGACGGGGAAAGGATTAGAAATAGCTAGTAATAATATTCCATTATCTTCCCAGTATGGCGATGATAGCATTACAAGGAATTTACCAATTAATCTAAATGAAGAAGCAAATAATATAGAAGATGAGGGTTTGAATTCTTCTACAAGAGTAGTTGAAATCTTTCAGCCAACCTGGAGTGGGGAGGAAGAAAATGAAATCCAGAATGCAGAAGAATTAGCACCCAGTACAAGTGTACTAGAATTCCAAGCTGATGATATGCAGATTGAGCAATATGAATTACCCCCAGATCAGTACAGTGACTTAGAGGAGGAGTTTCCATTAGCTGAAGATCCATATATTTTGAATTCTCGATTGCTTGCTGGGCCAATTCGAGAGCTAGAGGCAAGAGATGAGCATGAATTTTTTGTGGGGCAGATATTTCCATCTAGAGAAGAATTCAAGAATGCACTTGTTAAACATGCCATGGTTAAGCATATGAGATATAACACAGTTGATACCCGGAAAAATAGAGTTAAAGCAGTGTGCCAACCATGTACATGGAGAGTAGTAGCAAGGGGGGAAGTAGAGTTCACTGTTACAAAATATAAAAAGGAACACCAATGTGAAAGTGTTAGGGAAAGTGTTGATCATCATGCGTGCTCTTCATCATTTGTTGCTTCTTTTATTGAAGAGCAATTTCTTCATAATGACCAATACAAACCAAGTATGATTATTTCAGATATTAAAGCTAGATTTGGAGTGACGATATCATACAGAAAAGCATACATAGCTAGGGACAAAGCATTGAAAAAGGTTGTTGGAGATTATGATGAGGCATACAGAGATCTCCCACAATATCTGCGTGAGTTAAGAGCTAGAGATCCTGAAACTTATGTGGCACTATACACGAATGGTGACAATCAGTTCCAGAGGTGTTTTTGGGCTTTTGGTGCTTGCCGAAGGGTGTTCAGGTCTTATTTGCGTAGACTTATCGGAATTGATGCGACACACCTAAGAGGAAAGTATCCAGGAGTATTGTTGATTGCTACGACGATTGATGGTAATGACAATGTTCTCCCAGTTGCCTTTGCAATAGCTGAAGTAGAATGTGGGTCTGCTTGGGAGTGGTTTTTGGAGCATACAAAGAGGTTCTTTGCTATCGATGATCACTCACTCACCATAGTATCAGATAGACATCGGGGCATTATATCAGCAGTAAGAAAAGTATTTACAAATGTGCATCATGCTTTTTGTTGCCACCACATGTGTTGTAATATGGTAATTGATACTGGAAGTAGAGCTGCTGTAGGTTTGTTTTGGGCAGCAGCACGAGCCAACACAACACTCCAATATGATATGATAATGCAGACAATGCTTGAAAAAATCCAGATGCTCATAAGTGGCTTCAGAACATTGACCCTAAAAGGTGGGCAAATGCACACTTTACTGGGAGAAGGTACAGAATGCTTACCACGAATTGTGTGGAGAGCTTAAATGCTTTGTTTAAGTCTACACGTGAGCTTCCCATAAATAGGTTAATTGATAATACAAGAAG
Organism: Boesenbergia rotunda; assembly: GCA_024364735.1. NCBI lineage: Eukaryota > Viridiplantae > Streptophyta > Magnoliopsida > Zingiberales > Zingiberaceae > Boesenbergia > Boesenbergia rotunda. The sequence goes on from JAGFNQ010002826.1 coordinate 48,639, forward strand.
AAAGGTAGCTCAATGGTTCTATAACCGTAGAGAGGAAGTCTCCAAATGGCATGTTGCTTTGACCCCTCATGCTACAAAATAAATGAAATCAAGGAGAGAGAAAGTTAGAGCTTATAAGATTCACCCTTACTCTCAATCAGAAATGGAGGTAGAAACATGGGGCACTTCATACATTGTTGATTTGGAAAAAAAGTTTTGTCATTGTGGGGAGTTTCAAATTTCAGGACTCCCTTGCTCACATGCTATAGCCGTAATCATTCACAGGAACATCGATACACTCCGATATTGTGAGCATTATTTTTATTCTGAAACTTGGAAGTGGGTTTACATGGATCGTATTTACCCTTGTAGAAGTAAGCAGTTTTGGCCTAGTGGAGTAAACAACATTACAGTTCGATGTCCCCTTAGCCTTGTGCAGCCTTGTAGACGAAAGAAGGCACGGATTGAGTCAAGACACAATGACAAGGTGAAACTTAAATGCAACCGGTGCAAACAACTTGGCCATAATAAAAGGACATGTATAATGCCACCAACCCCAAGGTCTTGAGTTAATTGGTTTATGTATTGCATAAAGGTTTTCTGATGGAAGTGTTTATTTTGTAAGGAGGATAACTGAATGTATAGTATCCTTAAAAAAACTAGTTGTTAATGTTGTGACTTATAAAAGTATTTCAATATTATGATACATTTTACCTTGTCTCCAATCAATATAAGCAGAATATATCAGAATTGAAGTCGTATGATTTGTAAACCCAAAATAATATTATTTCAGGCACTTGAAGTCCTGAAGTCCTATGTTTTCTGAATATCTGTTGTTTGACCCCCTCTGATTTTTGCTTAGTTGAATCACTGTTGTGTGCCAAGTGATACTGTATCAACACAAAGTTTTAGATAAACATTAGGACAATGTATGGAGACGAAAAATTTCATATCCTAGCTAAAATACCAATAATTAGGTAAAGTCTGACTACTGATAATGAGGTTTGAAAAATCCAAATATGCTAGGTCCATTATACAAACCTCCTGATGTGCCAAATTCTGATAATATGAGATCTTGATGTGAAGGGAATTCAATTGTGGTATGCAATGTGTATTTAGGTACTCTCCTTCTTGTTTATCTTTGAAAATGTGGTGACAACATGTTCATTTATTTAAAAGATTGGCGTATAAATATTTAATCATACTGTAATTAACTTTTTTTGCAACCAGAGGCGTGGGCCTGAAACATATTGTTTCAGGCCCAGTGTGGGCCTGAAATGCAATCATTTCAGGCCCACGCTGGGCCTGAAATAATGTCATTTCAGGCCCAACGTGGGCCTGAAATCAAAATAGGTTCTAAAAAATTACTGATATTGTCGACAACAATTACAGATTAAAGATTAGAGATTACACAAAATTAAGGAGGTTGAAATTCTCCATTGATTTCAATATCAGTTACATACATTATAACTACATACATTAGAACCACAAATATACAATATTTGCCATTACACTTACATATTTGGATTGTACCAACAAAAAAAATACAGATTTTGCTTCCAGAACTTGTCTCTCATTATTTTGTATCCCACCTGAAAACGATAATGTTTCATTTGCTTTTGGCTAAAATTGGTAGATCGTTGAAAGACCAGACTTTCAGCAAACCGCATAATGAAAAAAGCACAATCCAACCTGAAACAAGCAATATGAGTCACTGTTGTTAGCATATAAATTCAAGCATGAAAGATTATGTAGTGTTAAACCAAGAAAAAAACATTAGCTTACGATCTGCTTTGGGTGGGTCCTTGTACAACAATTTTATTAAACTCTTTCTCCGATATTGTTGGCAAACCTTTATTCCAATTCAAATAATATGACCAGTTCAAATTTTTGAAAAACGTCACCTACATAGAAATTACATTAGTAAAAATTCTAGTTCATCACAAAGTTTTTGTAAAGGTTTAGATATCAAATAGGAAACTTACTGTTTTTTCATATTTGGCTGTGTACCCTTCTATGGCGCTGAGAGAATTATAATGAAGGAAACTACTTTCCTCCAAGTCAATAATCAATAGATGCCAATGATCATCTGCATTATTTAGAGGACAGAAGATATATCTAATTGCCTTATTTGTATCAGTAGCAATTGTTTGTTCAAATGCTGCAGCATGTATCACCTCAAACAATTCCTATGTTTATTAAAAAGGAAGTGTTAGTTGACTCAATCCTAGAAAATAAACATAAACCAAGTTGCTAATTTACTTACCTCAAAACCCACCCCACAGAATATGGAGGGGTGGTAAGGTGAGTTACAGGATTTTGCTTCATTTACAATAATAGTCCAGTAAGTATTTATGCAATCCCCGGAGGTGTAGTCATTCCAATCAAATATTGTCAAAAATGATTGCATATCTAATGTAAAGGTCCATTGGACCATACTGGTTGCAATTGAAACCTACATCAACATAATGTAAGCATATTATTTAAAAGTGAATGAATAAATTTTATTAATGAATGACAATAATCATCATTGTTTTACAAATATTTGCAACCGCAAATAGCAACTAACTCACTTTAATTTACTAAGCTTTAATAATGTTTCTGCAATCTCCGCATCTTTATTCTTCTTAAAAATTGCCTTGGCTTTCTTCAAGATGTTGCTTTTGACCTTTTGGAGTTCTTTCCCTTTAGCAACTTGTTGATCAGATAAATTTGTTTGAGTAGAGGTTGCAGATTGTGTTGTTTGCGATGTAGATTGTGACATTGATGGGGCAGGAGCCTCCTCATCTTCAGCTTCATCCTCTCCCTCATCCTCATCCTGAATAATTTATTTTCTTTGCCTTTGTCCTCGTTGGGTGGTCTTACCTGAGTTAATTTTATTTTTTTTGGAAGTGGCTGAGGGTCATCTGAGCCTTTGCTTTCCAATTGTATACTCAGTTGTCGGATTGTCTCGTCAGGCTTATCTTTGATTCTATCTTGATCAACTATCATTCTTTTGAACTGTTCATCTTTCTCCTTAAGCTGGGAATCCTTATCAGCAATTATTGTCTCCTTCTGAGCAATTATTTCATCTTTTTCTTTGACCAGGGAATCCTTTTCAGCAAGTAGTCTATGGCTCTGAGCATTTATTTGATCCTTGTCCCTGACGGCTGTTGCCAACTCAATTTTCACATCCTCCAAACTTTTAAGAGCTACATTTAATTGTTGCTGTAAGGTATCAATATGTTCTTGCTTTTCTATACATTCATTGCAGCTTTCCTTCTCTAAGGCCTGTAGTCTATCTTCTGCAGCCTGGCTTCCTTCGGCTGCCTACTTTAATACCTCACTGTGTACCTCAAGTGCTTCAGTTGGAGGAGAGTAGTGAGGTACTAAATCCAGTTCTATATCAAATGGGATTAAATCAACTAGAATTAAATTTGTGGGCACACGGTCGATCATCCTTTTGATACTCTCTACATGAGCCTTAGGCCAATTCCAGCAAAGAATTCTTGGCAATCTATGAGGATGATGAGGAGCAACAATACTAATATGTTCAGTAACCCAAACCTGCAACATGATTATATTAAGTAATTAGTATCCATCATATCATATATTAGCAGGCAGATGTACTCTAACTTACAACCAAAATATTTGGAAATCCCTTGAGCAAGGGAGCCTTGGCCGGTTGGCTTGTATCACCTACATGTGCTGTACACCTCAATGTGACCTCCTTTCCAATGGCTTCCAACTGAGGAACCATGAAATTGTACAGAGCATTGCACCAATTATAGTTTGGTAGATTGTCAAAATCATCAACGCAATCAATGAGTGACATTGCTGGAATAGCAAGTGTGCTGCTTGTACCACAAAAAAGAACTGTGGAAAAAAAATACAGTATATACATCTGACAGTACAACTTGTCATTGGATGTAGACTTCGTTATCAGTTTCTCCAAATGCTTTGCAGAACAATTGGAATCTTCAAAATATTCCTTGTACAGTGGGCTAGAGGCCTCATTAAAATCAAGTTGGATTACCTCTCCATTCTCAGGTAGCCCTAGAATAAGTGATAGGTCAACCTTTGTGAAATTGAGTTTTTTCCCATGGAACACAAAGCTCTTTTCTTCTTCATCCCAATTATCAAACATATTTTGAACCTGAGGTCTTACACAAGAACTAGTGGGGAGGTCGAGGACCCATGAAAAGGGTGTTTGTCGAAGCAATTGTTCTTGTGCTGGTGTGGGTGGAACAAATTTATAAAATTTTTGAAATGACAAAGGCTACTTTTCCAGTTCATTCGTTTAGTTCGACCTCTGTTGGCAAAACTGGTATACTCGCTTGGCAATTTGATTTTTCTTTGTGTCAGTTGTTTTTTCCCATGGCTTCCCCCAGGACCTTACTGTTTCTTTGAATTTTTACAAGCAGCTTGCTTTGAAGATGATCTTTTTGGAGCCATCCCGAACTTAGGAACCATCAAACAAAAATTATTCGACACACGCAAAAATGACACTCACATTTCATCCGTAAAGGGCCTCCTCATATTCGGTCATTGAGTGTCAACACTCGCTAACCCTAGGTTAGAAGCAAAAACTACACTGAAATGAAAAAAACAAAAAATTAGGTTACGTACCATTCGACTAGTCCGATGAAGAGGATGTTCTTGCCACCACAACTCGAATGGAGGTAAGCACGCTAACTTCAAATGGCAACAAATCAGGATCTAGGAGACGATTGCTTACCACTAGGGACCCAAGGACCCTTTAAATTTATATTAATGTTGGGCCCAATAATAGAGGATTCAGGCCCTAAACGGTAACTTTTTGTTTTCAGTTATTTTACATATAACTTTGGTATATTTTTTTTATTTCAAATATATAACACATCTAAAAATTAAAAGGAATTCATTAATTATCAAATATTTATCTGATTTTCCACAAATCAACCTGAAATTAGAGGGATTAGAGGATTTTGTTATTTTTCAAATATTTCAGGCTGTCGGATGATTTTTCACAAATCATCGAAGGGCCTGAAATGAATTTATTCAGGCCCATCGGGACCTGAAATAAAGTCAATTCAGGCCCACCGTGGGCCTGAATGAAGTCAATTCAGGCCCACTGTGGGCCTGAAGTCTTTCTTATTTCAGGACCACCCTTAACCCACTGATGGATCTCTCATATCTGGATTTCTGAAAGCCCCAGCTAAAAAGTTAGGGTTGAGGTTGGAGAAAGTCTTTTAGGTGTCCATAACCTCAAATTTATATTTTTAGTATTTTAGGTGTCCATAACCTCAAATTTATATTTTTTCCAAAGCCATAGGTCTAGTTATGTTCCATCAGTAGGTATTGCTCAAAACCCACTGATGGACCTCCCATATCTGGATTTCTGAAAAACCATTATCAATAGTTAGGGATGAGGTTGGAGAAAGTATTTTAGGTGTCCATAACCTCAAATTAATATTTTTAGTATTTTAGGTGTCCATAACCTCAAATTTATTTTTTTCCAAAGCCATAGGTCTAGTTTAGTTCCATCAGTGGGTTTTGCTCAAAACCCACTGATGGACCTCCCATATCTGGATTTCTGAAAAATCATTATCAATAGTTAGGGAAGAGGTTGGAGAAAGTATTTTAGGTGTCCATAACCTCAAATTAATATTTTTAGTATTTTAGGTGTCCATAACCTCAAATTTATATTTTTTCCAAAGCCATATATAGGTCTAGTTTAGTTCCATCAGTGGGTTTTGCTCAAAACCCACTAATGGACCTCCCATATCTGGATTTCTGAAAAACCAATATCAATAGTTAGGGATGAGGTTGGAGAAAGTATTTTAGGTGTCCATAACCTCAAATTTATATTTTTTTCCAAAGCTATAGGTGTAGTTTAGTTCCATCAGTGGGTTTTGCTCAAAATCCACTAATGGAGCCCCCATATCTGGATTTCTGAAACCCCCTACATAAATAGTTAGGGATGAGGTTGGAGAAAGTATTTTAGGTATCCATAACTTCAAATTAATATTTTTAGTCTTTTAGGTGTCCATAACCTCAAATTTATATTTTTTCCAAAGCCATAGGTCTAGTTTAGTTCCATCAGTGGGTTTTGCTCAAAACCCACTGATGGACCTCCCATATTTGGATTTCTGAAAAACCATTATCAAAAGCTAGGGATGAGGTTGGAGAAAGTATTTTAGGTGTCCATAACCTAAAATTTATATTTTTTCCAAAGCTATAGGTGTAGTTTAGTTTCATCAGTGGGTTTTGCTCAAAACCCACTAATGGAGCCCCCATATCTGGATTTCTGAAACCCCCTACATAAATAGTTAGGGATGAGGTTGGAGAAAGTATTTTAGGTGTCCATAACCTCAAATTAATATTTATAGTATTTTAGGTGTCCATAACCTCAAATTTATATTTTTTCCAAAGCCATAGGTCTAGTTTAGTTCCATCAGTGGGTTTTGCTCAAAACCCACTGATGGACCTCCCATATCTGGATTTCTGAAAAACCATTATCAATAGTTAGGGATGAGGTTGGAGAAAGTATTTTAGGTATCCATAACCTCAAATTTATATTTTTTCCAAAGCTATAGGTGTAGTTTAGTTCCATCAGTGAGTTTTGCTCAAAACCCACTGATGGTGCTCCCATATCTGGATTTCTGAAACCCCCTACATAAATAGTTAGGGATGAGGTTGGAGAAAGTATTTTAGGTGTCCATAACCTCAAATTAATATTTTTAGTCTTTTAGGTGTCCATAACCTCAAATTTATATTTTTTCCAAAGTCATAGGTCTAGTTTAGTTCTATCAGTGGGTTTTGCTCAAAACCAACTAATGGACCTCCCATATTTGGATTTCTGAAAAACCATTATCAAAAGCTAGGGATGAGGTTGGAGAAAGTATTTTAGGTGTCCATAACCTCAAATTAATATTTTTAGTATTTTAGGTATCCATAACCTCAAATTTATATTTTTTCCAAAGCTATAGGTCTAGTTTAGTTCCATCAGTGGGTTTTGCTCAAAACCCACTTATGGACCTCCCATATTTGGATTTCTGAAAAACCATTATAAAAAGTTAGGGATGAGGTTGGAGAAAGTATTTTAGGTGTCCATAACCTAAAATTTATATTTTTTCCAAAGCTATAGGTGTAGTTTAGTTCCATCAGTGGGTTTTGCTCAAAACCCACTGATGGAGCCCCCATATCTGGATTTCTGAAACCCCCTACATAAATAGTTAGGGATGAGGTTGGAGAAAGTATTTTAGGTGTCCATAACCTTAAATTTATATTTTTTCCAAAGCTATAGGTCTAGTTTAGTTCTATCAGTGGGTTTTGCTCAAAACCCACTGATGGACCTCCCATATCTGGATTTCTTAAAAACCTTTATCAATAGTTAGGGATGAGGTTGGAGAAAGTATTTTAGGTGTCCATAACCTCAAATTTATATTTTTTCCAAATCTATAGGTGTAGTTTAGTTCCATCAGTGGGTTTTGCTCAAAATCCACTGATGGACCTCCCATATCTGGATTTCTGAAAAACCATTATCAATAGTTAAGGATTAGGTTGAAGAAAGTATTTTAGGTGTCCCAAACCTCAAATTATAATTTTTTCCAAAGCAATTGGTCTAGTTTAGTTCGATCATTGGGTTTAGCTCAAAACCCACTGATGGACCTCCCATATTTGGATTTCCGAAAAATCATTATCAGTAGTTAGGGTTGAGGTTGGAGAAAGTATTTTAGGTGTCCAATCCTCAAATTATTATAAGTACCATTGCAGTAGGTGTTGTTTAGGTATAACTGTTAGAATATGGAAAATTAAAGGGGCTAAAAGGCAATAAACTCAAGCGCTGGGGGCTTTGGTGCGAATGGCTGAAATAACAGGGGGTAAACGCAAAATGACCCTTTATTAAATCCTCTTCATAATCTGCTCGAGCCCAAATTACAGCGAAGCCGCCGAAATCGCCTTCTCCTCTTCCCGTCTTCTCCTTTTCGCCTTCACCATCTTCTTCCTCTTCATCCTCTCGTCTCCTCCTCTCAAACGGCCGCTGGGTGCTTTCCTGGTAGCAGCTCGTCAAGGAGGCAAGGGAGCGAGACGTCGATCTTCCTTTTTCCCCTGAGTTTTTGTTGGATTGGAGCGGTAGGTGCATCGACACAGATCTAGGGTTTGCCCCCCCTCCACGCGACGATCTGGCCTTGTTCGGTAGAAGGGCAAAGTTAGGGATCAAGACTTGCGCTATCACTGTTTGGTCCTCCCCGATTGCATCAATTTTGGGCGATCGCACAGGTATGGGTAGCTTGTATATGAGTGTTTGGTCTTCAATATTGGCCTGTGAATGAGGATGTTGATCGATTTTGATTAGATCAGTAGATGTAACTAGTGTTTCTGCTTCGGATTTGGGTCGTGTGGTCTTGGATTTGTGTGTTGATCTGTTCTGTTTCTTTTGGTTTTGGGGGCTGCTCTGAGTAGGATTGTTATTGTTTCCTTGATCTCGTAATAGATGATATTCTTCCTGTGTCACCGATTAATCTTGAGATTGGAATGATTCTTGCTAGATCGGTTGTTTTGGAGAGTTTCTGTTTTGGCTGGGAATTTGATGGAGCTGGGATTGCAAATTAAATAGTAGGGTTATGTGGATGTGGTTGTGGATTAGGGTTAGCTTGATCTTTTGGGTTTTTACATCGTCTTGCCGTGTACTAATATGATCTTGGAGGTATTTTGGTCATGGAGTATTTGGGATAGCTCTTTTGGACCTTGTGTGTGTTGCCAGTAGAGCATTGTATTTTGATCAGGACATGGTGATACATTGCAATGATCTTGTCATAGGTTACTACCCTTGGAGTGGATCCTTTATCGTGGATTGGGTTGGGAAGTTGGAAACTTAATCTTAATGACTAGGGCTAGTCATTTAATTAAAGTTAATTAACTGCCCATAATAATTAGAGTTAGATCCTAACATTGTTTAGCGTTAGTTTAGCTATTATTACTATTATAAATAGTTAAACTTATGTCATGATACAGGACATTGACTTGGTGATCGGTTATGAATTATTGGACGAGGATTTCTCTTCGCTTACGAGCTTCTACATCGGAGGCGGGTATCTCTGACTCTTCTTTTAGAATTATCACAGATATATATATACTTGATATGCTTGTTTAGCAATAGAGTAATAGATTGTGGCATGACTCTTATATTTGTTTTACTGATGTTGTTTGTGCCACAACTGACATGTGATACCTATACCTTTAGGACTTAGGTTATGGTGCATTATCCACGATCCTTGCATATCATGTTGATATAGGTGGACTAGATAGTGGATACTATTTGACCAGTGTTATGCATCATCGTGCACTGTGCATCACTGTTGAGCAGGGGCCCCTTTTGGGTGAGCTAGGTCGACAGTCATACTGACCTACCCATACGACCACTCATGGGTTAGCGGTTGACGGAGTATGGGTAGTGTGCTCTGTACTGCTTCGCTCGTGCACTCATGGGTCAGTGAATCGGAGCGTGATAGCAGGCAGATGTCCCTCCTTGAGTTGTCCAGATACCAGGAGATGAGAGGGAGAGTTCTCTCCCTCATTTATATACATGGGGTAGGGGTAACACTCAGGCAGAGATGTCCTCCACAGATGGACTTAGGCTGATGGATTACCTCGCTAGGATAGGCCATGGAGTAGGGGTGTTACACCGGCAGCATCCCGTCTACTCGATCGCTCAGGAGTAGTGATGGCAGAGTATGGACGGCAGTCACAGCCCTACGTCGGAGGGTGGCCTCCGTTCAGCTTCCTCCCGTACATAGGTGACGATGTCTGACCGACGGCAGGGGTGACCATGTCATTGCACTTTATGTATTCATTTATTTTGCCCTTACTTGTGCTTGTTTATACTTGATGATGTATATGATTGACATGCACTTACAGGAGACCCTTATGTCTGGTCTTGGCGACGCTGCTATGTTGGTATGGTAGTTCTTATTGTTCTTATGCAGTTGTTCTGATTACTGCCCATACCTGTTTATTTCGGTAGTCTATTACCCTGTTGCTATTTTAGAATATCTTGTATATATATGAAGAGATATTCGCTGAGTTCTATGACTCATCCCGCAGCTCCTTGTTTTTTTTTCAGGATGATTGACTGGAGCGTGCCCGACAGCCTGTCCCAGTTCGCGTACTCGTCGAGATGTCTTCGGATTTTTCGTCTATTTCTGTTGGTAGTACTTTCTATGTTTTTCTTCCGCTGTCGTGTTGGTGTTGGGTTTTAGTCATACTATACGGCAGTATAGTTGTACTTTTGTGAGACCCTTATGCCTTGTGTTTTTGTCGTAAGTCGGACCGGTCCGCAGTCAGGTATGGTTATCCAGTTTTATTTCATATTCTGTCTTGATTTGAGGCCTGAGGCTATTTAAACTGCGTGGACGTGATTTATGATGATGTATGTATGTGTAAGTTGTCCGCCGGATAGGGGAGGTGCTGTCCGATTTTCTATTGGACCAGCGGCTCCTGGGGTCTCGGGGCGTGACAATAACATTTGAGGCCCACGGTGGGCCTGAAATAAATATATTGGGGCCTGAAATAGCTTCATTTCAGTCCCATGTTGGGCCTGAAATAAATGTATTTCAGGCCCATGTTGGGCCTGAAATTAATATATTTCAGGCCCAGTGTGGGCCTGAATTAACTGATTTCAGGCACAACTTGGGCCTGAAATACATTTATTTCAGGCCCAACGTGGGCATGAAATCATTTGACCCCATCCACCATCTTTAAATTTGATTTATATAAAATATATTGATGATTAAATTATATAATGATTTTTAGAATAATATTCTATATTTACCTATAAGATGTGACAGAATAGGTCATTTGGCACACAACAGTGCAGCAACCATAGTTTGCAAAATCGCGATCCTAGATCGTAGGATCGTACGATCCTACGATCCTAGACCACAAAACGATCCAGAATCGCGCAGAATCGTTTTTTGTAGCAGGATCGCAGCAGGATCGGTAGGATCGGACAGGATCGGACAGGATCGTATAGGATCGGACAGGATCGGAACAGGATCGATGAAAGCTTTAAGAGGTCATAACTTTTGACTCGGATTGAACCACGTGACCTATAATATATCAAATTGAAACTCGTTCAAAGATCTACAAGTTAGTTTTAAGATTGAATCCCAAAAAATATTGTTTAAAGCCTTTTCAGAGGCCCAGAAGATTATTAATCTTTTTTATTATTTTTTTTATCTTTTACATTTTACATTGTTAGTGTTAGTGTTTTAAGATTATTTAAATATCTATTTAATTATTTTTTAAGTTAGTTTTTGATTAATAATATTATGTTATATCTTTTTTCTAAAATGATGAGTCTTTAGATGTCTATTATCTAATATGTTGACAATTAAATTGGATCATCTTGTAATAAATAGAATATTCTTGAAGTTAAACGTGATTATTTTTCATTATAGTGTTAATAAAAATTGTATATTTTTTCATTTTAAAGGTTTTTTGATAGGATCGTACGATTTTACGATCCGATCCTGACCGATCCGATCCTGACCCCAAATCGATCCTGTGTAGGATCGCGATTCTACGAACCTTGGCAGCAACTGGCACACAACAGTGCATTATCAGTTATTATATCTGACCGTATCACTTGACACACAACAGTGCAGCATCTGGATTTGAATAAACATCACCTAATTGTTTTGTTTTTGTTGACAATATATTATATAGAATAACAACATCTACATAATCATAACAACATCCACATAATGAGATTTTTTCATACAAATGGAGGTCAATCGACAGCAATGGATTTTTACATCACCGATACAGCATTCACATTATCTCAAGTTTTACAAAACATGTCCCTCATAATATTAACTGTCAGCTCAAATCTAATTTTACTCATGTCTCCTTGTTTGAAATCCATCTTCTCATCGTATAGGAGACATCGAACATATTGCATGACAAAGAAGGCACAGTCCACGCTGAAATTAACAAACACTTTTTTAGAATTCTAATTAAGTCGGTTTATAAAATACTTTCTTATTTTTAAAACTTTTTAACCTCTTCCTCATTTAGTTACCTATGTTCTTGTTGGGGACATTTTTGTCTGACGGAGGGCCATTTGTCCAAGGGATGATGACTTTGTAGATACAGATGAATAGCCGTAAGTTCCTCGCGAGTATATTGTTTAAGTTCTTTTACCTGTCAAACATATCATGAATTTATTAATCACCATCAATGACATTATAGACAAAATGATGACCATATATAAGAATAAAGGAAGGTAGCTCACCGCTGTGTCAAATTCATGCTTATATTTACGGCCACTAGCAAGAGAATTAAAATGATTGAAAGTCATGAATTCTGTATCCACCGCCAACAAGTGAAAGTGTGTATTATCACTGCACAAAGGGATTAAAATAAATCTAAACCCTTGTTCTAGCATATCAGTCTTCATCACTTGTTGCAGGGAAATCTTTCTTGACGATCTGATTGATGCCTACAAATATGCATTCACAAAATTAATAATACCCATATCATAATATTAGGTCTTCTACAATATATCTGTTTAATTAATATACATCACTTACTGTGAAGAAGGTTGAACAATATATTGACTTGTTGTATGACCTACCACATGCGGATGCTCCCCTAAATAAAATTTTACAAAAGGCATCAATGACCTCGTCTTTTGTAAAAACCTCTCCATTGAGGATTTGTAAGAATGAATGCAAATTCAAAGCAAAGGGTGCATCCTCCCAAATAAATTCATTTGCCAACCTGCCATGTAAATTGATAAGATTATATATTACATAAGAAGATATATTAACTAAACTAAACTATAATATTTTGTAACTTACTTTAGATTCTCCAATCTATTTATCAGGTAGGCCACTTCTTTATCATGATTTTTCTTCTTTGTATTCATAAAATGTTTCTTCACAAACTACATCGATAAAATTTATTTAGACCAAACTAATTATTGACCAAATTCAATACAATTGACGTATTTTAAATGAAATTAACACACTTACATCAATGCCTTGTTGCCTCATTTTGTATAGTTCGGAGGTTCTTCTTGTTTCCTCCTCTATGTCTTCTTCAGACATGACTTCCATTACATTAATGTTTTCTCTTGCTTCATCCATATCCTCCTCTTTAAGTTTCCTTTTTCCCTTGTCCATGACATTTGATATTTGTTTCCTGTCCCGCTTCCCCTTAGGTAAAAGCTGGTGTCATACTGGACTGTCAATTGGAGTATCCCTGTAATCATACCGAGTTCGGTCACGTCCTCTCCTAGGTGTACAAGATACTGGATCAGAAAGAGGATCAACTACAGGATAGCTTTCTTGACCCTCCATGCCTTTTTTTTCAATAATTGAAAGTAATTCCTTAACCCTTTCATTCAAACATATATTCTCCTCTGTTAGCTTCTTGATTCGGTTGTCCTTAAGAATGCATTCACCACATAGCCTAACATCTCCTTCTGATGTCTCCATTGGCCGTGGTATGTCATCACCGATATCAAGGTTCTCAAACAATGTGTTTTCATGTAGGTTAGGAATTAATTCAACAATAACCTGTCAATTATGAAGTACACAAATGTTATTACCTCTATATCTAACTCAGATAGATCACATTTAAGAATAATTACCTCTTCGGACGAGAGTCGGTCGACAAGGCCCCTCACCCTACTAATATGCGAAGGAATATTCCTCCACTTATTTATTCGGGGTCCTTCAACATTGAATGGTTTTTGAATTGGTACATGCTCCAAAAACCATGCCTACACAAAGTTTTCCAGCCAAATACATTAATGACATCAAAATATTATAAAATTTAACAAGATAATTCTACTCACTGCCAAAAGCCCTGCAAATCCCTTTAGGTAAGGGAGGTTGGTGGTGCTCTGGTTTCCCTGAGTTGATGAAAATAAGTCCCCAATCTTAGGTAATTGTGGAGATAAAAATTGATGGATAGCTTCTACCAGTTGAATCTACCTAGATTGTCATAATCATCTACTATATCTATAAGACCTAGAGGAACCTTATATGTACTAGACGAAAATAAAACACAAACAAATATATACAAAATATAAAATTTACACACTAATAACACATCATCATCTGATTCAACACTTTTAGAAAAATGTTTAAGTAACTCCTCAAGTCTTGTTCTTGTAGGTTGTTTTTCTTTTGAGAAGTAAGTACGATAGAGGTCACCCGATGCTTTAGTTGAATTAATAAGGACCGAAACACCACGGTCCACTATACCCAGTATCAAAGCAACATCTCGCCTGGAGAACGCAACCGGTACACCTGAAACAATTACAATATTTAGTTATCATCAAGAATATATGCTTAAAATTATTCCACGTTGGGCCTGAAATGAATTCAATTCAGGCCCAACGTGGGCTTGAAATGAATTCAATTCAGGCCCGACGAGGGCCTGAAATGAATACATTTCAGGCCCGACGAGGGCCTAAAATGAATACATTTCAGGTACACGTCGGGCCTGAAATGAATTCATTTCAGGCCCGAGGTGGGCCTGAAATGAATACATTTCAGGCCTGAGGTGGGCCTGAAATGTATTCATTTCGGGCCTACCGAGGGCCTGAACTAAATTAACTTCAGGCCCTTGGTAGGCCTGAAATGATTTTATTTCAGGCCTACCGAGGGCCTGAAGTCAATTTCACTTCAGGCCCTCAGTAGCCCTGAAATGAATGATTAAACTTTATAAAAAACTAATCATTTCAGGCCATCTGTATTACTGTCTTATCTTACTATAGATATTGTCTACAATTCATAACTAAAACTATTACATGAGAATTTAAAAACTTGCGAGGTTGAATCCCAACTTTCAAATATATTAACCAAAATTCCACGGATATGCTGCAATTCTTGTATGTCCAGGAAAAAACTGAAAGGTGACCCTTTGATCTTCGCAATGTGTCGATCATTTAAAATTTCAAATGCTTCAAAAAATTGTTTAAAGTGATCTAAAACACTGCACCAACATAATTTTTGTCCAAAGTCATCTGAATCCTACAGTTTATATACAGTACAAATTTATTCAGCAAAATAATTTTAAACATGTTGACAAACTATGCTGGTTTGACCTAAGCATATCGCTAACATACCTTGGTGGATAATGCCAAGGAAGAAGACGTTGAACCACCCACAGACATTTTTCCTGACATTATCAAATAAATCAAACGTGCAGAAACCCTAACCCCTTGGTGTATTATGCCGATCAGTCTGAACTTCAACGTTAACACTAAAACCCACCTCAGGATCACACGGAAACGCTTTCGAGAATTGCCTAGGTTTTGGTTGTCCGCAGGGATTCGGGGGATGAGCTCGCGACTATATCACAGCTAGGGCACGCACAATGTCCTCTACCTTCAAACCTTCCATTTACGTTGTTGCGCTGAGAGAGAATGGAGAAAAATTCGACTGCTACCAATCCGAACCACAAATTAATATTTTATTGATAAAGTGGTTCGGTTATCTCGAAAATGTGTTTGATAAAGTCATTCTTTGACGGGAGGGGTATAAAAGTAACTTCACTATATGGGATGCGTCCTTTGGTATAATAGAAACTATGGTACTCCTTTCGATAATTACGAATAGTTGGATATGCCCTTTGGTAAATTACCGTAGAAATAACTTTTCGATTCCTTATCTATTTATTTTTTAATAAGGACAAAAAGTAATAGTCGAACTAAAAGATGCGCACAATTTTGACAGACTAATCCAAAATACTCACAAAATAGAGGATCTTTTTGATATTTTCACCTATCAAATTATTCCATGCATTGTTATGTTTTATTCCAATTTGACCTTGGCCATCAAATTCTCTCCGTAAACTCAATATCAGTTTTTTATTAGTAAATTAATTAAATGTAATGTTTATAAAAGTGAAAAAGGACGATTTATTCATTTCAACATCCTTCTAACTCATCCTAAAATTAATATATAAAAAATAAATCATAGAGACTATTAATCTAGATATCATCACTAATATATAAGAAGGACGAATATATTGACTTTGTCAGATTTTGATTCTAAAAATCAAGACGGCAATATCCATACCTTAACGAAAAAAATTTATAAATATTGATCATTTTATGATGATATTAGTCATGAAAATTATTTTTGAAACTATGATTAAATCAGTAATTACATGCACAATTAGAATGTAAGTGACCCCAATATGATCATTTGGTTTGTTTAAAAATTAATAAAAAATTTAATTTATATAAAAGATCTGTTGTAGGTAATTTACAAATTAGCTATAAGGTCAATCCTAATGAAACACAATTGCACAGCAAGAAAATAACTTATTTAGGTTGGAAAGAACTTTAAAAAAATGATTTTGTAAAATGAAAAAAAAACATAGAATAAGTTGTAAATTGGTTTCTATAGTTAAACTGGCTTGGAAGAGCATGGATTATTAAATTGGAGATGTACGAGGTGTAATATGCTAAATCAGCAGAATTGACGTAATAATTTTTTATTATCATAAACAAAATTAGCTTATTATTTAAAAATATTAATTTTGATCAATTTTAAATAATTTATAATATTTTATTATAAATAATAATTTTTTTAAATAAAAATATTTTTAGGATAAAATCTCTTTGTAATATTTATTCAAAATACAACGCTTGGATTAGGATTTTTATGGATGGAATAAATTCGGGTCAGATTGAAATATGATTTTAATCAAAACTCGGAATCTAAATCTGAATTCAAATACGGATAATTAGGATAATTTGAATAACCATATTAAAAGGACTATTTTGATATTTCTTTTTATAATTTTTAATATATTTCATTATTATTCTATTAACCTTTGCATTGGTGTACATAAAATATCATAAATTTTAAAATAAAATTTAATTTAAGGAAAATTATCCTAAACTATGTACATGCAAACTCAACTTCCTTCTCAATCCCTGAGTCAAAAAAAATTTGTTTCAACTTTTTATATATAAAATTTTATTTACTTCAACTATAAATTTACCTAATTATCCTCGTTTTTTTAGATATAAACAGTCCAAAATAAGGTATAATTCGTTTTAAATTCAGCATTATTTAATTAGAATCTAGTATATTTTCTATCAAATTGAGTATGACCCAATTGATTCATCTTAAACTAATTGATTGGTATGAACTCCTAATTAATTGATCAAACGAAAAAAAAAGTTATATTAAATTTGATAGAAAATATATTAGATTCTAATTTAAATGTTACTTTTGGACTTGTATATATAAAAAATAAAGATGATGTTCTCTCATGAGAAATATAACTAATCGATCATCAATCAATTTCTAATCAATCAGAGCTTCTTTGCTCTAATCAATTACAAGCAACTCCGATCAATTCTCATTCAACTAATTTTGAAAAAGAATCGATTTTCGATTAACTGGGTTTGAAAAAGAATCGTACTCAATTTAATAAAAAAACATACTAGATTTTAGTTAAATGATACTGAATTTAGAAAGAATGATATCTCATTTTGGACATTTTATACTTAATAAGGGCAATTAAGTAAATCGGTATGATTAGGGAAGCAAATAAAATTTTGCATGTAGGAAATGTAAATAAACTTTTTTAAGAACTGATAACAAAATTTAAGATTCAAATGAGGATTTAAAGATAATTTATAATTAATTTAATCATAAAAAATTTATTAAATTTTAAATTCAAATTAGGCTGTGTTTAGTTAGGGATAATGTAATCCAGTTTATAATGTAACTGAGTCTGTAATGTAATCCAGATTATATATTATTGGCTTTATAATCTAGATTACAATACTTTAATTAATTTTTTAATACAGATTATATTATATTACAATTTTAAAATTATACCAAATAAAATAATCAGGGGGCGTTTGGTTTAGGGTAATAGGGACTAAGGAATGGAAATGGATGGTAATGATTTCCATTGACACTATTTGGTAAGTGTCAATGGGAATGAAAATAAGGGAATGATTCCCTTATTTTCATTCCCTACTCCCCCCTCATCAATCAAACTCCTCAATCATTCCTTCCTTTTCATATATCCAAAACACTCTTTTATTTATTTTTTATTTTTTATTTTACTATTTCTTTTTACATTCTCTCATTTTACTTTCTCTCTCTACATTTTAAAATTTCTCTCTATATATTTATTCTTTTCTCTCTATATATTTTCTATCATTTTCTCTCTCTACCTTTCTCATCTCATTTTCTATTTATATATTTTCAATATTACTTTCTCTCTCTACCTCTCTTATTATAATATATCTATCTTAATTTTTTATTTTTTATACTTTCTATATCACTTTTTCTCTCTGTATTTTCTATATCACTTTCTCTCTCTATCTTTCTCATCTCATTCTCTCTCAATATACTTCGGCAATCACTTTCTCTCTCTACCTCTCTTATCATAATTTATTTATCATTATTTTTCTTTTCTTTTTATATATTTCATATATCACTCTCTCTCTATTTTCTATATCACTTTCTCTCTCTACCCTCTCATCTCACTTACTCTCTGTATATTTTCAATATCACTTTCTCTCTCTACCTCCCTTATTAAAATTTATCTATCTTTATTTTTTATTTTTTCTATATTACTTTCTCTCTCTACATTTTAATATTTCTCTCTACATATTATTCTTTTCTCTCTCTACATTTTCTATCACTTACTCTCTCTACCTTTCTCATCTCATTTTCTCTTTATTTATTTTCAATATTACTTTCTCTCTCTACCTCTCTTATTATAATTTATCTATCTTAATTTTTTATTTTTTTATATTTTCTATATCACTTTTTCTTTATATTTTCTATATCACTTTCTCTCTCTACCTTTCTCATCTCATTCTCTCTCTATATATTTTGATAATCACTTTCTCTCTCTACCTCTCTTATCATAATTCATTTATCATTATTTATCATTTTTTTTTGTATATTTCATATATCACTTTCTCTCTCTACATTTTCTATATTTACTTTCTCTCTCTACCCTCTCATGTCACTTTTTCTCTGTATATTTTCAATATTACTTTCTCTCTCTACTTCTCTTATCATAATTTATCTATCTTTATTTTTTACTTTTTCTCTATATTTTTTATATTACTTTCTCTCTCTACATTTTCTATATCACTCTATCTCTCATCTCATTTTTTCTCTCTATATATATTTAATATTATTTTCTCTCTCTACCTTTCTTATCATAGTTTATCTATCTTTATTTTTCACTTTTCCCTATATCTTCTATCACTTTCTCTCTCTATATTTTCTATATCAAATTTCTCTATCTCTCTCATCTCATTTTTTCTCATTATATTTTGTTAATCATTCCTCTCTCTATTTTTATCGCATCTATCTTATCTTATTTTTTTCTCTACTTTTTATCTTTATTTTCTCTATTATTGTATTTTCTCTTATTTTTTTCTTCTAATTTCTTTTTTTTACTTTACTTCTCATAATTTCTCTCTATGTTTTTCTAATTTATCTCTCAACTCATTTTATTTCACTTTATCTATTTTGTAATAATTTTATTATTTTGGGTAACTTTGAAATTTTTATGGATTCCCATTACTAAAGTTGAATTGAACCAAACATCATCAATGACAATAATTTTCATTCCAGGATTTGAACCAAACACTACCAATGGAATCATGATTCCCATTCCGATTAACCTCTCAATGAATCCCATTACCATTCCGATTAACAAATTTGAACCAAACGCCCCCTCAATCTTATAATATAATCCTAATTACATTACTATAAAATTGATTATCCTAAACGTAATCTTAAATAATTCGAATTCAATCCAAAACTTAACATAATTTTAAAATTTTTTAATCTAAATTCGATTTGAATTTAAAATTTTAAAATTCGAAGTCGATATTTTTAATCGAGTATGATCAAACATTTTAGGATCGATTCAGATCGAATTGACGGATAGAATTCACGTTTTTTTATCACACAAATGCCTGAACGTAATATTTCATTTTGCCCATAACTTATGACAAAAATACTCGAAGGAGTTGTCCCATCAGCATAATTGCCACCAGAATTAGAATAATTCATCTCATCTCTTCCAGGACCACTGGAGTCGCCTGCATCATTATCTTCTGCGGAGTGTCAGGTACTCCTTCCTCCTGCTTGTGCTTTTCGCCTGCTCCAGCTACAACTGGAACGCCATCGCAAGCATTTCAAGGAGCCCCGCGAGCTCAGAGCTCTGGCATAGCCATGGATCTCCCCCATTCCGTCGAGAACGGCCATGAGAGGAAGAGGAAGCAGGATGAGGACAGCACCCAATCCCTAAACCTTCGCAACCTCTCTAAGCTCATGCTTCCTCCTCTCGGCGTCTCAAGCTACAACCAAAGCCAGAATGACCGTCCAGGGAGGATCATTTTGCCGATGGACACCAGATACAGGTCAGTTTTTCAGCTTCCGCCTCATTTGATCTGCGGAACTTACATCAGAAGTAACGTGTATAGGTGCTGGGAGACGTTCATGGTCGTGATGGTGGCCTACTCTGCGTGGGTGTACCCGTTCGAGATCGCCTTCATGAATGCCACTCCCAAGGGCGGCCTCTTCATCACCGACAGCATCATCGACGCCTTCTTCGCCACCGACATCATCCTTACCTTCTTCTTGGCGTACATCGATTCCAGGACGCAGATCCTTGTTCGCGATCAAAGGAAAATTGCCGTCAGGTATGTTTACACCACATCGAACGCCCATAAATTACAATAGTTTATCTGTCAGAAGCAAGTAATTTGAAAGATGAAATTATAGAAGTTTACTTTAAACAGTCGAGGAATAAGGAATTAACATTAAAAAGCTTGTAAATAGTATTGGCCATTTCACTAGCAATTGTCACAATAATGGTAGATGGCCCTTAGACCTCAGAATTTGAGCGTACAAGGACTCAGCTAGGAATCTTTCTCCATGTTTTTTCAGTGCAAATTTGGCTGTGGACAAAATATGGTAGAATGTCACTAATAAAATATGTGGTTATGTGGCAAGGATTTCTAGCAACTTCTTCACAATGAAAGGTGTCATATGTGGACATCTCTGGACAATTCGTTTAAGCTTTTTGCCATCAGCATCACACATAGTGGTCTTCTGTTTTCTGAACGTCAGTGATTTTATTCAGAGGGGCCACATGCATTATTGTTTTAGAAAAGTAGATGGCTCAGGTGGAGAGATACCACACGGTACTTCAACTGGATGAGTCTCCACTTGGTCTCTTAGGAGATAGACACCAGACTTCCTGAAAAAAGAAACTTTTAGCTAAGGTAAACAGGGGAATGAAGAGTTTTATGTAGACCTCTCCTATCCAATCTCCTATTTCTTCAATCTCTTGTCGGGAAGAAACATTATCAGTGCTAGGACTTGGGATCACACGGTGCTCCAACTCAATCAATATTTCCCTGGGGAATAAAGAAGTGAAGTATTCTTGACAAATGCATAAGCTTTAGAGCTTCGTGTAATCCAAATGGTTATAATCCCTTTAGTGGAACTATCCAGATTAGTCACGGAGAAATTCAATCAACTGACAATTGTTGATGAAGAGCCTATATCCTACACTATCTCTTTCAACTGTCATACTTTTTGTCATCATGTGAGAAGGGGGAAGTGTTAGAATAAAAAATATTGTATAAATTTAATTAAATTTTGTTGGGAATAAAATTAAAATTTCACATCGTAATTAAATATATGGAAAGGATCACGAGTTTATATGATGGAAGATATCTCCATTAGAATGAAGTCTTTTAGATAGAGCCCAAAAACAAATTCATGATGTTTTATACTCATAGTGGACAATATCATGTGGAATAGTGGTCTTGAATGAAGGAGGTGGGTTTTCCATATAGTGAATTCTAAGCGAAAAGTCCAAGCATGTCAAGGGTGATTGGATACTTGGTGGAAATCCTGGGGAGTGAACTCTAGGTGGTGAAAAGTTCAAGCAAGTTAAGGGTGATCAGATATTTGGCGAAATCTTGGGCGAGTGAATCCTTGGTGGTGAAAAAAAAGTCTTAGAGGAGATGAGTGACCTTGATTAACTAGATGCTTGAGGGGATCCCTGGAATAGGTCAAGGGTGATCGGAGGCCCAGAGCAGGTCAAGGGTGATCAGATACTTGAGGGGAGGCCCGGACTAATGGTGGTCCGTCGTTTAAGGAGAGGATTGTTGGGAATATAATCAAAATCTCACATTGAAAATATATATAAAAGATCATGAGTTTATAAGATGGAAATATATCTTCATAGGAATGATGCCTTTTAGGTAGAGCCCGAATACAAATCCATGGGGACTTTGACCCAAAGTGGTCAATATCATATCATTGTGAATTCTTTTGGTCCTAACAAATTTCAAATGCCCCTCCTATTGATGTGATAAAGCATAGACATATTTGTTGGTCGTTTGAACTTTGATTAAAAAAAAAACAACAAAAGAAAGCATTAAAGAAAGAGAAGAGAAAATTAGTTTTAATAAAAGTTGTAGTCAATGTACATTACTCCCTAGTGTAATTAAATGACAACACTCAGGGTAGGAATTGAAATCTTGAACCATGTTGTCAGCACAACCGAAATTTATCAATTTTTTTGTCATAAGATGCAAAACAGATTTAGCATGGTGGAGAGTCAACAAAAGAACATGCTTCTTATTCCTTGCACTTTCTCCTCTCAATTCCACAACAACTGATCCAATCATAACAAGCAAGGTCGCCGAGCATATCCTCCTTGCAAGCAAGATCGTCAAGTGATTCCTCCCTATCGTCCTTGAGATTTGACGGCAACAATTTTTCTCTAGCAATTAAATGACACTGAGAGATTCATGATCCTTCCTCGTAGTTCTACACTGTCGGTGTTTTTTAAAATCTTTTTTTCATTCACCACTACCATCCCCTCTTCAGTGTAATTAACACCATTGCCAACATCAGTTAATGAACGCTAACAATATCTTATGGTGGTTAAGGAGCAAAAAACTTTAGCTAGGAATGACTATAAATAACAACAAAACATATAAAATAACATGCCAAATAAATAAGAAATAAAATGAAATGAAGATTCGATTCTCTCGCAGGACATATCATACGTCCGTGGTGCTCGAACTATTCATGATGCTAGTTCGCTGCGTCAGGATCTACTTGCACTTTCGGATTTATCGGGTGAGCGTACCAAGGCCATCCACCTCTAAGATTAGTCACATTGAAGGTTTGGTCAACAATCGATCATAAGAAAGTGTAATTATTCATGGCATAATGCAATTAATTTGCATCTACAACTATTTTCTGCGATTTTCTGGCTCTCTTTGGAAATGTCAAGAAACTACTTAAGTTTCCTTAGTGTGTTACTATCCCATCTTCTAGAGGCCAACCTTGATTGAGGTTAATAAGTTGGTACAAGAACAATTAAATAGATACTCGCCATCAATTGTATTCCTAGGTATGTTCAATCAATAACTCTTTCTGGATACATCTCATGTGAACCATAATCTTTGTCGTTTAGATTTTATGAACCTTAACTGAGGCTAACAAGTTCATATACCTAATCAAGCCAAACCGCCATCAATGGTCATCTCTGACCTATGACACAAAAATATACATGGAAGCAAGACCTTGGCTAATGCTAATAAATCACATAAACAAGGCACACATTTGTAGTCATGACTATGAAAGTTAATCCGAATTTGTTAGCGACTGGTTGAGTTTGACAAAATGCTTTTGTAAACTCCTTCGTATCAAAAGAAATGTGATTTCATAAGTTTGACTCTTGAATGATTCAATTGGTTTTCTGAATCATCCCCACTTTGCATCTGGATTAATTGGTCAAACCCCAATTAGCCCTGTGGTCTTGCACCAATATGACCCAATGAGTCCAGCCCACTAGTTAATTGGTTTACTTGACCATAAACTGTTGTGGATCTCTAACCTTCGGCCTAGTCTAATGAGCCAATTACCTCGGTCCATTGAACCCTTATGTCTTGGACCAACATGACCCAATGAGCTTATCCCAATATCTTGGTTAGTTTGGTTTACCTGATCATAAACTTCAGTGAATCTCTAACCTTGATAAGTCAGCCTATTCTAATGAGCCGGCTGACTCGATCCATTGGTGAGAAGACCTAATGACTAGGTCAGGCTTGGTTAGTGTGTGTTATGACTTGTTACAATAATAAATCAACATCTCACTTTACAAAAGCAAGGTGTAAATAATAATCATAGATTCAACAAGCACATATTATATTAGCACAAAGGATTAATAGGACTAACTCACACTTAATTTATATAGTTAACCCTTTCATTATTCTTCCAATGTGCCGGTTTTAACCCATTACAATAACAAGATAAATTCTCACTTTACAAAAGAAAAGAAATAATTAAAAATTATGTGCATTCAATGAGCAGATGGAAAATTAGCACAAAGGATTTGTAGTTAACATAATTCATTAGCACAACTGAGAACATTTCGTGTACATAGTCTAGATCAATTTTGCAAGAGAATAGACACACACCTATGTTATCTTCTATATTTCGGCCTCTTTTCTCAATTACGTTGGCTTGATTAACATCATTCCAATCATATACAATAAGTCTAGGTTGAGGAGGGTTCTGGGTTACCACCTCCATGCTTGCATCTATAAGTAATATTTAGTTCTGTTAAGTTTAATCCTATTCCTTTTTAAAAAAAAATCTATTAGTTAAATTTACACTCATTCCAACCCACGAACATCATAACATTTTAAACTTGGGAAAGCAATGAAATTAGAATGTGACAGTGGCAATGCGTTAAACTTAATCTAGAAAAACTTCTATGCAGATTTA
Source organism: Boesenbergia rotunda (assembly GCA_024364735.1). Taxonomy (NCBI): domain Eukaryota; kingdom Viridiplantae; phylum Streptophyta; class Magnoliopsida; order Zingiberales; family Zingiberaceae; genus Boesenbergia; species Boesenbergia rotunda. The sequence continues at coordinate 73,421 of JAGFNQ010002826.1, forward strand.
TTCACTCCATAAGTAGATCGTCCACTCCAACAAGCTTTTATGATCATGCATAAGAAGTAACACGCCTTTTACAAACAACACAAAGCCTTAAGAAATCATTACTGTGTAGCAAAAAGATGATAATCAAACCATATAAATAAAATTGAAAATGCAAATTTGGTTCCTATCTTAAATGCAATTTCATTAGTAGACATCACAATTTCCTCCTATAGGTACTTGTCAACATGGTTCATCATGGATTTGGCATCGACGATTCCTTTCGAGGGCTTGGGCTACCTAATAACAGGTAGAGTCAAAGCAGGAGTCTCTTACAGTCTATTGGGAATGTTTAGGCTTTGGCGACTTAGGAAGGTGAAGCAATTTTTCACAAGGTGATAACAATTGAGAAAAGTATATGCAATCAATCATGGGGACATTTTACAAAGTTTAAAAGTTCATTAATTTTGTTGATGGGGCCACTGCAGACTTGAAAAAGACATCAGGTTCAGCTATTTCTGGATAAGATGTGCTAGGCTCCTATTTGTAAGTAAATCTTCCTCATTTCTTTTGTGGGATTATCAATAACGCATCATGAAGAAGCAAACTCCATTGAAACTGGAATTCCTATACCTGGAAACTTGATGCACTGATAGAAGTCAGCAAACAACACCTACAAATTAAAAAAAACAATAGGTTTCTGTATAAATTAATTGCATATTAAATCTGATGTTCAGTATGAATGTAAAATCCTATTATTTTACACTCATTTGGTTCATGTGATGAAAAATTAATAATTTTAAAATAGTTATTCATAGAAAATTCGATAGAGTAGGAATAACAATTCTTTAGTTTGGTTAATGGATTAACATTTCAATATATCAACATATTAGAATAAGTATTTCTGGTTTGACGTAATGACTAGATTTTGTCTCAACAATCAAAATTCATCCTGGCAGTTGATGCAAGATGCATCAAACAAATGAAGTTGAAGTCGGTTAGACTAAACATTGGAAATGATATTATGGATAATCAGATGTTTTTTTTAATCCATGTAGTACTTCAAAATTTGAAGGTGACTAACATTGTTGATGCAGGTTACCTTTTTCCTAGTGCACTGTGCTGGATGCCTCTATTATTTGCTTGCTGATCGTTACCCACATCAAGGGAAAACATGGATTGGTTCAGTGATGCCAAACTTCAGAGAAGCTGACCTATGGATGCGATACATTGCTTCCATGTACTGGTCCATAACAACAATGACGACAGTTGGATATGGTGATCTCCATGCAGTTAATACAAGAGAAATGATCTTTAATATGTTCTATATGCTTTGTAATCTTGGCCTCACCGCCTACTTGATTGGAAATATGACCAACTTGGTTGTTGAAGGAACTCGGCGCACAATGGAATTTGTAAGAATGCTTGAATTTCCACAATTTTTAAATTTTTATAGTTGCATATTCACATTAAATTTTCTTATCGTCAACCATCAAGAATCACTACTATCTCAAGAACTGATTGGAGTTGTTTTAATTTGCAGAGAAACAGCATTCAGGTTGCATCTAACTTTGTATGCAGAAACCACTTACCACCACGTCTAAGAGAGCAGATATTGGCTTACATGTGCCTTAGATTCAAAGCAGAGACCTTAAACCAACAACATCTGATGGACCAGTTACCTAAATCAATATGCAAAAACATTTGCCAGCACCTCTTCCTGCCGACTGTTAAGGAAGTGTATCTCTTTAAAGGTGTCTCAAGGGAAACACTGCTATTCCTGGTGAATCTACCAATGCTTGTTCTAAAGCTCAGTTGGGGCTTTGTCTTAACACTCTGGAGTATTTGTCTCATGATTTGTTCAAACTTTCTTGTTTAGGTAACTAACATGAAAGCCGAGTATCTTCCACCTAGAGAGGATGTCATCATACAGAATGAGGCACCAGAAGACGTATATATTATTGTATCAGGTGAAGTTGAAATTGTTTATTCAGATAATGAGACAGAACAAGTTGTAGGAGGGCTCAGGACAGGTGATATTTTTGGAGAAATTAGTGCTCTCAGTAATAGGCCTCAAAGCTTTACATTCCGCACTAGAACATTATCTCAACTACTGAGGTTAAAGCAAAACACCTTACAAGAAGTCCTACAAACTAAACAAGCTGATGGCATTGTTATCATGAAGAATTTTCTTAAGGTAATGTGTTTTATTCCTGATAAACTAAGTAAGATACATATTACACAACTAGCAATTTCATGGAAATTAACCAGATATTTCATAATGTTAAAGCATCAAATAGAGTTGGAGGACACAAGTGATCTTGTGGGGGACACTGGAGAAAAAGATGGAGCTAATATAACATGCAGTCTCCTAACAGTAGCAGCTACTGGAAATAGTTCTTTGCTTAATAAACTCATGATAGCTGGAATGAACCCTGATGTTCGCGACTCTAGAGGAAGAACACCATTGGTAACATTTTAATTTTTATGGAATCATATCTAAGTTTTAGATGGATTTCTTATTTATTCATTTTCTGTTTCATACGAAGGGAGTTATTCCACATAACAATCACTAAAGAACCCAAAAAAAAAAAACAGCAGCACATTAGAGAAAACGAATATAATGAGAATTCTCTAGAAGCATAGGAATAAACAAAGTTTTGTTCATCTAAAACACACTTCATTAACAAGAAATGAAAGGTTGCTTTAGTGCAACAGAAACATACTTCTTGGACTGTAGATGAATAGAATGCGATCTATGTTCAATTAGTGTGAAAAGTACACAATAAATAAGATTGAAATAAATATATTTTTTAAAAAAGAACTTATAAGCTAAACAAACATGTTTAACTTGAACATGCACAAGTTGTCTAACAAACAAGCTTGATCATGTATGCGTAGAGTGCATAATTAATGATATATTGCTTCTTTAGAAATTGGGTTGGTTTTTCAGGCCCCTTTTCTTTTCCTGTTCATCCAAGAATAACAGTTTACCCACTTTTTTTTTTCTTAGCATATAGTAGCATCGAAAGGATATGAGGATTGTGCCCTAGTTCTACTCAGCCATGCATGCAACATCCATGTACAAGGTGTTCGCCTTAGTCTTGAGACATTTTTACATAGCTTTTATTTCATATGGTATTCTGATTCACCATTAACAGATGCGGAAGGAAATACTCCATTATGGAATGCCATCGTCGCAAAGCACCACAAAATTTTCAGTCTTTTGCACCAATGTGCGTGTGTTTCCAATCCCTATGCCAGTGGCGATCTTCTTTGCCTTGCAGCTAAAAGAAATGACTCTTCCACTATGAGGGAGCTTTTAAAACATGGTCTAGACATAAACTCCATAAACCATGAAGGCTTCACAGCTCTGCAAATAGCAATTGTCGAAAATCATGAAGATATGTGTAGGCTCCTGATCATGAACGGAGCCATCAAAGAGAACCTAAATTCACATGGAAGTGCAGCAAGGGAAATGAACAAGGAAACGCTGGAAGAAATGAACCAGCAAAAGCATGTAGGACATCCAACTACATCAAATGCAATGATCAAGAAAGAGAAGATGTCGAACATGCAAGAAAACGGATATGCTCCAAGGATTAGCACGTACAAGGGCCATCCACTACTCAGAAATAGCAGTTCAGAATCTGGAAAGCTAATATTTCTGCCAAGCACCATGCAAGAGCTCAGAGAAACAATTGGTATGCAAAAAATAATCCATACATTTTATACATGCCCATAAAACTTATCTAGTTTAACTAACCAGTCTATGAGAAAAATAACAAGAGTTTCATGTTTTACTAAGAAATAAACTGGGTTGTTATGCACAATTTTTGAATGTTTTGTTTTCCTAACAGGCAAGAAGTTTGGTATTGATGCAAGAAACAAAATATTGATAACTGAAGATGGCGCAGAGGTAGAGACAATTGATGTCTTGAGAGATAATGATAAACTTTTCGTCGTTGAGGATGAAGAATTTATGCTCTTAGACAAGAAATTCAAAGATTTCTGTACCCAATCAGTTTCTGAAGCGCCCTAGGGGTCAAAGTGGCTCTAGAGATGTATGTAGTCAGTTACTCTGCAAAGTTTTTCAGTAAGCTTTGTAAAGATATGAGCATATTGTGAGCGATCAAGGTAGTCAAAATCTTCACGTCAATGTGGACATTGTTTGGAAGATAGTTGAATGCAATTTAATATACCTTGTGTAGAGCATTGAGAAACATGTCTTTGTATTGTACATGCACCAAGGTCTTTCCGATGGAGTTAACTAAGGATCTGCCATAGTGCAAAATAGAAGATGGTTGGCTGCTACACAAGGGGCAGCGACGACCTAGGGTTGTCGGTGATCGCAGCTTTGGGGGAGAGAGGGTGGCTGGTGTTGACAATATGTCGTGTGGCGCTACGAGATTTTAAAGTAAATTGTATATTGGGCAAAAAAAAAATGAAAGGACATCCCAATTTAAAGAGAAAAATATCAAATTAGTATCTCTTTTAAAAAAATAAATCAAAATATAGTATTATTGTAGAGCTATTAGCGAAGAGTAGTTGCTACATATAAAAGTTAGAGCAATGATAGGGAGAGTAAAAATAAAAGAATGAAAATAAAGTGAATGATGTGATATTTTACATATACATGTCCGATTATCGTTTGGACACCATCGGCGGCCTTCGGCCACCGTCCCGAATCAAACTATACCCTGGAGGGCACGGTGAACCCGTCGAAGATCGGTGCATGTAAAATGTCATGTCATTCACTTTGTCTTTCACTCTCTCATTTTCACTCTCCTATCATTTTTCTAAAAGTTAATGGGTAGATGTTACAATGATTATTTTTTTAAAATTATTATAGTAGCTATCACTAATTATTATAATGGGTGGGGCTATTATATGTTAGGATCAAATGAATTCATGAGTTAGATTAACTACTATATGGATAGATCTATTATGATTTAGGATTAAAAAAAAATTATATATCTATACAATAGTATGATATTTTTCATTTTAAACCTAAACTTTTATAAATTTATTTTTGAGTTTTATTTAAAAGACCTCATACTAATGAGATATCTTTTATCTTTTAAACTCATGATTTTTTTATATATTTTTAATGTGGAATTTTGATTATATTTCTATTAATCCTTCTCTCAAATGAAAAACTATCATTATTCTTATGGTTCAAGCCTCCCCTCAAGTATCCAATCATTTTTGACATACTCCGGACCTCCTTGCAAGCATTTGGCCACCCTTGACCTGCTTTGGACCTCTTTGTAAGCATTCCATCACTCTTAATTTGCTCCGGGCGTCCTCTCTCCTTCATTCAAGGTCACTATTCCATCCACATGGATTCTAGCCTAGACCATGACTCTGATACCACTTGTTACAATCAAAATGTATTCGCATATCTCTATAATGGTATGATATTGTTCACTTTGAGTCTAAGTTCTCATGGATTTATTTTTAAGCTCTACTCAAAATGCTTTACACCAATAGAGCTATCTTTTATTTTTTAAACTCATGATCTTTTTCATATATCTTCAATCTAAGACTTTGATTGTATTCCCAATATTATATAGCTGGTACAATGTGTAATGCCTAATATAATACTATTATAGTTTATAACGGCAATTCAATAACTTTAATAATTTTAAAATAAGTTTGATAAATTTAAGTAATTTTGATAAGTTGGTAAAAATTATTTTAATATAATAGTATTGAGAGTTTAAAATTTAGGTTCAAAGTTTTAGTATTTAGAATTTATGTATAATGTGTAGGAGCTATTTGGTAGCTACTATAATATTAAAAAAATTATTAATTTCACTTTAATTAAACTAAATTGTAAACTCACACTAAACACATTGTAGCAGTTATAGAATACCTTTTACACATTGTAGCAGTTGCCAAGTAGCTACTATAACAATGTTGATGAGGCGCCCTTTTGATTTTTTTTTTTAAAGGACACGAATTTCTTGATCTAATTTTCTTTTTGCAAGAAGTTTAAGATGCTTAAACGACTTAGACATGGGGATGGATCAAGTGACGGGCACAAAGGAAAAAAGAAAGCTAAGGATAAGAAAGCGTAAGGCATGCGACGAAAGTAATGAAAAATCTTACGATATTATTTTTCGAGATAATGATCATAAGACTCGTTTTGATATACTTGTTAAACATAAGATTGTTAATACTCATTACATAGGTGACCATGCCTTAGAGACCCTAGGAATTATGGATGGTATTTACTAGATGATAAATATAATAGGGTGAGAAAGTTTGATGAATATGAAATATCCAACCTACACTAGAGCCGCTCTTGAATTTTTGAGTTATGTGGAAGCTAATATCTTCACTTGAGAGGGGTCTTGCGAGGAAAAAATTACTTTTTGAATGTTCAACAGAGAATATAAGTGGACTTTAGTGGAATTGAACTTGTGTTACGGTGGCAAAAGGTGATAACGCTTACCCTAGACGCCCCTCACAGCCCGTCCCCGGCCATGTTATATGAAGAAAGATAAATCACGGATAGTCACTAGCCCGAGCAGTGACCAAGGAGGGCAAGAACCTGACTACTAACCAAGAATTGACCTTCAGATTTCATGGTGACAACATCCCATACACTAGCTAACTGTTCGCCCCGAGAGGACAATTTAACATATGTTATGATTCATCATGTGGCGGAGAGAAGGAGGCTTCCTAAAAATTTTGACAACACATATTTTGGGAGGAAATAGTAGATTTTGACGAACGATATGACACCTCCTAAGCCAAATCGATAGCCCTTCAAAATTCTATTTTTGGCTACCTCCACATACTAATGAGTAATACCATCTTTGCCCTTAGAGAGCGCGACAGAGTAAACTACTATATTTTTGGGTCATGATTAGCAGCGTTAAAATCTATTTAGGATCCCATTGTCATACAACACCTCATAAAAATAGGAAAAACTCCTGCAGGAACTGTATAGTTTTTGGTGGATTGATTACACAGATTGTCATGTCCCTAGGATGTGATCTTGATGGACTCAAGCTGTTCACGATAGTTTGAGGATTGATCTTGATACATGTTTAGCAATGAAAATGATTGTTAGATATGAGACAGGTTATGGATTGGTTTTGAAGACTAGATTCCCCCATACATTACCAAATTAATCCGAGCGCACCACTGTCCAAAACGATTCTAATTGGAATTTATCCGATATCACAATAGTCCCCACATCCACGAAACTGTTTAGACCTTTGTCCTCTAGACCAGAACCTGCTAGACGTTCTTTTACTTTTGGTGATTCTTTTGTAGATTATTCCAAGTTCAACTTCTCTGATTTCTACACCTCCATGGATGCCATCCGAACAGAGAAAATTGATCAAAGATGCCTCGGGGAAGAGCAGAGACACATGTCGGATGAGCAATAACAAAGTGTACATCGACATTTTCAGAGGGCAGACGAATTCTACACGCACGCCGTGAATTATTTCCAAGCTGAGGTGGCACATCAACAATGCTAGGAACATCAATGGCAGAGAAAGGAGGGTCATCGAGACTTAAGGAGGACAATCCAGCAAATTGATAACATTTTACCATGAATATCTTGATAAACTCCTTAAGTTACCTAATTTTTCTCCTCCTCCACATTAATTTCATTAGGACAATGAAAATTCAAGTCCGAGGGATGTTTTGGTTAGTTGTTAGGATAGTTTTGTTAATTTTTAGTTTCGTCTTTGTCATGTTTCTTTTGCATTATCAATTTTTTTTATTGCATTACATTATCATATCATGCTCACATGTTATATGCATTGTTTGTTTTTGCTTATAGCATAATTCTTGCATGATAGATTTTATATTTTTTGATAGTATGCTAATATGCTTAGCAATTATTTTCTTCTATCGGTAGTAGCATGACTTGAGCAATTGTTTAGGAGTCTTGGTGTTGGCCTAGTTGTTTGGGATATTTATCACATTGTGTTTGATTTTGATAGTTGATATATCTAAAAAATAATGATTTATAAAATTGAACTAGTACTTTTGCTTTTAGGTGACCCCTCACTGTATTTTGGTTATAAGGAAAACTCAGATCATGATACTCATTGGAAAAAATTAAAATCCCCCCAAAAATGATCATGTGAAAAATTTTGAAAAAGAAAGTTTCTCAAGCATTGCACAATGCGAAAAAAAGAGAAGAAAAAATATGGGATAAAAATAGTTGTCGTGAGTAGAAACTAATAAGATACCTCTTTGAGACCTAGTTAGGTTAATGTGGAAATACTTATCATGTTTTTCTTGATACTGCATACTCCTTTGAGATCTTATGTTGACGGTGTATAGCACTTTGAGGGGAACAAATCTTGCGTGTGGCGAAAAGCATTAGAAACAAGGTTAGATGACGATTTGACTAGCATTAAAGGTTGAAATTAGAAAGAGTTAAGCCACTTGTTGCACTAAGCACAATGAACTTTTAGTTAGGCTGCATTAAGGCGATTCGGTTGTCTTTGCTTATTAGTGATACTAGATGATAAGATTAGACTAATTCGATCTAGATTGTAGATTTTTCTTGACGACAAACAAAAATTTGAGCCTGGAGGTATTTGATGAATATATTTCATGCATAGTTTTCAGTATTGTTTTGCATGCATTCTATATTATTTTATGAGCATATTTTGTATACATGAATTTTCTTTTTATTGTTTTCACTCTTTTTCGTTCGGAGATATGGTCTTTGTACTTTTCATTGACAAGACATGAAACTAGAGTTTAAAAGCCTTGAAACGTGAATTCAAAGCAAGGAACATGCTTTGGTTGTGTCTCATGATACAAACATGTTCTTCCAGCCGAAGTTAGATAAAGAACGGAGTGAGAATAAGGCTATCAAGCCTTGACATGGGCTGCCCATCCCCCAGGCACGATCGCTCCCCATCCAAACATAAATAGGGATTGACACACCCTGATCGTGCCCCCAAGCATGACTATGTACCGCATGTGACACGGTTTGTCCATGCCCCTAGCATGACCATGTCTCTCATTGCATCACCCGACATGTCCCTAGCATGACCATGTCTCTCATCATAGCGCCTAACACGCCCTGGCAAGCCTGTTCGCATGATTGTGTCCGACCCCTATCTCAACTGCTAGAGCAAAATGGCTCGGTCGTGCCTCCCAGTACGGTTGTGCCGCGAAGGTGGCACCTTGATAGTCATGAAATTCTCCAATCATTTTCGTCGGTTCCAAGGGCTATAAAAGCCAAGAAGGCTCTGAAATTAAGGGGGGAGGGTTTCCTCCATGATGGGGAACAGGAGCATTGTTCCAAGTAGCTGCCAAAGTTTTCATCCACTCTTGGATCTTGGAGATCCTTCCGCCAATCATCAAGACTAAGCTTCCTTTCCTATTGTCTCTCTGTTTTTAGTTGTAGGATGCTTTCTTCAATGTCTTTTGATAGTAACTCTATCTCCATGGAGTAGTTCTCTAGATTTTAGGATGAGGGAGTGGCCAGATGTATTATTGACATGCTTTTTATATGTCTATTTACATTCCTCTATTGTATAATATGTTTATGTTTTATTGCGCATAAACGATTGTGATACTAATCATGCACCTTCTTATCTCATGGGATGCAGGGAAGGGCCGAAAGATGAATCCAAATCTATGATCCATAAAGACTAAGATATGAGGGGTTGGTCATGAAAGAAGTCTAAAATCTCATGAGGGTTGGTTATCATGAATTGGTTTGCTCCGATTCGGTGTCACTAAGTAGGGGATGAAACCTAGAGGACCATGGGGCATCGTAACAGGAGTCTTCCTGGGAAAATGATTACTTAAGTAAGGTCGCCTTGAAAGTAGGTGTTGAGTTTGGGTAGGTATGCCAGTATATTTTAAAAGTTTATATCAATACCTCTGGACAAACCACTTGTATTCGAACAAACATTGAGGTAGGGAAGTAAATACAACTTAAGGTGTCAACAATAATCATGGCAATGCCAAAATCCTAGAATCTTTTTTCCCAAATTTGATTTTTTTTAATAACTTCTCACCCATGCTCGACTTGTTTTCTTTCTTCTCAACTTTTACGAATTGTGATTTTCTAGATAACCTATTTCGTGATTTCAATTGATACTCGATTTTATAGTATTCGTGAGATCGATCTTTTTATTCCTTGATAATAGTTGTGCATTTACGATTTTTGCACATCAATCTCTCACTATAGGGCGTGCTTTCTTGTTTTTGTAACCGACGCTATTTTAACTGTCGTACCCCTTAGTGTTAGTGTTATTGACGACCATGTTGTACTTGAACTCTGGCAAATTTCCCCTAATTGGGACGTGACTGAGATTAACTCGGATTGAGTTTAGCCTGGAGTTGGCTAACTTAAACCAAGTTTAGGCATGATTTGATTGACTTGACTCGAGTTTAGGTATGAATTAACTGACTTAACCTGAATTCTATCATGAGGCGGACAATTGAGGGCCACATTTACTCGAGTCATAGACTGTGCTGCGTGATACCATTATCTCTAACACATCAATAAATAAATTTAATATACTTAATGTTAGGTTAAAATTAATATTGCATTAGGTATAAAATTATTATTATTTAAATAAATCATGATTTAAATGGATTGAGTTAAATAGACATTGACTAATAAAAATATATTTAATTGACAATATTGTATAATCCAATTATTTTAATGATGTCCCCGAACGAGTAGTTAAAGGATGATAACTTTATTCTAGTAGGATAAGAGGTCAATTTACAATGGTCATTTAGGATGAACATAATTATTTTTTTACTATAATAATTTAATAATTTTAATGCAAGCTATTGTAAAGTGTACTATATTTTAGATATTAAATTATAGGATTTTTTTGATAAATAACTAACGAAATCCTTTTGATTTTATATCTTTTACTTTTTATATATTTTTTTAATCATATTAACCATTTTAGAATAAGTTGTTATTGATGAGTCCTCGACTTATAAAGCAAAATGGAGAAGTTAACTTATGATTCTCTACTAATGAGCAATTTTTCAATTTTTCAAACGTAATGAGGTTAAATGAAAACTATGAATTTTTTTTGTATATATATAAAGTGAATTTTCCTCATTTATTTAATTGAAAAAATAAGACTGGAAGTCCTCTGCCTCACTCTGATATTGCCAGCGAGCGAAGGGCGGCGAGGGATTCGATTGGATCGATCTGCGCTAGGGTTCCGGTGGAAGTGGTGGTGCGGGATCGATCTCAGCGATCGTGAGAAGACATGGCAGGGCCTTCACTGCCGTTGGAGCTCTGCAAGGACGACGTCCATGACCTCGACAAGATCGTGCTCAGTGAACCCCGAGGCTGCTCCGCCGAGGTCCGCCCTCTCTTAATCTTTTGCATTTCTTCATTACTATTGATGTGCGGATCTTTGCGAAGAACTTCCTTCGATTCTTGTCTCCGTTTAGATGCGCTCTTAATCCCTTGTTCGTAGAACGGTAGAATCAATATTGATGTGCGGATCTTTGCATTTCTTGAATGCGTTAAATCGAAAGTTGCATTGATATTAATTTGTTGGGTTTTATTTCATTGATAATGTGCGTTGGATCCGTCCTAGCCGTCTTTTTTCCGATGTTAATTTCATTTATTGCCGTACACCCTTTCTTCGCCTCTCCTTCGTTCTTCACCTATTCGTATTGCCAGCGAGCGAAGGGTGGCGAGGGATTCGATTCGATCGATCTGGGCTAGGGTTCCGGTGGAAGTGGTGGTGCGGGGATCGATCTCGGTCGATCGTGAGAAGAACAGGGCCTTCACTGCCGTTGGAGCTCTGCAAGGGCGTCAATGACCTCGACAAGATCGTGCTAGGGGATCTCCGAGGCTGCTCCGCCGAGGTCCGACCTCTCTTTATTTTGATCCTTCTCTCCGTTTAGACTGTTTATTTTCTGTTCGTAGAAGCGATCTCGATTCGTTGATCATTTGCATTGCTTGAATACCTTCTGTCTACTTCATATTCGTATGCTGGATTCCCTGTTCGCAGAAGCGATTTAGAATCGCGGATCATTTAGATTGCTTGAATTCGTCGTATCCACTGATACATTGATATTTAATTTCTTGGTTTCTATTGCATTATTGGTGGTGCTGCATCCGTTATAGTCCTTTGCATCTCCCTTCGATCCTTGTCTCCGTTTAGATGCCGCTCTTATTCCCTGTTCGTAGAAGCAATATTGATTTGCAGATCTTTTGCATTTCTTGAATGCGTTAAATCGAATGTTGCATTGATATTAATTTGTTGGTTTTATTTCATTGATAATGTGCGTTGGATCCGTTCTTGCCGGCTTTTCTTCGATGTTAATTTCATTTAGTGCCGTACACCCTTCCTCTTCATTGATAATTCTTTCTCTTACACGCCTTCTCCGTTCTCCTCCTGGACGCAGCCGCCGCCAACGATGTTGTCTCCTTCCCACCCAACCGACGTCCCTGATTTCACCTCCACTGCCGCCTTGCATGCCACCACCGCTGCAGCCGCGCCACAATCATCAGATCTTGATGCCACCTCTGCTTCAGCGCCGCCCTTGCCAACGCAGTCAGTCACCTCCCTCCCAACAACGACCGAGGTCCCTGATTTCACCTCAGTTGCCGCCTTGCCCTGCGCCGCCTGCAGATTCCAGCACCAGAAGTGCACGGAGGACTGTCTGCTCGCGCCTTTTTTTCCGGCATCAGAAGACAGTAAATTCCAGAAGGTTCGCAACCTTTTCAACATCAGTACTATACAGGAGACCTTGGAGTCCCTCCAACCTCACCAACGCGCCGTCTACATGGCAACCATGATTTACGAGTCGGAGGTGCATGCTGCCGGCCCAGACACAGGATGCTTGGGCATCATCCGCCAGTTACACAACGAGATCGAACGCAAAGCCGCTCGTCTCGCCCTCCTCCGACAGCATCCTGCAGTTGTTGCCCCTCCTCGTGTTGCCGCCGGAGATGATGATAAGGAAGTAGAGGCAGAGGAGAAATCTCAGTAACATTGTTTTCTTGATCCATTTTGATAGACAATTAGTTACAATTACGTAGACATTTTGATTGACTGATTCCATTAGTTACAATTACGTATACATTTTGATTGACTGATTCCATTAAAACCATCAATGGACATTTTCTACTTGGGTATGTGTGGTTTTCAGGGTTCATTGTTCTTTTATCCAAAGAAGGAAGACAAGTTTCTTTCACGCGAGGGGTTGGAGTTGTCGGAATTGTGGGAAGGAAAGAAAAGGTTAGAATAAGATGAGAGGTTAGAATGATGATGAAGAAATTAAAGAGATGAGAAGTCTCTTGCACAAGGGTTTCATCTATGATCACTATTAAGACCCAGAGTGGTCCATAGATTGGATTGCCTCTATTAGAGTAGTCTTGATCACTATATGCATTTTCCAAATAGGGATGATTGGATGTAGGAACACTAAGAAAAAGCTAGAGGGGGCTGAAAAAAGTAAAGAGGGGTTGGAGTGACGAAGAAAAGATAAAATGAAACTATTGTATGGCTCAGGGACTCTTTATATCTAATCTCTGGAACTCAGAGATGGTTCCAGAGACTGCCCCAAAGTTCTATAAACTCCTTCCTAGAGTTTAGGATTGCTTTCTTGCATCACTTCGCTAGCAGCCGTCGATACCAGAAGACGACGTTGAACTTGTTTGCCCTCAAACAGAAGGCGAAAGAATCGCTGAAGGACTATATCCAGTGGTTCAATCAGGTGGTGTAAGATGTGCCGACCGCTACTTCGGAGATCCTCATCAGCACCTTCACATAGGGACTCTCTGAAGGTGACTTCTTTCGATCACTGGTGAAGAAGCCGTCGATCAGTTTTGACGACTTATTGGGGCGCTCCGTCAAGCACGTCAACGTCGAAGAGGTGCAACACGCTCGTTGTAAAAATCCTGCGGGAGCCCCTATGCAAATCTTGGTATGATTCGAGAGAAAAGAATCACCAGCACCAGCCCGGGCAAAAGATCCTTGCTCCAGGATGGACCACTGGGCTGGTAAGAAGAGGTTGGTGGAGATGGTCGACCCCGCGGAGCTTGAACCACCGAAGAAGTACTACGACTTCCACGGCAGTACAACGCACTCTACGGAGGAGTGCTACGCTTTGAAGAAAAGGATGTCTCAGGACGCGGATGCCAAGCCTCGCAAACAGTCAAATAAAGTGGGGCACCGACGGCAATCCCTTCGGCAAAGCCCTTCCCCTCGCTAACGACAATTAGGAGATGATAGAGCCGGCGGTGATCCCGGTCGCGTTCGAGAGGAAGGAGGCAGGAGATAGTGTCTCGCCAATCTATCTCCCCCGAAAGAGATCCTAAGAAGGGCAAAGCTCCGACACGCGGGCCGTCCTCAGGACATGTGGGAGTGATCTCCGGAGGGCCTACTAGAGGAGATTCTCATCGGGCGAGAAAGGCCCATACTCGTCGGCTAGAGAACTACGCCATCGGGACCAGCAGCAACAAACGCTAGGGCCCGATTATCTCGTTCGGCCCGGATGATCTAGATGACTTGGAAGCCCCTAATGAAGATGCATTGGTAATTCTCGCACGGATAGCTAATTACGAGGTTAAGCGCGTCTTTGTGGATACAGGAAGCTCCGTCAATATCCTGTACAAGGCGGCTCTGGACTAGATGCAAATCGATGAAGATGAGCTACATTCGGTCTCCACCTCGCTCTTCAGCTTCACCGGATACCGAGTGCAGCCGATAGGGCACATCTCCCTATCACTGTCGTTGGGGGATGATACATTGGAGAGGACGAGGAGGACGCCCTTTATAGTCGTGGATGCCCCATCGTCCTACAACGCTATCCTGGGGCGTCCAACGCTCAGCCTATTCTAGGCGGTGGTCTCAGTCTACCACTAGAAGATCATGTTCCAGGTGGGTGAACAAGTGACCGAGGTCAAAGGGTACCAACTAGCTTCTCGGCGGTGCTACAGCGGGGAGGTCAGGATAGAAGCCCGAAAGAACCCGAAGACACATGAAACACTACAAATCGACCTTGCCAACATCGAGAAGAAGAAGGACCCAAAGAGGAATATAGGGAGGTCAAAAGCGAAGATGTTCAGATTCATCTTCAGCAGGCGGGAGGAATCACAAGGATTGTGGCTAACCTTACACCCGAGTTGAGGAGTCATTTGATAAGTTGCTTGAAGGACCATCGGGATGTGTTTGCGTGCTACCGAAGAGATCAAAGGAGTCCCCCTGCTTTGGCCACACATTGCTTATATATAACCCCGGGATCCCGACCGGTGAAGCAAAGGCGAAGACATTTTGCCCCTGAGCAGAACAAGATCATCCGAGAAGAAGTCGCCAAGCTGCTGAAGGTCAGACACATAAGGGAAGTTCAATTCCCGACCTGGCTGGCGAATGTTGTACTTGTCCCTAAGCCCGGGGGTAAATGACGAGTCTGTATTGATTTTAGAGATTTAAATAAAGTCTATCCTAAATACTGCTACCCCTTGCCTCGGATTGATCGGCTAGTGGATTCTACATTTGGCTGCGATTTTATTTCGATGTTGGATGCTTATCAGGGATACCACCAGGTTCCTCTCGCCCGGGAAGACCAAGAAAAAGTCAGTTTCGTGACAACCGACGATACCTACTGCTACAATGTCATGCCGTTTGGATTGCGCAACGCAGGAGCAACCTATCAGCAGATGATGGATAAGGTCTTTCGCCACCAGATTGGGAGGAGCATTGAGGTATACGTCGATGATATCCTGGTCAAGACTGGCAAGGGGAAAGATATGATAGCCGATCTAGAGGAAATATTCGCCACCCTGAGGGCCAACAAGTTGAAACTAAAGCCCTCCATGTGTCTGTTCGGGGTGAAGAGTGGTTGGTTCCTCTGGTACATGGTGATAGAAAGGGGGATTGAAGCTAACTTCGAGAAAGTACAAGTCATCCCCTCGCAACTTCAAGGACATGCAGCGGTTGAATGGTAGAATTATCGCTCTGTCTCGATTCATCTCCAAATCGGTGGACAGAACGTTGCCATTCTTCAAAATCCTGAGGAACGTCGTTAAGTTCAAATGGGATGATCAATGCGAGAAGACTTTCACATATTTGAAAGCATGCCTCGCTGTGCTCCCTATCCTCTATAAGTCGTTGGAGGGAGAAATACTATTCGTCTACCTGTCCATGGCTGACCAAGCCATGGGTTTTGCGCTTATTCGGGAAGAAGGTACCACTCAATACCCAATCTACTTCTTCGGGCATCTCCTGAAGGACGTAGAAACTCGGTACACTACTCTGGAGAAGCTGGCCTATGCTCTGGTACTGATGGCCCGAAGACTGAGGTTGTATTTCTTGGTGCACCTGGTGGTGGTGCTCACCAATAGCCCGCTTGGGTGCGCCCTCACAAACCCAGAGGCTTCAGGACGGCTGATCAAGTGGACGATGGAGTTGAGCGAGTATGAGATTGAGTACCACCCCCGTACCGCCATCAAAGCACAAGCTATTGCTGATTTTATACTCAAGGCTGTCCCTGAACCTGAAGTTGATGGAGTATGGAAAGTCTACATTGATGGTTCCTCCAACCACAAGAACAGCGGGGTCGGAGTCCTGATGATTTCCTCCAGGGGAGATGTATTGCAACTGTCTATCCGACTCCAATTTTGGGCCACCAACAACGAACCCGAGTATGAGGCGATCCTAGTGGGGCTACAAGCAGTCAAGCAAGTGGGAGCTGCTTGGGTCTTCTTGTACTCAGACTCTTAGCTTGTCGCCCAACAGATAAAAGGCGAGTTCGAAATAAAGAATGAGCGCCTACAAAGGTATGTGATTATCTATGAACAGCTGAAGTCCTCTTTCACTGAGGTTGTTCTGCAAAAGATCTCCCGAGCTGTCAATGTTAAGACAGCCGAGTTAGCTAAGTTGGCTAGCTCTGTTACCTCGTGGACTTTGGACGAACCCAGTGCTACAGAAGAAACGGTGGCTCAGATCAAAGGGGAGGTCGTCGACACTGCGCTACCCGACTGGAGAAAGCCCTATGTGGAGTTCTTGCGGAGTGGAGTTATGCCAGCAGGTGGGAAGGAAGTTTGACTTTTCCATCGCAGGGTTGCAAGGTTCATACTAGTCGGGGAGCATTTGTATAAAAGAGTCTTCGCCCGACCTCTGCTCAAGTGCATTGGAACAGAGGAGGTCGACTACGTTATGCGGGAGATTCATGAAGGCCGATGTAGAAGCCATATCGGGGGAAAATCCAATGCTTGGAAGATTATCCTGGAAGGATATTTTTGGCCAACGCTGCAAGAAGATGTCGTTATATTTGTGGCTGGATGCGAAGCCTGCCAAAAGCATCAGCATATCACACATCGTCCAACCGAACTGCTTCGAACCTCCACTATGTCATGCCCCTTCGAGCATTGAGGGATGGACATTGTAGGTCCTTTTCTGATCGGGCCTCAGCAGAAGAAGTTCTTGTTAGTAATGGTTGACTACTTCTCCAAATGGGTTGAAGCTGAACCACTTGGGCACATCACAGAAGCCACTTTGATGAAAATCCTTTGAAGGGATATAGTTTGTAGGTATGACATCCCTTATAAGCTGGTGTCAAATAACGACAGACAATTTGCAGGGCGCAAACTCAAAGAATGGTGTGAAAGATTGGGTATTCACCAAGCCTTCACTTCAGTCGCATATCCCCTAGGGAATGACCAAGTGGAAGTTGTCAATCGGGAGATCATTAGGGGGGCTCAAGATAAAGCTGCACCACGTCGGAGGCAGCAGGGTTGATGAGTTCCCCAGCATTCTATAGTCGTACCACACCACTCCCAGAGGGGGAACATGCCAGAGTCCTTTCAATTTGGTATACGGAGCGGAAGCGGTAATCCCGGTGGAGATCCGCAATGAGTCCGTCCGACGGCAACACTACAACAAAGAAGACAATGATCAAGAACGACTGATTGACCTGGACCTGGTGGCAGATGTGTGAGACAAGGCAGTTACCCGATTATTGGCGTATCGGCAGCGTATGCAGCAAGCGTACAATCGCCGAGTGATCACCCGAATCTTCCAAGTTGGAGATAAGGTCTGGAAAAAGATCAAGCCGGTCGCCGACCCCGAAAAGCTCGAGCTGTAGCAGAGCGGACCCTACATCGTCGTCAAAAAGCTCACTGGAGGCAGCTATTATCTACAAGATGACAAGGGTAAAAAGCTCGATAGGCCGTGACATGCAAATCACCTTCAGTCATATCGTACTCTATGAGTCTTGTGACATATAATATGTATTAGTATGCATATTTGTACTGCTTTGCAGTTCCAATAATGAAAGAAACAAGCGAAATGTCTCATCAAGTTCTAGTACAATTGTTTGAAGATCCTACCATCTCGAGGTGCTACGGATGCCCGATATGAATAGGCCTGGTCGTGGTGTCGAGGATGCCTGACCAGGAGCAGCAAAACCCCTACTATCTCGAGGTCTTGCGGATGCTCAAGATGAGTAGGCCTGGTCGTGGTGCCGAGGATGCTTGACCAAGAGCAGCAAAAACTCTACTATCTCGAGGTGTTGCGGATGCCTGAGATGAGTAGGCCTGGTCGTGATGCCGAGGATGCTCGACCAGGAGCAGCAAAACCCCTACTATCTCGAGGTGCTGCGGATGCCTGAGATGAGTAGGCCTGGTCGTGGTGTCGAGGATGCCCGACCAGGAATAGCAAAAACTCTACTATCTCAAGGTATTACGGATGCGCTAGATGAGTTGGCCTGGTCGTGGTGCTGAGGATACTCGACCGGGGGTTACTTAGCTTAAGCCTGGAGCTGAGGAAGGGTTCCCGACATCAGAGATAGATTGGCCTGGCTGACATATTAAACGCGCTGAATCCTGCCCTTGTTCACACAGACCATTAGCCACACATTAGAGCCTCATCCCTCCCCTGATGTTAGGCCTAGCGTGTATAAGGAGACCTATATGAGAGAAGAGGCGAGGAAGGATACACAATAGATCGGTAGCGAGACATTGATGATGAATGAATTTCATTTATTAGCGAAGGTTATACTTGGAGTGTATTTAATCAAGCACAAAAGACAACCATTGGCAGAAAGAGACACAGGAGACAAATATGTTTCATTTAATTCAGAGCACATTTTACAAAATACAGAAGAATAAATGAAATGAAGCAGAAGACATATATACTCCAGGGAAAGACATAATATCCATACTCAGAGTACACGATACAATGCTGCAAAAATATTTCATTCAAAATTTTGGATTACATTTGAAGTACATTTGGAAACAAAAAAATAAAAGGTGAAATACGAAGGAAGAAAAGATAAGGTGTTGGCTAAAACTCCTTTTCCTCGGTCGGCAGCTCCTCCCAGGCTTGGTTGATGCTGAGGAAGTTGAGGTTGGCATCCGACTTCAGCACTCCCGCTTGCCGGATTTGATGGACTGCTCTGTTGAAACCTTGCTTCAATTGCCTCAGCACTTGGCTGGCTAGAAGGTCCCCAAACTCGTCGGATTGAAGAAACTGGCCCTTGAACGCCGCCTTCGCCTTCACTTGCCGGGACTCTTCATCAGCCTTATAGGTCTTCAGTGCTTCCATGGCTTGGTCCTGTGCAATCTTCAGCTCAGTTGCCTCAGAGGATTGCTAATCCCAAGCCGCCTGGACCTCTCGAAGTTGCTTTGCACTCTCTCGGAGTTGCGATTGGGCTCGCTCCGAGTCTTCCTGCAGCCAGCGGACGTCTTCCGACAACTGCGCCTCCTGTTCCCTGGAACACTTCATCTCCTGAGACAGATGGTCCATCTCTTGGGTGAGGGTCTTCGTTAGCTCCGAGAGAAGATGCTCCCAGTGGTGACAGCTGTGCAGAGAAGACTCGGAGGCCAGCAGGGAGTCTAGGTAGTGTGCCACCTTAACCCGTAGACCCCTTTTGACCTCCGCCTGTAGTAGGCCTTCCTCGCGAGCGCGGTGGGCCTCTGCCTCCAATTCTGCTACCCGTTGGCGTAGGGCTTCGGCCTCTTGCCTGGAGGGTAAGTGGCTAGCTGCGACGAGGTAGTCATAAGCGGCCTGCCATAGGAAATAGAGGGAATTAGAAAGGACGAACAATGATAACAGAAAAGCACGACATCTTTACCTTCATGAGGGACTTGTGCAGGTTAGCGAGTGGCTTAGCTGAAGCACTCGAAATCCTCCCTCTCACGTCATCCCGGCTCCTCGGAGAGAGTGTATCTCCGGAGCGACAGAGGAGTTGGATGGCAGGTGCTTCTGGAGGCACTATAGAGGGGCCCGGGATGTCCTCCTCAGAGCTAAAATCTCCCCCGGGAGTAGGACCCTCGGCGGAGGCTTCCTTCTGTTGGTGCAGTTTGCACTAACGGTCAAACTCGGGTTTTGATGTATGACAAAGTGGTTAAAGTTAGGGTTGTGTGTGTTTAACCTCTTTACCAAGTGTGCAGGGTTGAAAGACTTAGGACCAGACACCAGGCTGAAGTCCAGGATGGTTGAGTCCTGGCGGGAAGTCCAGTTGGGTCCGCGGGACCTGACAACTGGCTGAAGACCAAGTTGGTTGAGACTTGGCAGGAAGACCAAGGTGGTTGAGCCTTGGCAGGAAGTCCTGGTAGGGTCAAGAAGTCAAGTAGAGCTGCACAATGGGTAAGTAAGGTAAGTCACTGGAGGAGCGACCCAGTGAGGACGAGTCCAATCTTGGACTTTAGGCGCGGTCCAACTTAGACCCATTTAGGTGATCTAAGTTGAGTCCTGGTTAGATCCTGGTCTGGGAGACAGGATCTAATTAACTTAGAATTGTATCTTATTTTAGTCCATATAAAATTGTACTAGCCTTGTTTTGGACTAACCCTGGATGCAGGACCGAAGGACTATGTTTCTGCAGCTCAGAGAGCCTCAAAGGAGTGAGGCCGTAGCTAAGCAGGGCGCCCCGGATGTGTCGGGCGCCCCCCACGTGGCTCTTGATCCGGCGAACCCTCTGGTCAAGGCTGATCTCTGCTTCTTCGGGATCACCTTTGACTGGGGCGCCCGACGCGCGCGGGGCGCCCGATTTGACCGGTCAAGGCTTCATCTTCAGGGCTTCGTGAGAGTGAGCTGCAGCAGCCTTCAGTGGCGTGGCACAGTGGGCGCCCGAGACACGCGGGGCGCCCCCAATTGCGCTGCTGTCGGGGCGTTTACCTCTCTGCTGACTTTGGGTTGACTCTGGGGCGCCCGACACATCCGGGGCGCCCTGCTCAGCTACGGCCTCACTCCTTTGAGGCTCTCTGAGCTGCAGAAACATAGTCCTTCGGTCCTGCATCCAGGGTTAGTCCAAAACAAGGCTAGTACAATTTTATATGGACTAAAATAAGATACAATTCTAAGTTAATTAGATCCTGTCTCCCAGACCAGGATCTAACCAGGACTCAACTTAGATCACCTAAATGGGTCTAAGTTGGACCGCGCCTAAAGTCCAAGATTGGACTCGTCCTCACTGGGTCGCTCCTCCAGTGACTTACCTTACTTACCCATTGTGCAGCTCTACTTGACTTCTTGACCCTACCAGGACTTCCTGCCAAGGCTCAACCACCTTGGTCTTCCTGCCAAGTCTCAACCAACTTGGTCTTCAGCCAGTTGTCAGGTCCCGCGGACCCAACTGGACTTCCCGCCAGGACTCAACCATCCTGGACTTCAGCCTGGTGTCTGGTCCTAAGTCTTTCAACCCTGCACACTTGGTAAAGAGGTTAAACACACACAACCCTAACTTTAACCACTTTGTCATACATCAAAACCCGAGTTTGACCGTTAGTGCAAACTGCACCAACAATCTCCCCCTTTTTGATGTATTGACAACTCAGGTTAAAGTTCGAGAAAAACTAGCAGATACATGCAAGTAAATAAAAAATAAGCATGAAAGTACATGGTGCAAAATTAAGTAGCAAATAGAATTTTCTAAGCTTTAACCCTACTCTCCCCCTTTGTCATTCATCAAAAAAACATACGTATATTAAGTTACGAAGAGTAGGATCCAAAGCTAAGTGATAGGGAAAACTAGACTTAGGCAAAATAGATTAAGATAAATAGCCTAAGTGAAAAAAGGAACTCCCCCTAAATCAATTAACTTAGCTTTCAAAGCTAACAAATAGTTTTCAACAACATTATTTTTCAAATGAATTAGAAATATTTTCAAAGTTAAGCTTGACAATCTTTTTAAAAGAAAATCTATAAAAATTTCCCAAATAATACATATTTTTCAAAGCCAAAAGAAACTTTGCTACTGAGCTTTAACTTAGAAGAAGGAAGATATTCTAAGAATAAGCTTTAAAAGTTTCAAGACCATTATTCAATTTTTAAAACTAATTTTTCAAGAATATGCCTTAGATTCTTTTGAAAATAGTTATACTTTAAAAGTAATATCATAGACTTAATCAAACTATTCTTAAAATTAATTTTCCAAGTTAGTTTGAGCTCCCCCTTAACTTGACAAGCCCTTAGAATTCCTTGTCAATTTCAAGGTAAACATTCTATTATGTCCTAGGGATATCCAAACTACAAATAAAAATATTTCAAAAGAATCATTTTTGGAAGTAAATCAATCAAAATATTTTGATACTTTCTAGTATAAGAACAAGCTAATAGTGGATTTTCAAAAAACATAAGTGTTTTTATTTTAAAGTTAATTTGAAAATAGTTTATCAAAGAAAATTAGTAAAATTTGAAAAAGGAGATTTGCAATACCCAAAAATACGGATTTTTCAATGCTAAATAGGAATTGCAAGGAACTATTTATAAGCATAATCCTAATATTTTTCAAACAAAACAGTAAAAATAAGACATGTATGACATCTCTTAAAATAGGTTTAGATATAGGGCATTTTTATTTTTAATCACATATTTTAATAAAATAGTTTAAAAGTATTTGAAGAGAGATTTTCAAGAGGATTGTTTAATATTTTGAAACAAAATTCGATATAGTAATAAAGTTATTATTATTATTTTTAAATGATAATAAGAATATCTTTGAAAGCACAAAAAAATTGAAAATAAGTTTTGAAAAGAATATAATTGAAAGAATAAAAAAGACTTTAAAGCAAAAAGTATTTTTAAAACAGTTATTTTCAAATATGTTATAAGGAATTTGCCAAAAAGATGTATAGAAATATTTTCCCTCCCCCTCAACTCGATATTCTCCATAAGTCCTTAGGGGTAAGTTCGTAAAAGAACAAGCAGAAAGAGAAAAGGAAACAAAAGAGTTTTTTTTTTGGTTAAGTTGGTTTAATTAAGGATTAGGTGTAGGCTTAATTAAGCCTTTAGTGTGGGTTTGCTTTTAGGTTTGGTTTAATTAGGTTTGGATTCATTAGATTTAAGTTTGGTTTAATTAAAGTTTAATTAGGTTAATTATATTTAAGTTTGGTTTAATTAAAGTTTTTAGTTAAGTTGGTTAAGGTTGGTTGGGTTGATAAATTTTAATTAAACATTAAAAATTAAGTTAAAGTTTTAAAATTTAATTATGATTTTAATTGAAGTAATATTTAAAGTTTAATTTTAATTACGATTAAGAATTAAAGTTTAATTTTAATTAGGATTAAGAATTAAAGTTTAATTTTAATTAGGATTCAATTTTGGTAAAATTAAATTAAGATTTAATTAAGAGTTAAAGTTTGATTTTAATTAAGATTAAGATTAAAGTTTAAATAATTAAGATTTTTAATTAAACTTAAGGTTAAGGTTTAATTAATTAAGAATTTTAATTAAGATTAAGGTTAAAATTATTAAGAATTTCAATTAAGACTAAGGTAAAATTTTAATTACAAGCTTTAGTTATTTGGGGATTAAAGTTAGAGGTATTTAAATGAAGTTTTAATAAAGGGTTGAAGTTCAATTAGGTAAAATTTTAAGGGTTAAAATTTAATTTGGTCGAATTTTAAATAAATTAAAGTTAGTTAAGATTTAATTAAAGATTCAAGGTTAATTCATTGGAGTCTGAATAAAGATTGAAATTCTAATTAATTAAGGATTAAAGTTGATTAAGGATTCAAGTTTAATTAATTAAGAATTAAAATTTGATTATGTAAAGAGTTAGATTTTTAATTATATAAAATTTAATTAACGTTAAATTTTAATTTAATTAAAGTTAATTTAAGTAAAGTTTGATTATGCAAATTTTAGTTAAAGTTAAAGTAGAATTTAATTAAGGTTAATTTTTAATTTATGTTGAAATTTAATTAGATGAATTTTTAATTAAGGATTTAATTAGGTGAAAAATTAAGATTTAGATTAAATTAAAATATGATTTAATTAAGAATTTTAAAGTTTAATTTTAACATTTAAATAAGATTCAAATTTATAGATACGATTAAAATTTTAATTAATATTTAATTTGGTGAAAAGAAAGTAAAATTTTATCGGTTAAAATTTAATTAAGTAACGGTTAGGTTAAAATACCCAAGTTTCAAATTTTATTGTCTCTAATCATCTCACTCAGTCTAATATTGTCAATCAAAGGGATCCTATAGTTTGTGTGAGATGAGCTTGAATTTGATTTATAAAAGTTAGTCTGACTTTTTGTTAGATTCAGGTTTTACAAGAAGTAGTTTAAAAGTATACTTCGATAAATAGCTTCCAGGCGGGAGGCGAGGCACAAGGGCCTTCTTTGGCCGAAGCCTTATTGGAACAACAACCTCTTTCTAGGCAAAGCTGCTTAAGAAAGTTATACTTTTACCCTACCTGTTGAGACACCCTGGTCTAACAAGTCTTGGATGTGTCGAGATAGTTTCAGCTAGTTCTCCCCGAGAGTCTTTCTAGCGTACCGTTATCTCGACCCACCCTAAGTCGGTCAAGAGTCAGATTAACTTTTAAGACTAGTCCTAAGTGCCCAACTGGGCAAAGGCCGATTTTGAGGTGCCAACTAGTTTGGTGCCTCCCCTGGATTATAGGTTGAGTGCTTTGGGCTGTTAAAGTGGACTCTTAAATTTTCTTTTAATTTTGAATTAGTTAAATTTTTTAATTTGTCTTTATTAGGAATTTTTGTAATGCTTAAATTATTGTTGGGTTTTAATTTCGAATTACCCAAGTTTGTAATTTTCAGTTTTGAAGAATTGTTAATTAACTTGGGTTTATTTTCAAGTTTAATGGTTTTTGAATTTTCGATTACAATTGAACTATTAACTGAGTTAAAAACTTTATTGAGATAAACATTGATTTGATCGAGGGTTAGATTTTCACAATCTGAATTAACTTGGTCAATGTTTTGTTTAACCAAGTCAGAGTTGAGTTTGTTCTGGTCTAAAAAGTCTAAAATATTGCAGGATGTTTTTAACAAAATATGCATTTCGGGAGGATTTATAGAGATATCTAATTTATTACAAGAACCTTCTACACAGTCAGATATTTCAGAGATTTGCTCAGAATCATGCAAGACATTTGTATTAATAATACTAGGGGTATTCTTGTAATTTACCTCAATCGCATCCCCTAATTTAGTAGGCTTTACCGTTGGTTCAGGCTCGACTTTAGTTGCAAATTGGACTTGATCTTCCATCTTTAAGTTTGGTTCTGCGATTGATTTAGTAGACTCATCTTTAGCTTTAAGCTTAGGCTCATCCAGCTCCTTCAAATTCTCGTGCAATTCATTCAGCCGAGTCCATAGGTCATATGCGTTGTTATACTTTTCCAGTCTGCAGGAAATTTTGTTAGGCAAAACTGCACAAATTAATTTATTTACCTGCTTGTTCAGTTCATCATTTTGAGATTGGTATCTCAGGGCTAACACGTAGTCGAAGTCTTGACTGCCCAAGAAGATCTCCATTGATCGCCTCCAATAGTCGAAATCTTCTGGATAGTAGTGTGGGGGCTCGTTGACATTTCGCCCTTGCATCTTATTTTGCGCCATTTAGAAATCTTGCACACAAAAAATAGACCAAACAAAGTCCCAAGACTAGGTCTTGGATTAGTAGTGCCGGCAGATATAAATATATAAAAATAAAATGACCAACTCGAATGGTGTTGCACCAAATTCGTGTAAAATCGATCGATAAAAAAAACTAATATATAAATATTGATAATAATATCAGATTTAGACTGTGAGCAAAAAAAATCACAGACAACGATAAAAACTGGATTTCCCCCGGCTCTTACGGTGGTTGCACCGATAGAGAGCGTACCAGGCTCTGATACCACTTGTAGGATCGATGCACGTGAGAGGGGGGGTGAATCACGTGCGTTTTTCAAAAATCAAAGCGCTTTAAGAAGCGTGCACAGCGGAAATGAAAGAAACGATTATAAAAACAAACACACAAACACGAACGATTTTTACTTCGTT
Source organism: Boesenbergia rotunda (assembly GCA_024364735.1). Lineage (NCBI taxonomy): Eukaryota > Viridiplantae > Streptophyta > Magnoliopsida > Zingiberales > Zingiberaceae > Boesenbergia > Boesenbergia rotunda. The sequence continues at coordinate 99,632 of JAGFNQ010002826.1, forward strand.
CGGAGCCTTCGGCGACTCCTACTCGAAGGCCCAGGTCCCTCGGACCTTTCCGTTGGGCAATCCACTAAAACTCTCTATCGGTCAACCCCGATAGAGTAGGCGAGTACAACTGAATTGAAAGTGTGACAACCCCACACTTTCAAGTAATTAAGTGCAATAAAAATATGTATTAAAAAGTTAAGTTCTTTTTTTTACCGACGTCCGGAGTAGGTCGACTCTTTCGGGGCAGCAGGACGTCGTCGGCTCGAAGTTAAGCGATTCCGGAGCAAGGCGCGAGCGTAGAAGAACTTTGCGGAGTTGGAAGAGTTGTTGTATGTTAGAAGAGGGTCGAGGCCCTCTTTATATAGGGCAGGGGGCGCCCGACATGCTCGGGGCGCCCCCCACGTGGCTCTTGATCCGGCGAACCCTCTGGTCAAGGCTGATCTCTGCTTCTTCGGGATCACCTTTGACTGGGGCGCCCGACGCGCGCGGGGCGCCCGATTTGACCGGTCAAGGCTTCATCTTCAGGGCTTCGCGAGAGTGAGCTGCAGCAGCCTTCAGTGGCGTGGCACAGTGGGCGCCCGAGACACGCGGGGCGCCCCCAATTGCGCTGCTGTCGGGGCGTTTACCTCTCTGCTGACTTTGGGTTGACTCTGGGGCGCCCGACACATCCGGGGCGCCCTGCTCAGCTACGGCCTCACTCCTTTGAGGCTCTCTGAGCTGCAGAAACATAGTCCTTCGGTCCTGCATCCAGGGTTAGTCCAAAACAAGGCTAGTACAATTTTATATGGACTAAAATAAGATACAATTCTAAGTTAATTAGATCCTGTCTCCCAGACCAGGATCTAACCAGGACTCAACTTAGATCACCTAAATGGGTCTAAGTTGGACCGCGCCTAAAGTCCAAGATTGGACTCGTCCTCACTGGGTCGCTCCTCCAGTGACTTACCTTACTTACCCATTGTGCAGCTCTACTTGACTTCTTGACCCTACCAGGACTTCCTGCCAAGGCTCAACCACCTTGGTCTTCCTGCCAAGTCTCAACCAACTTGGTCTTCAGCCAGTTGTCAGGTCCCGCGGACCCAACTGGACTTCCCGCCAGGACTCAACCATCCTGGACTTCAGCCTGGTGTCTGGTCCTAAGTCTTTCAACCCTGCACACTTGGTAAAGAGGTTAAACACACACAACCCTAACTTTAACCACTTTGTCATACATCAAAACCCGAGTTTGACCGTTAGTGCAAACTGCACCAACACCTTCAACTTCACTAGTTGAGGACCCAGCAAGGCCGCCTCCTCCGCCGCCTCCCGGACCTGTCGGCGCAAGCACTCACTCGTCAGCCGGGGTTCTGTTGGCTCTACCTGTTTGCCTTTCAAGGTATCCGAGGAACTGGGCGGGGTGGTGATGGCGGCCTGATGCCCCGCAGCTGGAGGGGTTGTCTGTCTAAAGCGCTTGGATAGGGGGATCGTATCCTCATCCTCGGTGATTGTGGGGAGCTCTGGAGGTGTGCGTTTCCTCAACCTCCTCTGGGGGGAGGGGGAGGAGGAGTTGACCGCTTGGCGAGCCGCTTGTGCCCCGTCTTCCCGGTTGGTTCGGTCGTCGGCGGACAAGCCTGAGGCACGGGTACTTCTTCATCACCTCCCGACTCAATGAGCGCGGAGGGGGGGGGGGGGGGGTAACCCTTTGATCATCGGGCCACTCCGGTGTCCCCTCCAAGTATTCCGCCTGGTCGACCACCGAGGCGATGGGAGCTAGAGGAGGGGCCAAGGTTATCATTGCCCATCTCGAGGCGGTGGGAGCTGAAGGCGGTTGACCACAATGGGGGCACAACACGTGGACAATGATAATTGCCCATCTCGAGCTGTCGCCACCCTTTAGGGCCATCGTTTGTTATGGCCCTGCCGCTCGTGTCAGAAGGAGATTACGAAGAAAAGATCTGTCCACGTGGCAAGGTCATACTCGCTGAAGGGTCGCCTCATCATTAAGATACCCGCGCGCTTTTAATGGGTGATAGACAACTATCATTATCGCGCTTCGAAACTCACAGAGCCTTTTTGGACTAATTCAAAAGACCTCCTCGGGCTGAGAGACAAATGTTTCGATTCCTCGGACCCGGCAAGCCGCCAAGAGAGAAGGAATGACAATATGGGTCCCACAGATGCGTAGCTTCCCCTCTTCGTACCACCTGCCTAATTAGTCAGCCACACTTCTTTCGATTAGACTTGAAGGGAGAGACTTGTGATATGGTTGAGCATCCCAGGGTGGACACGTGGCACGGGGAATCTACTTGTCAGGGTCCAGTGAACCTGAGCGCTGGGGTCATACCAAGACTACCTCGGGAGAGTAGATCAGAATCCCGAGGTTAGACCGGGCAGTCGAACTCCCGCGACTACCTCGGGAGGACAGCCATCCGAGGTTAGGTCAGGCCTCAGGCTCCCGAGACCAGGCAAAAGCTTCCGAGGCCAGACGGGTGGTCGGGCACTCGAGACTATCGTGGGAAAACATGCAAGAGCCCTCGAGGTCAGACCGGATGTCGAGCGCTCGGGACTAGCTCGGGGGAACAGACGAAAGCCCCCGAGGTTAGCTCGGGTGTCTGGTCATGAGACCCACTTGGTAAAATAAATGAAGACCCCAAGGTCAGCTCGGGAGATGAGACTCCGAGACCGACTCGGGAGTGTGAAGCCCAAAGATCAATATATCAGATAGCCCGGCTTCAAGTAGTCGTTCCTGTTTCCAGAACAGAAAAGTTATCGGATAATTATTGTCCGTTACACGCGGCAATTAAGGCCTTAATGATCGCAGCGACCGTTATCTAAAAATATCATATAACCGATGATTAGGGAACATAGAGGAAAACGTGGAGATACGTGTGACCAAAACCTCAGGTATATAAGGTGCTTCGGCATCCAGGTAAAGGGATAAGCTTTCCGAACTTAACCAAATTTTGATTCCTCGTTGATCTCCTGAGAGAATTCAGATTCCTGACTTGAGCGTCAGAGTGGGCTCCGTCGGAAAACCTTCCAGTGTATTCCCATTAACGTTTTAATCTCGCATGACACGATTACCTTCTCCCTATCACCATTCTCATAGATTACACTTTAATAATTTGTTATCCACGTCGTTTCCTTCCGGAACACTCAACATTTCAAGCATGGACAAGGCAAGGCCTGCCAATGGAAGTATCCAAATGAAAACACGTGTTGTGGCATAAACATTTGCATCTGGATCACAATACGCAATAAAATAATGCATTATAATTTTTTGATTAATACTACGACAATTTATCAAAAGCGTACGTAACAATCGGAAATTACCAAAGAACGCACCATGATTTCTATTTTACCAAAGGGCGCAGGTCTTTATGTGAACTTCCTCTTATACCCCTCTTTCTAACTGTTGTCTTTCTCTTTTTCTCTCAGTAACAAATTTCGAGACGGCAACACGTGCATTTTCAGACTTTTATTTTAAAATAATATATTATGAAATCGGCGCTAAAAATGTAAGGTAAAAATTAAAAAAATATTTCAGTTAAAAATAATTCATCCAACGTGATTTAAAAATATAAATAAATAATTTTTATATTTGATTAATAGAAATTAATATATTCAATAATATTTAATAAATATATTAATATATAAAAAAATTCAAAAAAAAACATTTGCAGAAATAAAAAAAATGTAAAATAAATTTAAAAAAACGTTTACATAAATTAAAAAAATAAAAAAATTTAAAAAAAAACAGAAATAAAGAAAACGTTATAGCAGAAATAAAAAAAAACGTGAGCATGAAATCTATTGATTTCAGGCCCACGCTGGGCCTGAAATATTGATTTCAGACCCACGTTGGGTCTGAAATCTTTTGATTCAGGCCCGATGTGGACTAAAATTTTTTTTCTATTTTAAAAATATATTAATATATAAAAAAACCTATCAAAACACTTAATTTCAGATTAAAACGCAGGGTCTGAAGTCACGCAAGGAGGGCCTGAACATAGATGTGATGTCTATCAGTGGGTTTTGGTCAAAACCACTAATATTTCTAAACTACTCCTATTTGATTGGTGATATCTAATATATAGATGTTTGGCCACCTAAAACATCATCTCCTACCTCTAACCTCCCTATTCATATGGAGTTTTCAGAAATCCAGATATGGGAGGTCGATAGTGAGTTTTGGTCAAAACTCACTTATATTTCTAAACTACTCCTATTTCATTGGTGATATCTAATATATAGATATTTGGACACCTAAAACATCATCTCCTATCTCTACCCTCTCTATTCATATGGAGTTTTCAGAAATCCAGATATGGTAGATCCATCAGTGAGTTTTGACCAAAACTCACTGATCACTTAATCCGTACATGCTCTGATCACTTCAAAATTACACGAATAAACATTTAAGAACATAAGACAGGATAACAAATAAAAAATTTAGACAAATTTTGAATTCCATCGACAATTATTTCTCATAGAAATTGATAACCGGTTCTTACAAAATTTTATTAAAAATAAAATTGCAATTAAAAATGCTATCAATTTTTTCTTGATTCCTGATTCTTATTAATCTTCAAGGATTTGATTATTGCCCTTTATTTCCTGTAATTAAAAACCAATAAAAGATCGTAAATAATTTTTCACTATAGCATACTCAACACTAAATATCTGTAAAGAAAAAGAGAAATATCATAACCACAAATTAACCCAATTATTAGAGATGATTAAAAGACAAATAGATTATTATCATTATAAATCATGATAAAATGTGAATATTGAGATACTAAGGAAGCTAAAATGAGATGGAACTATATAAATAGAATAATGTCACTTAAGTGAAAAATATGGGCTTTGACATAACTCATACACAAGTGAGAAAAATCGATATAAAACAATTTGATGGTAACTCCAAACAAGCAATACAAATAACAAGGTCAAAGAAAATTCTTTACACATCTCACATAAAAAGAAAATAGAAAAACTAACACAATATAAAATCCCAAGAGCTTTGGTTCTATCTCTTTTTGAAAGGTCATGCATGAAAACACATAACTCATTGTAGTAAATCACAAGGTCGAGGATAAGAAAGAGAGCTTGATAAAAGTACTTCCTTGGATCAAGCATTATGAAAAATGATGAACCAGGCAGCAGACAAATTGAACCTGGGGTGACCGGTTCGGCCCCATGGAAGTTTTCCACCGGTCACCAGGGTAAATTGGGAAGTGCTTACGGTGGACAGTCTAGAAGTCTAACGTCCTATGGTTTGCGCCCCATTTGGAGGAAAAATTCCTGCAAAATGCGTCGTAGCTGGGGATCGAACCGCGGATGCCTAGGTTAACGACTAGTTACCCTACCGCTGAACCATAGCCCCGGGGGCAAATTACCTTGGATCAAGCATTACGAGATCACATGAAATGTGACCATCAAATTCCTCCTATTCTTATCACAACTAAATTGTGCCTTAATTATACATATAGGATGACTAGACTTTGTGGATCTCTTGAATTAAGGTAGTCAATTAACTCCCACAAAATCACATCTTACATAAAGTTAATAAACTCTTAGTTAATTTTGAGAAATATCAATGAGCCCTTCTTGATATCATCTAGGAAAGGGTGACTTAATTAAGTAGGTTGGAGATCAAAGAGAAAAAAATATTGAGCACTTCTTGACCCTTCCATGATCATATCATTACACATCCAAATGTAATCACCAAAACACCAAACATACACTCTGATATTATTGTGCATGACTAAATGACCATTAAGGATCACAAATGTGAAGAGAAGGAAATTGTCCAAACGAGTTGAACTTGACCAAATTGATTAAATAATTAAACTTATCGACAATAATTTAAAAATTTTCAAGGCATGCAATTTTCTAGATGAACATGCAAAAATAAATAAATGAACTAAAGCATCGTCATTGGGAGAGAATTTGCTAAAGAAACCTTATACATATACCAAAGGTGAGCATGAAACACTTAAAAATATAATAACAATAATCCAATATTAAAAAACATATTTTTATGGAATAAACAGTAGGATATGAACAGTGATATAATTAGATTTTGCTAATTAATTATATATACAATTAAACAAGGATCTAAAATATATATAGTTACCTTTCAAAGATTGTCACAAATATTGGAGCAACCGAGTGCCATTGTTTCCCAATCAATTATCTATTCAAAATTTAATAGCTATGGTCAATTAAAAAATAATTAATTAGTAAATTTTAAAAAATCATTAACTTACAGACACTTGTTCCAATGAGGATGCGAGGATAAATAATGCTAACACAATTGGCCCGTAATTTGTCCAATAATTTCCCTTAGCAAACACTCCAGTTGCGCAGAAGACAAAGATTGTCAAGAAGAGCAATGTATTAATAATACATTTTATTAGACAGAAGCGTGAACCTGCAGTGTAAGAAAATAATAAAAGTAATGCATTATAATTCTTTAACTGTTATTAATAACCAAATTAAAAAAAAACTAATCTTACAAATAATTAATAGACAGGGCTTTTTTTTTCAATGAATATTTGCTAGCTAGTTTTAAATTTGATCATATGAATAAGTATTATATATATATCTAATTAAATTGTGAAATTTTTACCCTTTATTTGAGTGTTTAATGGTCGTGGTGCTTGTGGTGGCTGTTGATTTTTGACAAGTCTGTTGAGTAACTCTTCGTGCTTGTGGATCTTGGTCACTATCACTTGTATATTTAGGGTGATCTGCTCCAGAATCTCATTGTCCCAATTAGCAACATTCTCGCTCGTTGGCTCTGGTTGTTGGACTTTTCCTGCCAACAAGGGTTGAAGTTCTTCTTCGCCTAAATACAAAGACATGTCGAAAAATAAGTGATATAGAAGAAGGGAACTAGTTAGAATTAATATATGGGATAGAATTGCTGTAGAGAAGAATTGAGATAAGTTTGTTACTAATCACTGACTGAAGTAAAAAAAGTTATTTGGC
>JAGFNQ010002826.1:106853-141026 GCA_024364735.1 Boesenbergia rotunda
GCACAAATAAATATGAAATTAATTTATATAACTAATTAAATTTTAAAATAAATAAATAAATAGATAATATTAAATAAAAATAAGTACTGGCTAAATAAAGATAAATCTATTTTTTTCATATGAATCTTTCTATTTATTGTTAAACTATTTTAGCTGATCAATATTTTTTTACTTTTCAATTTAGATGTCATGTTAAGTTTTTCAATCCAAGTGAACTCTAAAAATGTTATTAATTTACAATTTTAATATCACCATGTCATAAATATTTCTTAATTTTAAATATTTTAAGATTATAGAAAAAATGAAGATAAAATATTCTCTATATTAAAATTAACATTGATTTTTTTTCTTTATGAACGGGTAAAGCCTTTCTGGTATATGAATCAATTATCCAGGTAAAAAGTGCTAGCTAGAGGGGAATGAATAGTTTTGATTGCTGCATCTCAATTTCGTGCTCATCTACAAAATGTTAATGCATAGCGGAAGCAAAATAGACAACAAAAGAAAACATAAGTACAAGACAAACCGATTTTACTTGGTTCGCCACCTCCAAGTTGACTACTATTAGGACATGTAGAGAGAGAGTTAGAGGGGGTGAATAGTTTCAATGACTTCTTTGAATTTTCTTTGTAGCGGAAAACTTAAAGCAATGCTAAAACATTTGTTTAACTTGGTATCCACTTTCTTAAATTGACTAATCCAAGAGTCCGCTCCTCACTCTCACAAATGCACTATAAAAACCTTCTTCCCAGAGGCAAAGAAGGCTCGTACAAGCATAAACACAAGAAAACAACCAAGCAACACAAAAGTAGGTTACAATGGAAATCAAAAATGACTTTATAATATGAACTTTGCTTTACTTGTTCTTATCATTCCGTGAAAGGCTTCTTGGTGGTGGAAAAGATAGCAACATTTTTTCTCCAAACTCTCAAGAATTGGCATGAACGAGTGTGACATCAAATCTTTGCAAACTCCTTTTCTAGGCTTACTTCAATGCCTCCTAATCAATTAGTCTTATCCCTAATTGATTGCCACGTCATACCTACATGAGGCTCTTTTTCGAATGCCTAATTGATCAGTAAGCTATACCAATCGATTATGATGCCTCTAATCAATTGCCTCAATAGATTCCAAGGGTTTTTGTGCTATTGAGAAAAGACTCTCAATCAATTACCCTAATCGATTGGTTTAGCCTTAATCAATTACCCAATTGATTCCATGATCTTCTGTGTTGTTACAATAAATATCCCAATCGATTATTGGTCATACGGAATCAATTATCTTAATCGATGACCCAATCAATTAGCCTAATCGATTCATCACCTTCTTGTGCTCCATGAAAACAACCCTCAATCGATTACCTAAATCAATCGTTAAGCCTAATCAATTAGCCAATTGATTCAAAGCCTTACTGTGCTTCTTGAAAAAATCCCAATCGGTTAGGCAATCAACCTAATCGATTGGAGCAGGTCCCAATCGATTAGGTACTCTGCCCAATCGATTGTCCTTGCCCAACCCTAAACTCTAAACTAGAGTCTAGGTTCCTTTGTCCAATCCTAAAGTCATCCGTGACTCGTTGGGACTTTCTGTTAAATACTGAGTCTTAGAGGGGGGCTAAATGGAAAAAATTTGGAATATAGGAGCCTAGTTGGAATTTACTGAACTTTGAGGGCTTATTTGCAAAATGCCAAAACAATAATATAAACCCTAAATCCTCCCTATAGATTTCTATTCCTGTGATCAGTTTTCTCCCGTTTCCTTTCTTTTTCCCCCGACGCCGCAAGCCAAACCGCACGAGTGATTCCTCTCCCTTGCGAAAGCCTTCTCCACACTTGCGTCGAGCACATTCCCTTCTCCTTCTTCTTCTCCGGTGCGCACGAGCAAAGCGCAACCGCCTCATGTGAGTCGCCAACCATCCGCCGCCCTCGCGCGAAGCCCTAGCCGACGCCACGCCTCACGCCGCCTCTGCCTGCATCTATGCCGACCTCACTCATCCCTGTTTCGTGCGCTAGTCACCAAGCAGGTAAGGGGATTGTAATTTAGGGTTTGTTTGGGGGTGGCTTCACTCGCGCAAGTCTCAGGTAAGATTGGTTGGTTAGCTTGATTTGCTAGAGATTTCAGTGGTAGTTTTGATGTGGATCAGTAGGAAGAAATTGATGTTTGGGTCTGACTGTTGATCTTGGTAATTATTTTGGATTTGGATTTGGTACTAGTTATAGTTTTGTTCTTGTATACTCTGCAGTGAGTTGGACTTTAACTTGTGATTCGGTTGTGAGTTGTAGAAGTTTGGATTTGATTCGTGTTTGGTTTAATTTTGGATCTTGGATGAATTGTGGTGGGATTGATTCAAGATTAGCATAGCTATTTACTGCTTAGGTTGTATATGGTGATGGCAAACATATTAGGTCTTGGTTTTTAGCTTGATCCACATGAATATATAATATTCTTACCATGACCTGATGGTTGGGCAGAAATTCTATGTGGGATAGTGGTTGTAACTTTGCCTTTTGATCTTGGTGTTGGTTTGTGTCATTTTGATCTTGCCGCAGGTTACCACCCTGGGAATGGATATTTTTCTTGGATTTGGATGTAATTAAATTAAGTTAAACTAATTATGTGTTAAAATTAGTTAGCTATCTTAATTACTTGTATTAAATAGCTAAACTATCCCTTTGGTACAGGGCCTTGATTTGGATTCGTTCGGTTGATCGAGGAAGGTCCTCGTTTACGAAATTCTTCAATAAAAGGTGAGTACTTCTCCTTTGTACTCGTGTAGTTCTTTTACCTTAAAGCATGACTATTTTATGTCTAATAGGTTGCTTGACCTTATTCCTTGATGTTTGTTATTTTAACATCGTCATTGATACTTGTTCTTCGTTGATCTTCGAGTATTCTAAATTCGTATCCGTACAGTCTCCTGTTGTTTTCTGTTATGTAAAGTGTCGCTTGTACGCGAGTACTTAGAAGTCTATTAAACACAATTAGGTTTATTTGGTATTAGAAATATCCTACCTAGTAGTGTAGGTGCATAATCGTTGGTTTTCGATTTCTGGTTGGTTGTATCGTTGTATCATTTACTTGTTGGATTTTGGTTGCATCGTTGTTTCTCCGGTTGTTCGTGCATCTTATAGCATGTACCATACTTGCACATTGCATACTAACGACTGTTGGGCTTCTATATGGTTAAGCCGTCGTTAGTCATTTAGTTGCTCAGTTCACTCAACCACTTGTTGTCGTGATAGTTGTTAGAGTGCGAGCAACTATCCTGTTATGCCACACATGTTGCAGTTGTAGGCAAGCAGTGACACCCTCACTGTTGTTTTCGAGAGATACTAGAGTTGTTGGTGGCTCCCCCTATGTATCGGGGTTTTGGAGTGTTGGCTCCCCAGTATCCTGTTCACTCAACCACACCTTTCTGTGGTATTCGTTGGAGTGCGTACAGTTGTCACAGTCCTACCCACTCGGTCACACAGATGGGATGTGTTGGCGGCTTGACTGGCGTCAGGGGTGACACATGTCATTGCATCATATGCATACATATTTCATTTATGCATTTTCTTGTGTTTGATGCATTTATATGAGCTATGATTGTTGCACTTGGTTGACATGCATGTATATGTTAGATTTATTGTTGTCGCGTTGTTTTATACCTGCTTAGTTGTTATTCGATTTTATAACATGTTGTTCTATATATGTTATGCATGTTTAGGTATTCCTATATTCCTTATGGATTGTATCCTGTTGGTTCTCTACTTATTATTGTTAGGATGTATACTAAAAGCTTTGCCTTTTGGTTAAGGATACATCTATATTTTAAAGAGAATCAGAAAATCACACAGTGCATGTTTATATTTATATTAGTATATGCACTAAACGTCTGATGCTTGGCATTGTAGATAACATGGTGCATGGTGTCGCACAAAAAATCATGTTATCAGGTTCCTTATCAAAGCATAAGAAAGAGGCTCACAACCGAGATGAAGTTGGACAAACCAATCGGGATGGTTGTAGTGTAATCAGGTGTGATTTATCTTAACCATACGATTACATTAGTGTACTTTGTGTACATTGAGTAGGACCAAAAGAGAGGTCATCCAATTTTTGTACTGACCTAGTAAATTGGATTAGACCTCGGATGTTATTATGGAGTACGATCTCTGAATCCCGAAATAATAGCGGGCATATATTATTAATTATTGTTTCTTTAATTTACCAATGGGCGAGATCTATTCTGTTAGATCGATAGACCCGGTAAGTTGGAAAATAATATTAATAATATGATGTGCCGTTGATTATATTGACGGACTCCGTGTCCTGGTGAGTCAGGGTGATGATGCCCCCTAAGTGAACTCAAAAGGATCGTCATGTCAAATCTTGCAAGTGGACCATGGTCCGGCATGTCGAAAAGGTTGAGTGGTACTAATCAAGGATCAAGAAGATAATTAATTTAATTATCAATAAATTGAATTAATTATCGGGCATTCGATATCTTAAACACGGGGAGATGGACGACTCATAATAGGTGGAGTCGATATGAAAATATGGGGGTTGGTGAGGAAGTACAATGGGATCTTTTAGTGGAATTGATCTCCATTAATAGATCGGGTTTGAATCCATTAGAGGGCCAAGAACCAACTCCTCCTCATGGTCCCTATCTTAGTCCAATAAAGCCCCATAAGAGTCATGATAAAAGGTCGGATTAATTAAGGAATTAATTTGGGATTAATTAATTTATTAATCTCAAATTAATTAAGGAATTAATTTGGGATTAATTAATTTATTAATTCCGAATTAATTAAAGAATTAATCATGAAATAATTATGGAATTATTCTATATAAAAATTTGGATGGAATAATTAAAGAATTAATCTTAGATTAATTAAAGAATTATTCTATATAAATTTTTATAATCAATCCATATTTAATTGGAAATTTTTTTTCAATTAAACATAACTAATCCCCTATATAAACCTCACCTCTCTCTCCCTCTAGAGACTAATCTCTCTTCCTCTCCAACTCACGCCTAGGGCACCCGGCGATCAAGGAAGGGATCCTCCTCCTTTGCTCTTGGTTCTTCCTTTCTTCTTTCACCGTGGGTGGCTGTCGATCCCAAGGAAAAGGAGAGACAACTCCTCCTTCTGTGGCTCGGCAAGAAGAAGAAGGAAGAGGGTGGCCGGAGTAGGCGAGGTTGAGGCCGGCGGCGCCACTTTGATTCAAAGGTGGTAGGCGCAACTTGAGGGTAGAGGAGAGGAGAGCTCATCTTCTTTTCTTCTTCCATCCTTCTCAGTCCTTCTTGGTAGTGTGATCACCTTTCTTCCTTGGTGGTCGGCGGCGCTAAGAGAGGGAAGTTAGAAGCCGGCGACGACACCTCTTTGAAAGATGGTGGTCGGCGCAAGGTAGAAGAAGAGGAAGAAGGAGCTTATTCTTCCTCGCGTGCTTGGAGTCGTGAGATAGGAAGAAGTATTGGTAGTTGGCGCGGGCTGTGGTGAAGGAGAGAAACCCACCCTCTCGGCTTCATCATCTTCTTCCTTAAGGGACGCCGGCGGGAGCCAAACCCTAAACCTAGGGTTTGGAGTTGGCGCGAAGAAAGGAGGAAGAAAAGGGATTGATTCAGAGGCCTTGGTGACTCCACAACTTGGGAGATCGTCGCCCACACGACGTCCAAGAGGGGAGGGTCATAAGATAGAAGACTGCGAGGTAAACGGCGAGGTATATTTCTCCCGAGCTCCAATTTACTTACACTATGCTTTGATTGTGCCATTATGCTTTGCGTTGCCATTTCATATGTGTTGAATTATTATTTTGATTTGAAATCTTAGATAATAATAATTAACTGGACCCCGAAGATAAACACAAAAACCGACGATCCAAATCGTCGTCTTTTCCGCGGTTAGTTAATTCGGAAAGTTACAAAGTCTTTGTGGCTAAGTTGTGACTTGGACTAATTAACACGACGACGAATCGGTCGTTATAGGGACGGATCTCTATTCGGATTAAATTTTTAATTCGTGGACATAGAGAGATCTCTCAGATACGACCACGTGGTTGTCTTGAAACCGCCAAGCTATACCAACAATGATACCTTTTGTTATGTCATGCTTATTGTCTACTCATATACCCGCAGAGTCCGCTCGGACTCACCACCCCTGCTCTCTCTTTTTGTTTCAGATAGCAGGTAGTTGCGTTTCTTGGAGCTAGGAGAGGATCGAGAGGATCCAGTTGTCAGCCCCCAGAGTTGAGTTATTTTTCCGTATTTGGTATAGTTGTTTTGTTTTTAGTACTTAGTAAAGTTGCATTTTATTTGTTATCAGGTTGTGTCGTTTTCAGAGACATTTGAGTTCTCTTTGGATTGTAGTTTCTTTTATGTTTAAGGTGACTAAGCCACCCGTTATCTTATTTATAATTGCGTGGTGATGTTTTATTCCTGTTATGATGGCTGAGTCATCTTTTAAGTTTGGAGTGTATGTATATTTGCCCCATCTTGTCCGCCGTACAAGGGAGATGCTGCCCGATCTTCGAGTAAGCATGTGCCTCTGGGGTCGTGACACTTTCCGTTGCCTAACATCCAGTCACCTTTGACCTGCCAGGGCTTCTTCAACAAGTATCCAGTCAAGTAGGTCAAGGGTGACCAGATACTTGTCTAAGAAGCCTTAACTAGAGGTTAGGCAACAGGAAGTCCAACTGGGGCGAGTCAAGGAGAATCACATGTTGGCAATGGAAATCCTTAATTGCGGTTAAACAAAGGAAAGCCCTAACTGAGGTTAGGCAAGATAGAAGTCTACTGAATGAGTAATCCTGACTGAGGTTAGACAAAGGAAAGTACAAGTGGGTCAACGAAGATTGCACATTGGTAAAGGAAAGTCCTAACTGAGATTAGACAAGGTGGAAGTTTACTGAGTGATTAGTCCTAACTAAAGGTTAAGCAAGAAGAAAATCCAAGTAGGTCAAGGAGGACCACACTTGGTGATTGGAAGTCTAACAAGAAGTTGGCAAAGAGAAAGTCCAAGTGGGTCAAAAGTTGACCGGACATTTTGCATGAGATGAAAAGTCTAAGTGAGTCAAGGCCTTATCAGACATTTGATGAGCAAGCCCTAGCAAGTCAAAGTTGACAATATGCTAAGTAACTGAAAGTTCTAATAGATCATAGTTGACCGGATGATGGGCAAGGGAACCTTAGACTCAGATCAAGTGAGTTCGGGTTAGATAGGGTAATCGATGGGCCTACACTAATCGATTAGGTTAATCTATTGACTTCAAACATCCTAATTGATCGAGAGTCAAAATTTGCATGAGCATAGATTGGCCTGATTCAACCCTTTTTAATTGATTAAGAGATTTTTCATGAGAGAGAGAAGAGTTGGAATCTCTTGGGACAATCGATTTAGCTTTTTCCACTCAATTAGGCTAATCAATTGGGTTGTATTTTGCGAGAGAACAAAAAGATTGAGAATCGATTGGATAATCAATTAGAAACCTTTCTCTCACGAATAAAAAATTTCTGAATCGATTGGGATAATGGATTAAAAGCTATAGAATCGATTGGTATGACTAACCAATAGATTAGATGCTCGAAAAAAGTCATTCTACAGTTTTGAACTGGTAGATCCTATGTGGTAATCAATTAAGGGGAGCCTAATCGATTGGGAGGCATCGAAGAACCCTTGAAAAAAGTTTTCGTGGACATTTCGAAAGGCAATGGTCTGAGCTAGTTCTTGAGTTCTTGGAGACAACTGTTGCTGCACTTTTTAAGCATGAAAAGACATTTTTCAAGTAAGAAGAAAACAAGCTAAGCAAGATTCAAGTATTGTGAAATCGTTTTTTATTTGCATTTATATTTGCTTCTCTCTTCTTTATGTATTCTCGTGCTTGTACGAGGCTTCTCCGCCTCCATGAAGAAGGTTTTCATAGTATATCTATGAGTGGGAAATAGACCCTTGGATTAGTCATCTCAAGGAGGTGGATATCAAGTAAAATCAAGGGTATTAGAATTGTAAAGATCCTCGCTTTGAGTATCCACTATAAATTATCATCGAAGAAGCGATTGAAGCTATATATTCATCCTCCCCCATTCTAGTTCTCTACGTGTCCTAACAGGCATGAGCTTACCCGAGCAGTAGCCTAGGGGCCCAGCTACTCATCCCATTGATTTTGAATTTCCAAATCAAAAGAAAGGGCTTTTAGCCCGGGGAATGGAGGATCCATTCGGAGGTCATTTTTAGCCCGGACGGACTACAATTCCTAGTTCCGCCTTTGGTGAGCTACCACACAACATTAAATTCAGCGTCTTTAATTTTTTTATTGTTTTTTCTTTTACTATTTGTTTTTTTTCCTTTGCATAAGTAATATTAAGAGATGAGTAAACATGCATTCGAGGGAAAAAAAACAAAAAGGAAAGTTTATTCACGCTCCTCTAGCCTCCTTTGATCCAAAAATATTACGATATTTTTTTTAATTTAAGATAATATTCAATAAAAGAATAGCTATCATCATGATTTGATCCAACAATGTGTTGTTGAATATTCATTGTTATAAATTAATATATAAATAAATTATTTTAAAGTTTATAAAATAATTTATGATTTAATCAATATATTTTTATTAAAGTTGCGGAAAATGTCTCATATTTAAGAAAAATAAAAAAACCATTATCTATATGGCAATGACACATTATCTGAGTAAGTACCATTATTCAAATTGGATAATCATTTCCAGATGATGGTGCATTATTTGGATAACTAGACATTTTTTGATAATTATTGGATAGGGTATATATGATCATCGATAATTATTTGGATAACTACTCACTTTCTGTTAATTATCGGATGGACTATAAATAATCATTGATAATTATTTGGATAACTATTCACTTTTTGTTTTATAGACATTTTTTTTATAATTATTGGATAGGGTATATATGATCACCGATAATTATTTGGATTCATAACTACTCACTTTTTGATAATTATCGGATAGACTATAAATAATCATTGATAATTATTTGGATAACTATTCACTTTTTGTTTTATAGTTATAGATCTTTACTTTGATTTAAATTAACATCTCAATCGTATATATTGATCTTAATTCATTTGAAATTAGACTTATTAATTTGACTCTATCGTATGCTTTTCATAATTTTTATTATATTAATCTTTTTTTTCAATATGTGAATATTTGATTTATTTATTGTTCAATTTACCAACACTTTATCTAAAATTGATTTGACTCATTAAAATACGCAAATAAAATGTTAATTCAATCTTAAGCTTATCCTTAAGTTTTGAATGATTATTTTTTTTTAATTTTCAAAGCGACATGACATATGTGAAAAAATGGGATAATTTGATTATATTAATAACATATTTTCTTTTAGCATTAAGCACATTTTTTAACTTTAAGAAATACTTCAATTATAATTAATTAACCATAAAAAAAAATTATATGAAAAAATATTTAATTTCATAATTTTACTTTCTAAATAAAATTATATAAAATAAAATTAATTTTAATGTGGTACATGTATAATTGTAGTGACTTTACTCTTATAAATCGATCTTCATAATATACTCTATGGCTATGCCTCACAACCTAATTCTCAATGCTATTGTAAATTAATCTTCAATTGAGTCATATATGTTCTTTAACTACGTCTATTTATTTTTTTTTAAATGATAATTTTAAATTAATATTTAGTACTTCACATTTATTTGAATGGTATTTAATTAACTATTTTAAAATTTTGATATTTACTATTATTTAATATTTATATAATATAATTTACAAAACATATCATCTTTTCTCAATGATATCTTATTTTAGAAATAGTTAATAGAAATTTTCAAACCATTTAATTTTTAATTGCTTTGATGTTAATGTTATCTTTCAAAAAAAAAATTATCGCTTTAATTATATTGATTAAACTCATAACCCTAGACCTACTTCCCTGCATCCTCATCTCATTGTTAATTTACCAATCCATCAATATATATATATACATCTCTGTGAAAGAGAACTCTATAACCAATTATATATGACAGGAAGAGGCCAACAACCAGGGGCAACAATGGTGAATAATCAAACTGCAGGCAATGCGATTCTAAAGCAGATAACTCTGGACATGCAAGCGATATCGGCCAAGGTGCACAATCATGAAGTATTACTCCAGGAATTAGTCAAATATCAAAATCAGCCGCCACGATCGGAAACTCTGAAAACGAGTAAGATCCACAACTACTAACTTTAGGTTCTACTTCTCTATCTTTTTCTAACTCTTCATTCACGCTTAGCTTTATGAAATCTATTTGTTTTAATTTTTTAAGCTACATAGTTAAATTAATTAATATTTATTGTATCACTTTAAGTATTTGAATTAAAACATTTATTTAAAAATTATTATATATAATACATTCTTTTTTTATTATTTCTATTAACGCGCGCAGGTCCACGTATACGTAACTACCCCTTGCTAAGGACTCTCATTGTGTCGCTCTTATCAGCACTTTTGGGTTTGTGCCTGGGTGAAGTGACTACAAGTCACCGGGGTGAAGAAAGTCATTGGAGACTCTACGGACCTATAGGCTTAGCATTTATTGCCCTTATATCACATCTGCACTATTTGCTTGAAGGGTTGTACGGATGCTTATAATCATCCGATCCTCTTCCCAAATAAACTTGCAAGGTACCAAATCACTATTTATTTTTTGGTTTTATATTATTATTATTTCATAGGATATA
The DNA here is from genome assembly GCA_024364735.1 of Boesenbergia rotunda. Classification (NCBI taxonomy): domain Eukaryota; kingdom Viridiplantae; phylum Streptophyta; class Magnoliopsida; order Zingiberales; family Zingiberaceae; genus Boesenbergia; species Boesenbergia rotunda. The sequence goes on from JAGFNQ010002826.1 coordinate 117,588, forward strand.
TATATGGTGTTAATGAAACTCACCTTTTTCTTGATAAAAGAATCATGCAATTTTTAATTATTGGATTGTGTGTTTTGTTATACTGCTGAGTGCTTCATGCTCATCATGTTATATTTATTTTAAGTGCCGACATTAATATCACAGCGATAGAATGTTATTTTAAAATAAAATAAAATTATTTCACTTGTATAGGGCGGTTATGGTGACAAAATATGAACTGATTCTATAATATCACACCCGTTGTCATCCGTACTTTTAGGGGCCTACGCAAATTTCGGGAGGCCCGATCCTATGTCTCAAATACACTATCTGTCTCTCTGTCTCAATCGCCGGTGATGATCGGTGACTCATTCATCGTCGATCGGACACCATCGGCGGCCGGAGGCCGCCGCTCCGAATAAAACTATACTCTTGGAGTACGGTGAATCCGTCGGGGAGCGCCGCAATTGCGATCTCGTCATATTCATCATTGAATCTGACGAGATTGTAATGTGACGATTTCAACCGATTCACCATTATCCCAAGATATCGTTTGATTCGGGGCGACAATAAAAAATTAATGGTCGTGTCCGATCGTCGATCGGACGACTCACCGACCATTGTTGACGAGTTTAGGATAGACGGGACAGGGATATTCCGGGACAGAGGATCTCGTTCGAAATTTTAGAGTGAATATGGTTGACTTTATCAATTTCATAGGTAAAATCAAAACCAAATAATTTTTTTCTATTTGAAAAAATCAACGTAAAACCAAACTATAATTGAAATAATTTGAGTTGAAACTAAACCAAAATTTTTTATTTGGTTTGGTTAAAACTATAATGGAAATTTAAAAAAAATGACATACCAAGTATATACGGAATCTTCTTTTTTTTACTCTTTTGATTTTTAATTTTCTTTTTCGCATTTGACTTAGGAGTTTGGAAATGAGGGAATGAAATAATAAAAATATAAAATATTTGATTAATAGATTTGGAAATCACAATTTTAAAATTATTTCTAAGAGCATCCGCAACTGTTTAACACCTTTAACGTTATAACACCTACCACCTCATCAAACAGTATGAGACTCACATGCCACATACACATTAACATTAACATCTTCATTCTCTCACATTCGTTTAACATTCAACCCCTATTATTTATGGGGTCCACATGCCACATACACATTCTCTCACATATATATATTCTCTCACATTCAATCTCATACATACATATTTTTTATTTTCAACTATATTTACCAATTTAAATAATTATTATTTAAAATAAATAATAATAATAATTTTAAATATATTTATTATTAATTGAAATTGAAATTAAAAATAAATAATTTTTTTATTTTGAAGCAGACAGCCTGTCGGTCTGCCTTCAGGCAGATCGATCAAGCTCCTGCCTGACAGATCAGGCAGGAGCCTGATCGATCACCAGACCGATCAGGATGTCATATCATACGTGATGAACGGGATCAAACATTTGAACGCGTTCATCGCGTCAGCGCATTAACGCGCTCCCCACAATGGTTTTAACGTAGACGGTTCATTATAACGCTCGATTAACGAGCCGTTGCAAATGCTCTAAATAATTTAGAACCAACAAAAACCTACATGCTGGTTTAGAATTCATTTCCAATTTTTTAGGCCACGGGCAAAGCTTACACTATATATATATATATATATATATATATATATATATATATATATATATATATAATCGTAAAATTTAGTTTTCATATCTCTCTTCTCTTCCGCCTCTCATCGCCCGCCGCGATCACACCAATGTCATCCCAAGCAAAGGCAAAGGCGATTTCGGACGATGTTGCCATCTTCGGTATTGAGCCGATTGAATCGCACTCCTTTAGTTGCAGAGTTCTCGTCTTTCCATGTATATGCATGATAGTTCTTTTTGTGATTTTTCAATATGCAAAAGAGTTATTTATAGTCGGTTAGGTATCAATTAGTAGACTCTTTTGCTACTTTGAGTTTTTAGGAGATTCCTAATAATTTCTTATGTGTTTATAGATTAGGATGGAATGAAGAATCTGGAATTTGTTTAGGATTGTGTTGACTACTGTTTATTCGCTGTTTATATACTGTTTTCTTTTATTTCTCCTACGCTTTAGGTTACAGTTCTCTTTTTGGGTTGTAATCTTGGTTTATACATGATTAAGAATGATTGTTAGTTCCATCATGTTCATTTGAATATCTATGTGTCCAAATGTTCTTTTAGCAGCATATGATATTTGTTGCATTTGTATTTCTAAACCAAACAACAATATTGACAATCATATCTAGGGGTGAGCAAAAATTCGAAAAAAAAAATCGAATTAACCGAACCGAACCGACCGAATTTTGAAATTCGGTTTTCGATTTTTTTTAAAAAAAATCGATTCGGTTTTTCGGTTAAATCGGTTCGATTTCGATTTTGAATTTTATAATTCGGTGAAACTGAATAAAAATATTAATTTAATTATTTTTTATTTAAAAATATAATTAAATTAAATAAAATTTGGTTATTTAATTAAAAATCATATTAAATTTAAAATTTCGGTTAATTCGGTCAAAAATCGAATTAACCGAAAAAAATCAGTTCGTAAAGTTTGATTTTTGTATAAAATCCGGTCGGTTCGGTCGGTTAAAAAAATCGGTTAATTCGATTTTCGATTTATTCGATTCGGTCAGTTCGGTTTTGACCGAATGCACACCCATTCATACCCAATCCGAAGCTACAAACCAAGGCGCATTGGAATGGTTAAATCTATTTTCATTCTAGTCTACTATCAAATTCAATCTCATTTCTATTTTTATATCCCAAACCAAATGCCCCTTACGATTTAAAGTTTTTAGATTAATTTATCAAATGTAAATACAAAACTTAGATGGGATTCTATTCCTATATTAAATCTTTCCCTTGCTTTTACTTTATTAACTATCTAATCTTACTTTTTTTTAATCAAAATGATTTAAGTAGCATTTGATTTGTTTCATTTTTTATTTTTATTTTTTTAGAAAAGCCTTTGGTACGCTTATTTTTCATTTTCATTTTTCACAGAAAATATGATTTTTTAGAAAACATGTTTAGTTTGAATTTTTCGGAAAAAATATAATATTTTTTGAAAAACTAAACAATGAAATAAAATTATTTTTCAAAAAATGAGAAAATATGATTGCGTTTGATATGCTTATTTTTTATTTTTATTTTTCACAGAAAATATTATTTTCGAGAAAAAATATATAATATTTTCTAGAAAATTAGAGAATGAAATAAAATCATTTTCTAGAAAATGAAAAAATATGATTTTTTAAAAATAAAAAATAAAAAATGGAGCAAATCAAATACTCCCGTATTCTCATTTTTTTAAAAAATAAATCTGAAAAATATAAACCAAACATGTTTTATGTGAAAAATGAAAAAATAAACATATCAAACGCGACCTTAATATCTATTTGTGTAACTTCTCTAAAATTCTTTGCCTTTTGAACATCTTTGGCTGATATTCTTGACAAAAAAAACAAAAAAACTTAAAAATTAGGATTATAATTATCTTCCTCTAGGACATATATTAACTTAATTTTTATGTTATTTAATCAAATACTTAGTTTGGTATGATATTGTTAAAATGTATTGTGTGAGGATTTAATTATTATTATTCTTATTAATTTTGCATCACAGGAAATAAAGGAGTAGTAAAATCGAAGAATCAAGGACAAATTGGTAGCATTTCCAATTGCAGTCTTTATTTTTAATAAAATTTTATAAACTAATTGTTAACATTTTGTTTGAACTACAAAACATAAAAATTTGTGGTAACAGATTGAATTCATGTTTCTAATGTTTATGCTCTCTTATGTTTTGTATTTTTGATTTTGTATTTTTTTTGGAAATCTATCACTTTTACTAATTATTCTTTGTTTTTTAATCAAACATAATTTCTCATGCATTATGATTTTATATTTTAAAAAATCACTTATTAGCTACTTTAAAGAAACTATTTGTAATTATGAAAATATAACAGAGCAACCACAAAAGTATCACAACAAAAAAATGTTTTTAATAAAAAACGATCTACCTATTCTTTAGAATTAGCTGGAAAAATTAATAATCTAAAAAAATACAAAATATCATTCTAAAAATAGTTTAATAAAATACACTATTATTAAAATTGTGTTATCATTTTTATTTTTTAAAAATTTAATTTTCATATAAAATTGGTTTTTAAAAGTAAAATATTGTTTTTATTATAAATATAAAATTAAAAAAAGACTATTTAGAAATCAAAATAAGAATGAATTAAAATTTAATTATGGATGTTTTTTAAATCAAATTGGTTTAGTTCATATTAAATTAGTTGTTGGATAATTTAATTGAATATTGAATTTGTCTTCAAGATCAATTTTATATCTGTGTGTGTGTGTTGGATAATTTAATTGCGTGTACGTGTGCGTGTGTGTATATATATAAATATTTAATTTGTCTTCAAGATCAATTATATATATATATATATATATATATATATATATATATATATATATATATATATATATATATATATATATAACATTGATTTAACACTAGAGATAGATGAATAACATAATTGATTGAGTCAACTAATTTTCTTTTACCTTTTCAAAAAAAAATTCTCATATGAATAAATCTCTTACAAATTTCAATAAGCCAATCACAAACAAAATAATCCAAATAGTAATAATAAAGAAAACACGACAAGCAAATCCAATCCGTTTCAAAGTTCTGAGTGTAACGATACTCCTCTTAGTGCCTCTCGAATTACGTTAACCAAACTTGAGCACTTTTCGAGCAGTAAAACATATAGGTATTTGATTATGATAATTGCTAGAAGACAATGCCTCGGTTTGTCTTTTATAGGAATCGACTGGCACTCCTTCGATCTACAAGACTTCCACTAACTCGGTTGCAAGCTCAACCCTATTTGAGCAAAGTTTTGACCCTCCAGATGGCTGGAACACTCTTCGGTGACTCGTAGCTCAATCATAACTTATCCAAAGACTGACTCGCGTGAACCCGATAATGTCCACTTTTGGTCGACCAAACTACCTTCAGGTGACCGGATCATGAGTCCGATGACTTGGACTAGTTTCCAATGAATCCCACCTGAGTCTTTGTCCAACTGTTATCTTCTACAAAATAAACAAGCAAACACCAAACAAAATATATAAAACCTAGTATTTGGTTTACCTAATCTACTAGGTTCACTTACTTCTACCAAGTCTTCTGTTAAATCCGACACTTTTGACGCGATCCAGAAATTGTTTGAAAATTTCTGCCGAGAATGATTTAGGGTTTTCGAGACCCAAATTGGAATTAGAGAGTTTAATCGTTTTTTAAAACTTAACCTTTGAGGGCTTATGTGTGAAGAAACCATAAGAAAGGGATTAAATGGAAATCAAACTAAGTTAGGGGATTGATTGTAAAATGCCCACTTTTATGGATCATCTTGTTGTTGCCCTAGCACACATCCCCGATCATTTCTCCTTTCTACCGCCCGTAGCCAAGACAACACCCATCTCATCGCGTCTCTTCTCCTCCACCTCGCTCGCCGCCGTGCCGCCCATCCCCGAGGCGAACCTTGGCCAACCATCGTCGGAGTGAAATCGGCCACCGTCACTCACCTTGTGCCACAAGGATCAGTAGCCGTGGGAGGTTGATTTCGAGCCACCGACGACCCCTTCTCTGTTGAGATTCCGCCTAACGTCCCTTCCTCTTCTCTGTCTTGTTCTTCTCCGTCACAGTGCGACCAATCTTCGTCTGAGTAAGTGCATGATGCCTTAGTCTTGCATTAGCTCTAGGGATATGCTCTGATTTTGGATCGTAACCCCTATTCGCTGGAATTGTGTCTCTTCTTGGCAGATATTTGCTATCTGTGTAGGAAGCGGATCAAGGATTGAGAATCAACTTTTCTGGGGGTATTGATTTGGTAGGGTGGGGCTCTAAACAAGCGATTGAGGTAAGAGTAGCTGTTTTATGTAATTGATTAATGGATGATGATATTAGTATCCTTGGATTTCTGTTCAGGATTGGATTCATGGATCTGTAAGTGGAATAGGTTGCTGTTCTTCAAGATTGCAAAACTTTTGTGTCTTCGAATTTTGATTTGATCCGTGACTAGTTTGGGGTTGAGCTTGTGTTTCGTTTCCGTTCAGTTTGATGTTGTCAGATCGATCTGTGTGGATCAGTTTCCTTTTGTTTCAAATTGAAGTTGGAATTAGTCCAAATGTCTTGATGATGCTATTGAGTGGAGTTAGCTGTTGGGAGCTGTGGATTTGTGTTGATAGGATCATTATGAGAATTTATCTCTGCTCGAATAGATTTTAGATATTAGCATTGTTTTGGTGCACTAATTGATAATGGATTGAGTTTGTTCTTGGGTGTATAGGTTTGATCGATTGTGGTTCGGGCAGCAGCTCTACTTGGGATCACTTCTGGGTTGGATTTGTATTGGTAATATGACAAATAGGGAGTATACCTTTGGAGATTGGTGTATGTTGGGATTGATCATTAGGATTAGGATGATCCTAATGAAGTTGTGTTATATTAGCTATTTGGTATTTGTGTAAATAGCTAAATAATACATCCTTGATACAGGAGCTTGATTGGATTACTGGCGGGTGGTTCTTTCTGCTTTGATACAGACTTCTACATTTGAGGCGGGTACCTTTTGACTTATCTTTTCTGATATTGTCATGTTGCTATGCATAGACTGTTATAGATAGCAGTAAGTTTATACGCTATCCTTGTTTAGTATGCTTGTTCTAGATACCTGTTGTTATCCCTGAGTTATTATGCTTTTAGTGCCATACAGTCTCAAGTATTGTCATATCTATATGTATGCTTAGATATCATGATGTATCTCTTGCATTTGACATTGAGGGATCATTAATTTCCGGCTAGTATACCTTGTAGGTTACCTGTATTCCCTGTTATAGGGTTCAGACTGAGACTTAGTATACTGAGGACTTGGTGAGGGATGTATGTGTACATATCATACACCATCCTTGCATTGTTGCATGCCGGCGATCAGCGACTCCCTTGTGGTTGAGCCTATCGTCTTCTGGTACACGATATGCGCACATGGCCACTCATGGGTTAGTGGATACTGTAGAGTGTGTGCATTTGCCCTGTATTGCTCCGTTCGACCACTATTTGGAGGGTGGGTCCGGGCGTGGTAGCAGCCAGGGATCCCTTCTCGTACTGAGCCACGAGGAGATGAGAGCTAGACTCCCCCATTGCTTGGGATAGGAGCGTAGTCTCCGCCAGCATCCTGTCCACCCGGTCGCAGCGGGAGCAGTGATGGCAGGGTGCGTACAAGTTGTTACAACTCTACCCACGCGGACGTTGTTGACGATGTCCTGACTGGGACTAGGGGGTGACACATGTCATTGCACCATGTGCATATTTTTGCATTGTGCATTGTTTGCTGCACTTGATTTCTGCACTTGTTTGACATGCATATACTGGAGACTTGCTATCTGAGATTATATGTCTATTGGTGTTCCATAGGTACTTATTACCCTCTTTTCAGGTTAGATGGATTCTGGTATGTATCTACCTCAGTATTTTCAGTACTAATTTTTCCCTATTGTTGATATGAGACTGTATTAGCGGAACTCTTATTGTTAGTATAACTTTCTATGCATATCTATTCTGGGTATCCGTAGAGTTCCTTTGGACTAACACCGTTGGCTATATTTTTATTTTCAGGCTGAAATACTTGGAGTCGCCAGAAGAGCCCAGCAGCCAGTCCCTACCCATCGCGGCCGCAGGATTTTGTTTTGTACTTTGTAGTGCATTGTTTTATATTCCTTTTAGCAATTTGTATATGTCATATGTGTCGTGTGCCCTAAGGGGTTTTTGTGTATTGGTTGATTTATCGTAAGTCGGACCGGTCCGCAGTCAGGTATGATTTACTTAGTTGTCAGATGCTTTTATGTTGTGTTTATCTATTTTGGAGGCCTGAGGCCAAATATATATTGCGTGGGATGTTTGTATTGTGTAAATTGTCCGTCAGACAGGGGAGGTGCTGTCCGATTTTCTATTGGATCAGCGACTCCTAGGTCTCGGGGCGTGACATCTTCTCTCTTTACCAAATATTTAACTCTGAACTAACCCACTTTAGACTTAATCCCAACCCGGACTTTCCTTGCCTAGTCCCATTAGGACTTTTACTCCCTAGTCCCACTAGATTTTTCCACCAACTTGCCAAGTATCTAACTCTACTTGAACTTTTCACTCACTTCCAAGTTGCTAGTCACTCTTAATCTGCTTGGACTCTTTAGTTAACTTGATCAATTATGATTAAGTTATTTGATCATCCTTGATCAAAATCCCTTAAACATATTATTCAAATTAAATCATCAAAATTCTAAAGGTGATTACACCAACAATATAGTTATCACTCAACTGCTCAACCAATGGATCTCCCATTGCTGAAGGTTGTTGTCAGATCAATGGTTCATTGTCATTTATTCCATGACTAGTCAACTACTTCAATAATGACAAGTAGAGATCTAGTCCTTGCTAATGACTAATCTTGTTGGATGAATATATTTATTTCTAAAAATTTTGTTACAACAGTTGGCTGCATAAAACCTACCGACCAATTGGTTAGCCGATTATGTTGGCACAATCATAATAAGAAGCTTTGATGTTTGATGAGTATTTAAGTTAAAATTAATAAGTAAGATCTCACTTATATTACGAATATGCAAGAAAAGTCCTCGTAAGTTTAGAGATTGGATGTAAGACCAGAAAAGTTTAAGATGATTAAGAACCGAATTCTTAACAAGAAGAAATCCACATAGGTTAAAAGACTGGATGCAACACATGAAAAGTCCAAAAAGACGGAGGGCTAGATCCTTTACAAAAGGAGGAAACCCAAACAGATCATGATGCAAAGGTAGATAAAGATCAAGATGAGGAAGCTCTAGGCATAAAAATCCAGAGAATAAAAAATTCATTTGGCATGAGATACTTGAGGAAAAGAGTAGTGAAGTTTAGGTATATTTTAACCATTAGAATAATTGAAAGAGCCATGATAGAGAGAGTGAAAATGGGAGAGTGAAAAACATAGTGAATGATGTGGCATGACGTAACACTTTACATGCACACGTCCGATTATCGCTTGGACACCGTCGGCGGCCTTCGGCCGCCACCCGAATCAAACTATATCCTGGGGGGCACGGTGAACTCGTCGGAGATTGCTGCATGCAAGGTGTCACGTCATTCACTATGCTTTTCAATTAGAAATCAGTGTATTAGTTGATTAATAGCTTCTAAACATTGATTGATACATTGTAGACTTGAAGAGAGTTTTGTGGTTGAGGGGTTAAGAGTGAACACCCTGAATTAGAGTTCAACAATTGATTGTTAGGACTTCATCCATGTGCCAAATATTTGCTTTTTATTATCTACTTGGACTTCATGCCTTGTTTAAACTTTCCTCATAACTAAGTATAGTCAACTATTGATCCAGTAAGACTTTTATCGTGCCAACTTCTCTATTAGACTTCTGACCACCAATTGTCCAATCAATCTTGATCTACTTGACTCTTCTTCACCGTCAAATATCTAATAAACCTAGACCTAAATAACTTTTTGCTCAACCAACTAACATAATGATTGGTTATCAAGTATCCAGCCAACCTTAATCTACTTGATGTTTTATTCGAACAACTAACATATTTATTAAACATTGAAATCCAACTCGAGTCAACTCGAACTTGGTAAATCAAGCTTGGTTAAATTGGTTAGCTTGACCAGAGGTTGATTTCACATAGGGATGTAAATTCGGATGGATTCAAGTCAAGTTGAAGATCAATAACTAAAAAAAAAATCTTAAACCAAACCCAACCTAAACTCAATCCAAAGACCCAAACCCGAATCAGGATAACCCAACCAACCCGCGTGACCCAAAAAAAATTCTTATTTACCTAAAATATTCACTTTTATCTCAATACCAACCAAAATCTATTTTTGATTTTCATTTTCCATGCTCGTTTTCTTTTTTTTTTTTGAGAAAATATGATTTTTCAAAAAATATATTTAATTTGTATTTTCCATACTTATTTTTCATAAAAACATATATTATTTTTTGAAAAACTAGAAAATAAAATAAAATCATTTTTCAAGAAATGAAAAATTATGAAAATAAAAATAAAAAACCGAACAAACCAAACACTTAACATCTCCAAGACTTCATCTTATCAAGTATTCAACCTTTATTTGCCTACATAGTCTTCCAATTATGTAATCTGCAATTTATGTCAAATTTTTCTACATCTACATACTTGACATATTCATGAATTTACCAGACTTGTCTAAGTTAAACATTGTCCAAACATCAAAATACTATATTAGCCACATATTTTGAGTCTTATTGCACCAACAATCTTTTCTTTTTTTAATATTTGTCAACATATTTAAGTTAGGTCTTAATATAAGCATATAATAGCATCACGAAAGCGATAACATGGAGTGGTTGGAAATGAGATAGTAAGTTCAATATCAATATCTAACTTAATCATCTTATCTCCAACTTCAACATATATCTAAAAGACCATTGCTCTAGATGCCATAAAGGTCATGAAATTACGTGTCACTACCATCCCAAGCAAGACAGGCCAATGAGTCTTTGGCAGATGAAGAAGGTTGGTGTAAGGGTACACTATCATGATAAAAATGTGCCTCATGGATACCAAAGTCAACCAAGAGTGGCCACTAAAACAAGCACAAGTTCAATCTTGAGCCTTGCACCCCTTAAGAGTTGATAAGGAATAATCAACCTTGTAATATAATCAGAATTACATTATAAAATTGATTATTTTGTTTGGTACAATTTTAAAACTGTAATGTAATGTAATATGTATTACAAAAGCTAATAAAAATATTATAATCTGAATTATAAGACCAACAATATATAATCTAGATTACATTATAGACTTAATTACTGTTAAATCCGACACCTTTATCTCGCACTGGAAAATTTTGTGGGAAAGGTCCTAGGGTTTCCGGACTCTTTGGCGAAGTTTAAGGATTTAAATGGATTAAAACGGATATGTGCAAGGGGCTAAAAGTAATACTTCCTATGATGTAAGGGTGGCTGCGGTATTTTAAAGGATTTGTTGGGGCTTTTTGCAAAATTCCATTTCACTTATTTGTTTGCCGTGCCCTAGCTCCTTCTCTCGAACCCTTTCTCGCCGACTCAATCCCCGTGCCCATCTCGCTCCCTCTCGTTCGTCGCCGCACCACCCACCCACGAGGCCAACAAGGACTGGCCATCGCCGGAGCGAAGCCGAGCCCCTTTCTTCCTCTCCTGCTCATGCGATCCCTATATCCCCCATCTCCATAGCGATGGCTTCGATTCCACTCCTCGCCGTTGGTCGCCGACTCCTCTCCGATTCCCATGGATCCAAGCTGGGGAGTAGATTGTTTTGCGTGCGATCAGATTTCTAGTGTGAAGCTGAGCCAAGCTTTGGAGATGGAAATAATCAGGTAAGGCTAGCTTGTTCTAAAAGATTCTTTTAATGGATTGGTTGTGATAGAATGAAATTTGTTTTGATATGAGATCGGTTTTGAGTAGAGGAGTTGATTTCTGATGTATGATTGTGGATTTGTGTTATTGGAGCTCTTAGATGATTGTGTTGATCGAATGAATTGTAAGTTCTTATGGTAAGATCAGTTTAGGGGGAATTGATTTGTGGATTCTGTTGGGTTTCTTGTTGCTCTGTTCTTGCACTTAATTGTTGAGGTGCGATGGTTGTAGTTTGGGTTGCCATGAGGTTTCTGTTTTGAGAAACCTGGTCTGATATGATAAAATGTTGTTGCAAGTGAACTTGGAGTTGGGTTCATTAGGTGGATGTGTTGCTATTTCTTGAGTGAAATCTTGTGCCATGAGCTTCCATTGGAATATATGTTATTTTAGTTGATCCGAATGGTTTTCAGTTTTGGTTAGAATTGTAGTCTTGAATCCTCAGATGTATGTGTCGTTGGATGATTTTTGTTTCTTGGATGATTTGTGCTTAAGAAGTTGTTGAGTTGTGATAGGTTTTGGTTGTCTTTCTTTGATCTGTCGTGCATGGTGAGGATTAACTGTTTTGTATAGCCTCTGTTATTACTTGTCTTGAACTGTGATTAGAGTTGATTTTGTATCCATGTGAAGCTTTGAGAATACATTGTCTCTCTGGTGTAAGTTTTTATACCTTGATCTACTTGTGAGAGCTTAACTCAGTGTTGATTGGGTTAGTATATCTTGGGGAAAATCCCACACTTGATCTATTATAGTCGGGTGTTTGACTCGGTGATGGGATTTAAATTGTTTAATTGTGGGCTGATCGGATTGAGGAAAGTAGTGGCAGATTTGTTTTGGAAACTATGTAGATTGTATGCTAATTGGATTGGGATTTAGATAGTTTGGTTTTGTGTTGGGGGCCGGTTCTTGATCTTGATATAACTTTAGCTATGGGCTATGGTATTGTGATTTTGGATTGGTTCTAAGGTTAGGTTGGGTTGGATCTTGGTTTAGGTTTGGACTAAACCTAAGTTGAACTCAATCGCGGAAACTTGTGCTAATCATCTAGCTTGGGATAATTAAAATGATTACGATAATTAGGTTAACCCTGATATGGTTTAGGGTTTTGTTTAGCTATTTAATAATTGTATGATAGCTAAAACTATATCCTTCGATACAGGATATTGATTTGGATTCATCGGCGTTGATTATTGGACGGGAGGTTCTCATCGATACGAGATTCACTAACTTGGAGGCGGGTACTTCTTGCTTGTCTTCTTTAGATCCACGTTATCTTTATGCATGACTAATTGTTATTGATGCAGTAGGCTGATATTGACCTTTATCTGCTACCGTTTTGTTATCCTGCTTGATACTTATGCTTGACCTTGGATATGATCTGAATTTCTTTCTATACAGTCTCGTTTGTTGTTATCTGATTCTGTATAGCATTGGTATGAGTATGAGTATGTGGATAGGGATTAGCATACCATAGTATGGTTGCATTGGTTGAGTATAGTCATACTTGTACGTGTGTCTAGATATGGACTGATTGGGTTATTGTGGCATGTCACCTAATATTTGTATTGGTTGAGTCTAGTCATACTTGTACGTGTGTCTAGATATGGACTGATTGGGTAATTGTGGCATGTCACCTGATATTTGCATTGGTTGATTCTGGTCATACTTACACGTGTGTCTAGATATGGACTGATTGGGTTATTGATGCATGTCACCTGATATCTGCATTCGTTGATTTTGTTATTACTTGCATGTGCACTTAAATGCATGATGGTTAGGTTATTATACCTGTGATCGACCTGTGCATGTTATGTTGAGTTATGTATGATGATCTGGTAGGGGTTGCATGTGTTTGAGTCATGCACCATACCTGCACTGTTGCATGCCGGCGATCAGTGACTCCCTTGTGGTTGAGCCTATCGTCTTCCGGTACATGATATGCACACACGGCTACTCATGGGTTAGTGGATACCGTTGGGTGTGTGCATTTGCCCGATATTGCTCCGCACGATCACTATTTGGAGGGTGGTTCCGGTGCGTGGTAGTAGCTAGGGATCCCTTCTCTTCCCATAGACCAGAGGAGATGAGAGCGACGCTCCCTCATATATACATGAGGTAGGGGTGGTCCCCCGCCAGCATCCTGTCCACTCGGTCACTCAGGAGCAGTGATAGCAGGGTGCGTACAGTGTCACAGCTCTACCCACTCGGCCGACACAGTATCGCCTGTCTCGGTGGCTTGACTGGTGTTAGGGTGTGACCATGACATTGCATCATGTGCATATGATGCATTGTGCATTTTGATTGTGATTGCTGCATTTATTTGCTGCACTTGTTTGACATGCATGTACAGGATATACTTATGTGTGGTTTGATGACCCTGCACTAGCTCGTGTCGGTACGAGTATTTTATGGTATGGATAGACTGATTTCTGGTATGTACAGTCAGTTATTACTTTCAGTTATGCATATTCTGCTATTCATGTTGAGACTGTATCCTGTTGTTTCTTTATAGCTTATTCAGCTATTTTGTTCAGCCATGCATATCTATCTATATACCCGCGAGTCCACTTGGACTCACCACCCGTCGTAATATTTTTGTTTTCAGGTTGAGAGCTCACCAGAGGAGTTCAGTTGCTAGTCCCGGGTACCCACGACTCTATTTGGATGGGAGTTTCCGCTGATTTTGTTTTCTTTGATAGCATAGCATATGTTTTGTATTCGTTTTGTTACCGAGGACTTGTATTGGATTTATTCGTACGGTATTGTATTTTTCAGTCCTCTGTTGGACTTTGTGTTTGTGGTTTTGCTACGCGCCTGCCCAGGGGGCAGCTCAGGTGAGTATTACAGAGTTTTAGCATTTCGATATGTTCATTTTCATATATTATATATCTGTTTTGAGGCCTGAGGCGAATTTATAAACTGCGTGTGTTGTGTGTATTTGTAAATTGTCCGCCGGACAGGGGAGGTGCTGTCCGATTATATATTGGATCAGCGGCTCCATTGGTCTCGGGGCGTGACAATTTAATTTGGTATCAGAGCGTAGGTTTCGATGCCTACTTGTTTTACGGGATTTACGGATTTTTCGGAGTTAAATCTGATACCTACTCGATAGGTGTCGGAGCTCGGGTTTGACGAGGTCTACCTGAGTACATTTCGGATATTTTCGGAGTCGTTTTCTCGATGTGTTTTGTACTCTGGGACCTGGCGGCAACGGGACATCTCCAGTTAGCAAGAGGTATATCTTTCTAGAACTATCCTACTTTAGTATTCACTATTAGATTTAGGATTGGTTGAATTATCCCAACATGGTGGGATCATATATACAACCTGATGAATAGATATATGTAGACTTGGTTTAGTTGGATTGATATGTTGTCAATCTATCTTATTCGTGATCATTCATAGGAGTGATTGGTGACATGTAGCGGATGAGGCCTTGGAGTAGAGAATGTTAAATTCTCTAGTAGCTCCGATGGTTAAACGGACAGCTAAGGTCGAATATGTCGACAACCTATTGGAGGATAAAGATTTTGGTTTTTCTAGACCTTACTATTTGTAGTACGTGTTCTAGCTATTATTGGTTGAGCAAGAACTAGGGTTGCCTATCGTGGTTGGCTCGATCAGTGTAGGATCGACTTACTCTGGTTCAAAGAGTTTCAGACCTTTGGTTGTTCGTGCCTGGTTAGAGGACCTGGAAGACACGTTTAGGGTACACGATTTACATTGATGTAGAAGAGTAACATTAGCTACGTGCTACCATCGTTAGTGCAGGATTGATACAACCTATTCCATGGGAATTTTGACCATGGATCACTTGTACTTGGTTGATGATCTAGAAAGGACATGTTGAAGAGTGACTTGAGTGGATATGAAGAAGTGTGGAGCTAATTGCTTGACACCTACGAGTTACCGCGTGTACTTGGTTTGGATAACCAAGGTGATACCTCCGTACTTATGAATTGCATTGAGACGAATTACTTACGAGGCTAGACCACATTTGGGTGGAAGATGCCCAGGATGACTTTCAGGGTATAAAGAATCACTTTGTGATTATGTTGTGACAATCTTGAGATATAGCATGTCTCTATGTTATGGAGTTGGAACTCAGAGGTTTCTAAACCTTGAGTGGAGGAACCGGAGAATATTAAGTTACGAGACAATGGTTGGTCGACTCGTTCATTGTACGTGATTCTATGAGGTATTTTGACTCATAGATTGAGTATTCGTGGTTAGATAATCTTGATGATACAACGGGATGTGCGATCCATTATGGTATCGAGAGGTGGATGGAGATTGACAAATCTCTATGATATGTTGTATTCTGAGGATTCTATTAGTGGATATGGACATGCCGGATTTGTAACTTTTTGATGGATCATTTGGTGGATATATGATCTTTCTGTGGTTGGTTATTTGAAAGTTTGTTATTGATAGTAGCATGTGGTATGATTTATTGGTGGATATTGTGAAATTTGATTTGGGGATACTTGGGTGATACTCATGGATTTGACGTTTTATGTTTGAGGATCGGAGTATAGACTGGCGCCAGTGATTTTAGGGTTGAGCACCCTGGATAGGTGTGATGATTGATTGGTTGTTCGGGTGTATTTGGTTATTGGATGATAACCTCTGGATTGATATCTCCACCTTGCTCCGTAGCAGAGTAACCTTAGGGTATCAGACGTGTGGGGAATGATGAAATTTGGAGACCAAATTTTTGTTGGTGGGGGAGGATGTTAAATCCGACACCTTTATCTCGCACTGGAAAATTTTGTGGGAAAGGTCCTAGGGTTTCCGGACTCTTTGGTGAAGTTTCAAGATTTAAATGGATTAAAACGGATATGTGCAAGGGGCTAAAAGTAATACTTCCTATGATGTAAGGGTGGTTGCGGTATTTTAAAGGATTTGTTGGGGCTTTTTGCAAAATTCCATTTCACTTATTTGTTTGCCGTGCCCTAGCTCCTTCTCTCGAACCCTTTCTCGCCGACTCAATCCCCGTGCCCATCTCGCTCCCTCTCGTTCGTCGCCGCACCACCCACCCACGAGGCCAACAAGGACTGGCCATCGCCGGAGCGAAGCCGAGCCCCTTTCTTCCTCTCCTGCTCATGCGATCCCTATATCCCCCATCTCCATAGCGATGGCTTCGATTCCACTCCTCGCCGTTGGTCGCCGACTCCTCTCCGATTCCCATGGATCCAAGCTGGGGAGTAGATTGTTTTGCGTGCGACCAGATTTCTAGTGTGAAGCTGAGCCAAGCTTTGGAGATGGAAATAATCAGGTAAGGCTAGCTTGTTCTAAAAGATTCTTTTAATGGATTGGTTGTGATAGAATGAAATTTGTTTTGATATGAGATCGGTTTTGAGTAGAGGAGTTGATTTCTGATGTATGATTGTGGATTTGTGTTATTGGAGCTCTTAGATGATTGTGTTGATCGAATGAATTGTAAGTTCTTATGGTAAGATCAGTTTAGGGGGAATTGATTTGTGGATTCTGTTGGGTTTCTTGTTGCTCTGTTCTTGCACTTAATTGTTGAGGTGCGATGGTTGTAGTTTGGGTTGCCATGAGGTTTCTGTTTTGAGAAACCTGGTCTGATATGATAAAATGTTGTTGCAAGTGAACTTGGAGTTGGGTTCATTAGGTGGATGTGTTGCTATTTCTTGAGTGAAATCTTGTGCCATGAGCTTCCATTGGAATATATGTTATTTTAGTTGATCTGAATGGTTTTCAGTTTTGGTTAGAATTGTAGTCTTGAATCCTCAGATGTATGTGTCGTTGGATGATTTTTGTTTCTTTGATCTGTCGTGCATGGTGAGGATTAACTGTTTTGTATAGCCTCTGTTATTACTTGTCTTGAACTGTGATTAGAGTTGATTTTGTATCCATGTGAAGCTTTGAGAATACATTGTCTCTCTGGTGTAAGATTTTATACCTTGATCTACTTGTGAGAGCTTAACTCAGTGTTGATTGAGTTAGTATATCTTGGGGTAAATCCCACGCTTGATCTATTATAGTCGGGTGTTTGACTCGGTGATCGGATTTAAATTGTTTAATTGTGGGCTGATCGGATTGAGGAAAGTAGTGGCAGATTTGTTTTGGAAACTATGTAGATTGTATGCTAATTGGATTGGGATTTAGCTAGTTTGGTTTTCTGTTGGGGGCCGGTTCTTGATCTTGATATAACTCTTAGCTATGGGCTATGGTATTGTGATTTTGGATTGGTTCTAAGGTTAGGTTGGGTTGGATCTTGGTTTAGGTTTGGACTAAACCTAAGTTGAACTCAATCGCGGAAACTTGTGTTAATCATCTAGCTTGGGATAATTAAAATGATTACGATAATTAGGTTAACCCTGATATGGTTTAGAGTTTTGTTTAGCTATTTAATAATTGTATGATAGCTAAAACTATGTCCTTCGATACAGGACATTGATTTGGATTCATCGGCGCTGATTATTGGACGGGAGGTTCTCATCGATACGAGCTTCACTTACTTGGAGGCGGGTACTTCTTGCTTGTCTTCTTTAGATCCACGTTATCTTTATGCATGGCTAATTGTTATTGATGCAGTAGGCTGATATTGACCTTTATCTGCTACCGTTTTGTTATCCTGCTTGATACTTATGCTTGACCTTGGATATGATCTGAATTTCTTTCTATACAGTCTCGTTTGTTGTTATCTGATTCTGTATAGCATTGGTATGAGTATGAGTATGTGGATAGGGATTAGCATACCATAGTATGGTTGCATTGGTTGAGTCTAGTCATACTTGTACGTGTGTCTAGATATGGACTGATTGGGTTATTGTGGCATGTCACCTGATATTTGCATTGGTTGAGTCTAGTCATACTTGTACGTGTGTCTAGATATGGACTGATTGGGTTATTGTGGCATGTCACCTGATATTTGCATTGGTTGATTCTGGTCATACTTACACGTGTGTCTAGATATGGACTGATTGGGTTATTGATGCATGTCACCTGATATCTGCATTGGTTGATTCTGTTATTACTTGCATGTGCACTTAGATGCATGATGGTTAGGTTATTCAACCTGTGATCGACCTGTGCATGTTATGTTGAATTATGTATGATGATCTGGTAGGGGTTGCATGTGTTTGAGTCATGCACCATACCTGCACTGTTGCATGTCGGCGATCAGTGACTCCCTTGTGGTTGAGTCTATCCTCTTCCGGTACATGATATGCACACACGGCTACTCATGGGTTTGTGGATACCGTTGGGGTGTGCATTTGCCCGATATTGCTCCGCACGGTCACTATTTGGAGGGTGGTTCCGGTGCGTAGTAGCAACTAGGGATCCCTTCTCTTCCCATAGACCAGAGGAGATGAGAGCGACGCTCCCTCATATATACATGAGGTAGGGGGGTGGTCCTCCGCCAGCATCCTGTCCACTCGGTCACTCAAGAGCAGTGATAGCAGGGTGCGTACAGTGTCACAGCTCTACCCACCCGGCCGACACAGTATCGCCTGTCTCGGTGGCTTGACTGGTATTAGGGTGTGACCATGACATTGTATCATGTGCATATGATGGATTGTGCATTTTGATTGTGATTGCTGCATTTATTTGCTGCACTTGTTTGACATGCATGTACAGGATATACTTATGTGTGGTTTGATGACCCTGCACTAGCTCGTGTCGGTACGAGTATTTTATGGTATGGATACACTGATTTCTGGTATGTACAGTCAGTTATTACTTTCAGTTATGCATATTCTGCTATTCATGTTGAGACTGTATCTTGTTTTTTCTTTATAGTTTGTTCAGCTATTTTGTTCAGCCATGCATATCAATCTATATACCCGCGACTCCACTTGGACTCACCACCCGTCGTAATATTTTTGTTTTCAGGTTGAGAGCTCACTGGAGGAGTTCAGTTGCTAGTCCCGGGTCCCCACGACTCTATTTGGATGGGAGCTTCCGCTGATTTTGTTTTCTTTGATAGCATAGCATATGTTTTGTATTCGTTTTGTTACCGAGGACTTATATTGGATTTATTCGTACGGTATTGTATTTTTCAGTCCTCTGTTGGACTTTATGTTTGTGGTTTTGCTACGCGCCTGCCCAGGGGGCAGCTCAGGTGAGTATTACAGAGTTTTAGCATTTCGATATGTTCATTTTCATATATTATATATCTGTTTTGAGGCCTGAGGCGAATTTATAAACTGCGTGTGTTGTGTGTATTTGTAAATTGTCCGCCGGACAGGGGAGGTGCTATCCGATTTTATATTGGATCAGCGGCTCCATTGATCTCGGGACTTGACAATTACATTACAAACTGAATTACTTACTTCTAATCAAATGCAGCCTAAATGTAATCTCCCCATTAAAATTTCACTCTCCACCTAAATGCAAAAAAATATTTTCCATGTTGCACTGACAATAAAGAATCATGACTCTTTGATTCATAAATGAGTATAACTTTCTCAAGTGTGTTAAACAAAATGGAGAGCTTCTAGAGTTTGAAGAAAAACAACTAAAAATGATTTCAACTAAAATTGGAATACTGTCGTGTTTCAGTGTCAATCGACTAATAAGACCAATTAATCTATTTTATGATACTCAGTTTAATGATGTCTAATAGCTTCAATAGCTAAAATTCATTAATACAATATTGTCTAAAATTCATGAAAATTTATGAACATATTGAAATTCATGTAGCCTTAATTATAAACATATTTGTAATAATACACGACACAAAGTTGTATAAATACTAAAAAAAAAAAATAGGTTCTTATGAAAATAACTTCTATTTTCCAAATTTGGCACAAAGTTGAAAACTTACATAAAAAAAAACTTTAGTAAATTCTTCAACTTTCTATCATCTAAATGTTGCAAATGAAAGCTACCTTCCTAGAGTGTTCAAAAACATTTAAAATTTATTTTATTAGGAATTTTCTATCATTCTCAATGTGCTATATATGAGAATTGTACATAAACTTTCCTATAATTGGTCAAATCAATGCTTCATATAATTTGTGACATGTGAGTCCGTAGAGATGAATCATAACAAGCATCTTGAATTAAAAGCATCTCCCTAGCAACTCACAAGGTCTAAGTGCATCAATACAAAAATAAATAAATAAAAATCAAGGTATCTTAAGATGCTTTGTGAGATGTACAAAGGTCTCTATGGGATCATACATAGCTACACTCAAAATCCTAGACACCAAGCACATCCCAAGCACTCCCTTAACTAAACTCCACTTAGGGTAAAGACAATTGGTGAATATGTCGACAAGATTTTGTTGGTCCCATCTGAATTGGATCGCTAGAGGGGAGAGGTTGAATAGCATGCTTGCAAATTAAAATAATATTTCTTTTGCTACGATTCAACAAGGACACGTAATTTTGTTAGTAAAGGAATAAATAAAATAATATATCAAGAGACACATCATTTAACATGCTTCACAATTTCCAAAATTGTTACATCCACGACCTATCACCATGATTCATGTATATATCTTGTTCACTCATTTTGTGAATGATGAGATACGTATGCCAAATGGGAGAATGTTGAAAAGATTTTATCTTGATTACAAATCTTACCTTATTAACAGATATTTGTTAAGATTTTAATTATGTACAATCTTTTATCACTACAAGAAAATAGCATATTACCGACGGAATTTCCGACGGAAAAAACATTTCGTCGGAAATTTCCGACGGAATCTTTTTTCCGTCGGAAATTTCCGACGGAGGAAACACTCAGTCGGAAATTTCCGACGGAAAGTTTATTTCCGTCGGAAATTTCCGACGGAAAAAACATTCCGTCGGAAATTTCCGACGGAAAAAACATTCCGTCGGGAATTTCCGACTGAGTGTTTATTTCCGTCGGGAAAAAAGGATATTAGGGCACAAGCTTTTGCTTTCGCTCGATCTCCCCTTTCGCTGGATCTGCTCTTCGCCGTCGCCACCTCCGGTTCTCCGTCGCCACCTCCGGTCTCCTCCCTCGCTCGCGCGTTCTCGTTCTCCGGTAAGAATTTCTCCTTTTTCCAAAACTCAGTTCTCCTTTCTCCAAATGTTTTCGCGGCGGCCAGATCTGTCCTCGCGCCGGCGCGGCCGGCCAGATTTGGCCTCACGCCGGCGCGGCCGGCTAGATCTGGCCTCGCGCTCGCGCGGGCGCGAGGCCAGATCTGACCTCGCCCGGGCGCGTCGGCCAGATCTGGGCGCGGCCGCGCGCGTCGGCCAGGTCTGGCCGCGCCCGCGCGCGGCCGGCCAGGTCTGGTGCGCTCGCGCGCGGGAGGTCTGGTCTGGACGCGCGCGGCCGGCCGCGCGCGCCCGCGGCCGGCCAGCGGCCTCGCGCGCGCCCGGCCAGCGGCCTCGCGCGCGCCCGGCCAGCGGCCTCGAGCGCCCGGCCAGCGTTGGCCGCCCCCGCACCTCGCTGGCCGCGTCCGCCCACCGCCAGGGCCAAATCTGGCTTCTCAATTAGGGTTCAACCGTAACCATTCAACTTTTGAATGAGTTGATCTGGTTGCTTAATTAGGGTTCCAACCCTAACCCATCAACTTTTGAATGAGTTGATCTGGCTGCTTAATTATGATTTACTTTTGAATAAGTGAATCTTATTCTTGCATCAACTTTTTAACTATAATTTATTTTTTCTTAGGTTATTGCTTTTGCTGGTCTTCTCCGACTTTCATCTAATATTCAGGTATAATTTGTTCTTATATTTTTTGTTATGTTAGAATTTTATTTCATTAACAATTACTTGTAATTTTAGTCTTTAATAATTAGGTAACTTTAGTTATTATATGATTTTATCGTACTTGTTAATTTAGCATGTTATGTTAGACCTTCTTATATGTGATAACATATAGAATTAATAATTTAGTTATATCTTACTGATCACCATGATACTTCCTTTAATTACAATAATTTAGGTATATCTTAATTAATTTATTTTAATTTGATTATGATTAGGTAACAATGTATATGAACAAGGCTTGGATGTACAACCGATTAGATAATGGATTTATCAGAGATGAGTTTATTACTGATCTGGAACAATTTATGAATTTTGCTAAGAGTCATCCAGAATGTATGGATGGTGATAAGATAAAGTGTCCATGTAATCATAGAAAATGCAGAAATATAGACTACCGTGATGCAGAAATACAAACATTCCGTCGGAAATTTCCGACGGAAAACAGACATTCCGTCGGAACTTTCCGACGGAACCAAGGAAATATTCCGTCGGAAATTTCCGACGGAATTAGGTTCCGTCGGAAATTTATTCCGACGGAATTATAAATCCTTCGGAAATTTTACCGACGGTAAAAAATTCCGTCGGTAATTCCTTACCGACGGATTTTGTTACCGACGGATTTTGCCCCGACGGAGAAAATTCGGTCGGAATTCCGTCGGTAAAGGCATTTACCGACGGAATTCCGTCGGGAATGCAGTTTTTTTTTTGTAGTGTATCTTAATTAAGTAATCATATATTGTAAGATTTAAATATGAATAATTAATCAAAATATTACCTTAATATGCATATCATATCTTTTATCGAGTGCATGATTATCTTGTCACAATCTTAATGATTGACTCAATAATGGTAATGAGTCCCCTATAAATAATGCACTTTGGGGCCCCTAAACACACACCCCTTCAAAAATAATAACACCATCTATAGAAGAGGTTTGAAGTGTTTAGAAGACTCTAAGTATTAAGCAACATTAAAGTGTGTACAAGCCTACAAGGCGTTCTTCAAATATCAATGGCTGAAGATCAGTTATCATGTTTATTTAGTACAGAGCATAATTTAAATTCTCACAAGGTGTCGCTCCACATATACACACACGCACAAGAAGTGAGAGGTTAGCGTGACTACTGCTCGAATGGGAGAGAGGATCGAGTTTTGA
>JAGFNQ010002826.1:141395-154817 GCA_024364735.1 Boesenbergia rotunda
GTTTCCTTGAAACAGATTTGTCCTCCTCCGGTGGTGCTTCGAGACTCAAATGGACTTCTGTCTCTCAGGATACAACAGTGGACCACGAGCACAACGAAGCACTCGTTGCTAGTGGCGAACTGAGGATGTACCCGAACTCTATCAAAGAGGTCGGGAACGAGGTGGAGCGGAGGAGAATTTTTCTTTAATTTTCATTTACTGCCTTTTACCCGAATGCATCAATTACATTTGAGCAAAAGTCAATTTGGCAAAACGTTGGTTTATGACCGGTCGGACATTCGACGCGCACAGATCGTGTACGCACACGAGTTCAATACAAATTCGGGCCCTAGATTTGCACCCCCTCCTGCGCACCCACGCGTGAGAGAGAGTCTCTGCCCTAGCATTTGTTCACAACTAACATGCTTGTGAAACAATATAAACCAACTATTTTACCTTAAAACTCCCAATGTGTGACTAAAGTTCCACTCACAAGGGAGTCTTTATTCTCCACCTCACTTTCTACTCACTAGAAAGTTCTAATATGGTACTAAAGTCCCATCACCTCCCTTTCCATTCACATGAAATCATGATATCCAACAACACTTCCCAATTTAATCAAAATTACTGTCAAATATTCTCACTTCACTCAATTCCCTAATGCCCAATCCTAAAAATGATGAACCAGGCAGCAGACAAATTGAACCTGGGATGACCGGCCCGGCCCCACGGAAGTTTCCCATCGGTCACCAGGGTAAATCGGGAAGCGCTCGCGGTGACAATTTAGAAGCCCAGCGTCCCAGGGTTCGCGCCCCATTTGAAGGAAAAATTCCTACAAAATGCGCCGTAGCTAGAGATCGAACCGTGGATGTCTGGGTTAACAACTAAGTACCTTACCGTTACACCATAACCTAATCCTTAAATCTTCGTATACAACACTTATTTATCTTTTGAAGAGGCAATCGTTGAAGAGATATACTACATAATATTAACTATCTGAAGTTTTTTTCGAATCATGCTTGAGGACTCTACTTTGAGGCTCTAGATCGCCTTATTGAACTTTTTATAATTTATATCTTAGGCACCTTCAACCTGAACACAATCTCAGGACAGATACAAATTTCAATTGGAGTTCCACCTTTTTCTCACCAGGGAGTGTAACTGGGATACTAGCAGGTCATTGTTTCGTGACATCTATTTCCACCAGCTCCCTTGCAAAGTTGACCCTCTCTCTAGTCTTAGTGAATAGATACGTAAATAGTTGGGTACCTATTTGGTAAGTGACCTTGCTTAAACATGAGGTTTCCCAATGAAAGCGTATTTATAGGAATTTTTTTTTCAAATGGGATACGAATCCTGAGACGCTGAGCTTTTGGATCGCCTACTGCGAGTACTTCCCGATTTATCCTAGCAACCGATGAAAAATTTCCGTGGGGCCAAACCGGTCATCCAAAATTGAAAAACTCTCATTAATCATTTTTTTGCTTAAACCTAAGGTTGACCAACAATCTATAGGTAACCCATAGATTTGCATCCAAAAGGGTAAATGGTTCTGGATTTCCGGCTGGAATGTAAAGCAAGGCGGCATCACTTTGAGACAGAGCGGCAGCCCTATGCGATGTATGGCCCCCCTTTCAGAATTACGTCGCATTTCTCCTTCTCAGTGAACTTAAAAACCAACCATAGTGAATTGTATGAGAGCATTGTATGCGGTGTATTCCATCTTGCAGTGAGCTTATTAACTGCCTTCCAGCCAGGAAAACGTCGAAGAATTAGAAATCCCGACCAAACAGTAGCCTACCGTTTCCCCAAGAGATTCTTTATCCTCAGCGATGACGGTGGCGCCCTCTTCATCCGGTTGCTTGATCAGTTTTAATGTTGTCTTCCGAACATGCTCTGTTTCTGGTAAAAAGGTCCACCCACCTACGAGTACCATTCCCTGGTTGTCCTGTTCTGTCCTGCGTTTGTTTGGGTCGCGGATGACTTCCCCCAATCATCTGGCAGTCTCTGATTCCCTGATGCTCCCACAGGCTGGGGTTGAACTGGAACTTTGCTCCCATTACCGACGTCAGCAGTGGTTGTGGCCCCTCCCCTGGACATGGCTGCTTACCTTTTCCTAGTGTCGACTGTGCCTCAATTCGTTTCAGAGCCGGGGAGCACTGGCCTAGGCCAAATTTGCCTGGGTTCTTGTTGTGACGCAGAACTGTATGGGTGGTCTCCGACCATACCCAAGGGGAGGATTTTCATCCCCGATGTGGAAGCGACTGCCACCTAGGAGTGAGCAAAAATTAGGAAAAACTAAATTAACGGAACCGAACTGACTGAATTTTGGAATTCGGTTCGGTTAATTCGATTTTCGATTTTTTTCTCGAAATTCGGTTCGATTTTCGGTTAATTCGATTTTGTTTCCGGTTTTCAATTTTATAATTCGGTTAAACCGAATAAGAATATTAATTTAATTATTTTTATTTAAAAATAGTATTAAATTAAATAAAATCTTGTTTTTTTTAATTAAAATCGAATAAAATTTTAAAAGTTCGGTTAAATCGGTTAATTCGGTTAAAAATCGAATTAACCGAGATTTTATCGGTTCGGTTTTCTCGATTTTTATCAAGAAATTCGGTCGGTTCGATTTTTTTAAAAAATTTCGGTTTATTCGATTTTCGGTCTATTCAGTTCGGTTTTAACCGAATACTCACCCCTACGGGCACCTGTGCATTTTTGTATTCGACGGGGAAGAAGATCAGTAACAGGCTAGCAGTTTACCTCGTTAACCCGCTGGGATCCACTAAGCCCCATAAGTCATTCGGATTTTGGATCTCATTTTTCTCACATCCTCCACCCGTTAACCCGATCCGGATGAATAGAAAGGATTCACTGCTTCACTTAGGCTACGTTTGGTAGATGGTAATGTAATCCGGTCTGTAATGTAATCAAGTTTGTAATGTACGTAATGTAATGTAATCTTGATTACATTGTTATGTTTGGTAATGAATTGTATGTAATCTTTGATAACCATTACAAGTTGGATTCTTTTGTTTGGTGAGGGGCAATCCATCCTGTAATGTAATCAAGATTGACGATCGACGACCGTCGCCGGGCGGCCGATGACCATTGACCGGCCGACGAACGCCGGCGGCCGACCGGCGAATGGCGGCGGCCGGCCGGCGGTGACCAACGACTGTCACCACCCAACCGACGACTGTCGCCGCCCGACCGACGACTGTCGCCGCCCGACCGACGACTGTCGTCGCCTGACGGCGGCGGCCGGCCGGCGGTGACCAACGACTGTCACCACCCAACCGACGACTGTCGCCGCCCGACCGACGACTGTCGTCACCCAACCTCTTTTGTAATCGAGATTACATTACATTACAATCTTAAAGTAATTCCAAATAAAGAAATCCAACTTGTAATGTAATCTCGATTACATTACAGAGTGGATTACACCCTACCAAACGCAGCCTTAACAGCTTCGAAATCCACTCCCTGCTCTATTTTTACTGATTGTCCAACTGAAAAGCCGTGGCCAGCTGCATTGCCTCTCTCGGCAACGGTCAGAAAACACGTCGCTTCGTCCTCCTCGCCTCCGACGACGGCACACTCATGCAATACCGTCGTTTAGCTTCCTCCAGTCCCTTTCCCTGCCTAGGTGGAGTAGTCCCCTGTCGTTCCCGCCGTCCCCGACTGCTTTGAATCAAAACGAAGCTCCTGTTGCGTTTCCTCCTGTTGAGTTGTCGCCCAGAAAGTCCGCTGTGTTTCTCCGCTCAAGTCATGGATGGTATGTGGTCCTCATCATATTGCCAGGCAGATAAACCACTCATACTGTTAGTCTACTTCTTGTTGTGTGCCTCCAATAAAACAATGTCTTGTTCTCTCTCCGTTTGTTGTTTCCTTCTCTATGGTAACCTGAACTGTAACCGTGACGGTTGTAACCACGCTCAAACACTCCACCACTCTGGTGTTCCACCCCGGCGAGGTCCTCACTGTCCCTGTCTTCTGCACGGCCCTTGGCACTGGTGATTCGTGTCACCTTCCCGCGAGAAGGGGGAGATGCACTCCCTAAACGGGCTTCGTCCAGATCATTCCGGCGACTCGCCGGAAACAGGAGGGACGCTGGTAGATCACAAAGACCTCCGATGGGCCTCTAGCTAGCGTAGCCAGCTAACCTGCAGAACCGTTCCAACACGCCTATCCTTAACCTTACCTCACCGTGGAAGAGAGGGAGCCGGCTGTTCTAGAGAGAAGTTCTATCTTCTCTCTCTAGAACCTAACTGACTCAAGAGGACCCCAAGCTCCCACTGTGACGTGGCACTAACGAAGGAGCTCTCCCAGCTCCTTCGTGAATACCGATTCGTGGAGTTGTTCCTCATTTTTTTTAATATTAAAATATTATATATATATATATATATATATTTGAGATTAATAAATTAGAAAATTTTATAAAAAATAGATTTTTTATATTTTATAAAAATGAAATTATAATTAAAATAAAATAGGAATAAGATATCATCCGTGAAAGAGTTGAGTTTTTTTATAGTGAAAAAAATGTATGAGATTTTTTATTTATTTATTTTGACGTGTGGCGCAGATGTGACAGAGTTTTCGGACAGCTAGAAAGACTGTGACTACTCTGACATCTACGCCATCTCCAGAACAGCTCGAAAGACTGTGACTGTCCCCACGGGCTGGATCAGCTGGTTAAGGCATTCACATTTGAAATGGAGGGCGTGGGTTCGAGAGTTGACAGTATGAACGAGGGGTGAAACCTCGGCTGCTGTTTAAAAAAAATCTCTCGCGCCTGGGTGTCTTAACCTGCCCAGCATTCACCGTGATTTACCTCCTCTGGACACTTGTGGGGCAGAGACCAGGGGGCCGCTGGGTTGGCGGTTCCAACCTTTTGAAATCGAAAGACTGTGACTACTCTGACATCTACGCCATCTCCAGAACAGGACAACGGTCGGCTGCTACTGGCGTGGGAAGTCGACTGGGAGGCCGGCCACAGCTTCGGCGGCGGAGGCGGCAGCGACGACGACGGCGGCATTGTTCTTCATGCGGCGGTGGGTCGCGCGACATCGCGGCCCTCTTAGACAGTGACGTCGGGAGGTGGCCGTTTGATGTGCGTAGGAGGGAGGCGGCAGCGGCGGGGGACCGAGCATGGCTTCTCGTTCGGATGGTAGCTCGAGAGAAGAGGGCAGTGGGCAACAGCGGGAGAGCAGGCGGCGATGGTCGCCGCGGCTAAGCTACCCGCGGAGGCTGCTCGGAGGGTAGGAACTGGTGACGGCGGGAAGAACAAAGAAGGCTGGTGGCTGAAACTCCTAGCGGCCGGTGGGGAAAGAGGCGGCCACCGAGAGGAGGCAGATGTCTAATAAAAACTTAGACTTTGATACACAAATGTTAGAATAATTAAAATAGAATAATTAAAATATATTTTTTTAATTCTATTCAATTTATTAGAATAATTAAAAATATTAAATTCTTTTCAATTTATTCTCATAAAATATCCCTAAATTCATTTTAAATTCTAAAAAATATAATAAATTATATATTTTTATATAAAATTATTTTCTTATTAATTATTTTAGTATTATTCTTCTAAATAAATTTAATTAAATCAATTTTAATAATTTTAATATATATATATATATATATATATATATATTACACCTTAACCTACCATTGCAGCAAAAGCGGAGGAGCTATTCCCTATTCTCAATGGCGCAGGAGAGTGTACTTGCCGGAGGAGCATTAGTCGCCGAAGGAGCACTGGTCGCCGGAGGAGCACTGGTTTCTACTCCATCGGCTCAGGTTTCTTCATCGGTCGACAACGAGAAGCCTCACAACCAAGCGGAGGGTTCTGTTCTTCCATCGGCTCCGGTTTCTGCATCAGTCAAAAACAAGGAGGCTCATAACGACAAGGAGCTTCATAACGAGGCGGAGGATTCTGTTCTTCCATCGGAGGAGCTTCATAACGAGGCGGAGGGTTATGTTCTTCCATCGGCTTCGGTTTCTGCATCGGTCAACAACAAGGAGTCTCATAACCAGGCGGAGGGTTCTGTTCATCCATCGGCTTCGGTTTCTGCATTGGCGGAGGGTTCTGTTCTTCCATCGGCTTCGATTTCTGCATCGGTCGACAACAAGGAGTCTCATAACCAGGCGGACGGTTATGTTCATCCATCGACTTCGGTTTCTACATTGGCGGAGGGTTCTGTTCTTCCATCCGCTTCGGTTTCTGCATCGGTCGACAACAAAGAGTCTCATAACCAGGCGGAGGGTTCTGTTCATCCATCGGCTTCGGTTTCTGCATTGGCGGAGGGTTCTGTTCTTCCATCGGCTCCTGTTTCTGCATTGGCGGAGGGTTCTGTTCTTCCATCGGCTTCGGTTTCTGCATCGGTCGGCAGCTCCTCTGGCACAGTCAGACTTGGAGCTGCTGAGGCTCAAAACAATATCAGGGAAATTCTAGGCCTGATACAAGTCCAGTAGCAGCAACTAGAGCTGTCAAACGGGTCAACCCGTGGTGGGGCGGGTCGGCCCATGGCGGGCCGGCCATTTGGCGGGGCGGGGCGGGTCGACCCATCATCTAGGCGGGTTGGAAAATCCCCAACCCAACCCAATCCAAGGCGGGTCGTGGGTTAGGCGGGCCAACCCGCGGGCCCATCAAAATATTTTTAAAAAATTAAAAAAATTTAAAAAAATTCATATATTTAGATTTCATCAATCAAATATATTAAGAAATATATTTTTTAAATATAAATAAATACAAACGAGTACTCATATGATGAAAAATATTATTTTTTATTTCAAAATAATAACAAAGAAAGATAATAAATTGTCATAAAACTTAACTAACATGTGATTCTCTACCCGCGGACCAACCCAAGCCCGTCGCGGGCCGACCCGTGTGGGTCACGGGCCTAGGCAGGTTGGCCCGCGGCGAGCTTGGGTTGCTTAAAGTCTAACCCAACCCGCTTAAATTGATTGGCGGGGCGGGCCAACCCGACGGGCCCAACCCAAATTGACAACTCTAGCAGCAACAAACAGAACATATCATTCAGATAGGTGGGACTCTTCTCCGCACTGAGTCAACCATGGCTCAACAGCATACGTAAAATCTTGACCGAGTAGAGCAACTTGCTCAAGAGATCACCCTCCTGCATCATGAGGCTGTTCTTCCTACTGGTTAAACCCGAGTTTCCGTCGGCAGTTGCCGACGGAAACTCGAGTTTCCGTCAGACACTTCCGACGAAAATCAGATTTCCGTAGGCAGCTTCCGACGGAAATTGGATTTGCGTCGGTATACTGACGAAATTTTCCGTCGATATATTTTAATTAACGACGGATCAATATTTTCATGGGTAATATTATTCCGACAATTAATTTTCCGATTTTTTATCATCCGTCGTAGTTCCGTCGGAAAGGGTCAATACCGATGGAATTTCGTCGGTAATGGCCTGTTTTTGTAGTATCTATTCATCCATCGGCTTCGGTTTCTGCATTGGTTCTTCCATCGGATTCGGTTTCTGCATCGGTCGACAACAAGGAGTCTCATAACCAGGCGGAGGGTTCTGTTCATCCATCGGCTTCGGTTTCTGCATTGCCGGAGGGATCTGTTCTTCCATCGGCTTCGGTTTCTGCATCGGTCGACAACAATGAGTCTCATAACCAGGTGGAGGGTTCTGTTCATCCATCGACTTCGGTTTCTGCATTGACGGAGGGTTCTGTTCTTCCATCGGCTCCTGTTTCTGCATTGGCGGAGGGTTCTGTCCTTCCATCGATTTCGGTTTCTGCATCGCTCAGCAGCTCCTCTGGCACTGTCAGACTTGAAGCTGCTGAGGCTCAAAACAATATCAGGGAAATTCTAGGCCTGATACAAGCCCAGCAGCAGCAACAAACAGAACATATCATTCAGATAGGTGGGACTCTCAACCGCACTGAGTCGACCATGGCTCAACAGCATACGTAAAATCTTGACCGAGTAGAGCAACTTGCTCAAGAGATTACCCTCCTGCATCATGAGGTTGTTCTTCCTACTAGTTAAACTTGAGTTTCCGTCGGACGCTTCCGACGGAAATTGGATTTCCGTCGGTAGCTTCAACGGAAATCGGATTTCCGTCAGTATACCGACGGAATTTTCCGTCGGTATATTTTAATTGCCGACGGATCAATATTTTCGTCGGTAATATTATTCCGATAATTAATTTTTCGATTTTTTCTCATCCGTCGTAGTTCCGTCGAAAAGGGTCAATACCGATGGAATTCCGTCGGTAATTTCCGTCGGTAATGGCCTGTTTTTGTAGTATCTATTCATCCATCGACTTCGGTTTCTGCATTGGCGGAGGGTTCTGTTCTTCCATCGGCTCCTGTTTCTGCATTGGCGGAGGGTTCTGTTCTTCCATCGATTTCGGTTTCGGTTTCTGCATCGGTCCGCAGCTCCTCTGCCACTGTCAGACTTGAAGCTGCTGAGGCTCAAAACAATATCAGGGAAATTGTAGCGGCCCCGCCTCTATGGTCCCCGCAGGCAACCCTCTAGGCCGGCGACCCTACGGTCTTCCCACCCCTGGCAGTGGGTTTTTGCCTTCCCCAGGATTCGAACCCTTGACCTCCAGGACAAGTACAATAGTTCCTGAATCCTGGTACCAATTGAGCTGTAAAATACGGTGATTCGAAAATCCAGACCAGAAAATTTTTCGGGATTTTTCCAGATAGTGCCTAGGGTTTCTGACCCCTTCGGCGTAGTTTCGGGGAGTTAAGTGAAATAAAAATTATACATTTTGAGGGCTTAAGGGCTAGTAAAGCAAACTAGGGGAGTTAAATGTTAAAAATTAGAAATTATGAGGGCTTTGAGTGGAATGGTGGACTTGGAGGGGCTAAACTGCAAAAATGCCAAGCCATAAACCCTATTTCTCTCGCCTTCATGCACGCAGCCGCCCGAACCTATCTGCTCCATCTCCTCCGCGTGCCCTAAACCCAAGCAGCCGACCCGACTTCGTCTTCTTCCCTTCCGCGAGCCCTAGCCGCATCCACAGCCCGGCCAACCGCTTCTTCTTCCTCCCCTCTCGCGTGACCTAGCCGCCAGAGCAGCCCACGCCGATCCTCTTCTTTTCTTCTCCTTCGCGCGCCCTAGACCACGCGGCCCCTTCGTCGATGCCACAGCTGGTTGAGAGAAATCCAAAGGCGCGTCTCCCTGTTCTCCTCCGATTGCGTGGAGCTTGATCCATCTCCCTCCTCCGTTGTGTCGATCGGCCGATGCTAGTGACAATCGTCGGCGATTGTGAGAGTTGCAGTTGGGTTTCTTCCTTGTAGCCATCACCTTCAGTGCGGAGCCAAGAAATAATCGTCGGTGTCAGTAAGGTATGGGCTGCTATAAATCATTTCAAAGGATGAACTAACAGCTTAGGACAACAGATTAGTTGTATGAAATTTATGTTGTAATGAAACATGATTTTGAATCTATCTCGGGTTTGTTTAGTCGAGTTTCTGAGAGTTGAATTCTAGTTTTGATGGGTTCTTGGGATTACTCTATCCTATATTCGAATGATGCCTTGTTGTGTATCCCAAATTGAATTACAACTCTGTTTGATTTGAAATACCACACTGAGCTTTGGATGAACTAAATGTTGAGTAGGGAACTGATCAGTGGGCTGTTGGGATGATTTGAGCTAGGATTTTGAATTGGTGTTTGATTTGATCTGGGACCTGTTGTTCATACTAGTTGTAGGTGCAGGTTGTTTGAGCTATAGCTTTGTGAGCTATCATTTGAGTATTGATCTTGTGTTGGTGTGGATTTCTTGATGGCTAACGGCTATTGATCATGGAGTAGGCTTTGGAATCTATGTGTTTTCATAGCAAACAGATTGGTATTAGCTTCATACATGTTCTGTGCTTGCTTATGTCGTGTACTCATTGGATTGTAGCTTCCAATGGGTTTTAATTTGTTTCTGGTTTGGAATTTGAAGTTGTTTTTTTGGAATTGGGTGATGGACGGTTCTGTTTCGGAATGAATTTCTGTTCTATTGAGTTTTCTTTACTTAGATTGGGTTCTTGATTGGAATAGAGATGAGTTCAGATTTTTTTGTTGATGGATTATTTGATATGGGATTAGAATCAAATCTTATAGGTTTAGATGAGAAGGATTGCTCTGCTAATGGGTTGAGACGCTATGTTCTCTGATAGGAAGTCACTGTGGGTTTCATGTTTAGGATTTGATTAGATCTTGCATGAATCTAATCTAAGTATTTTGTGGTAATTAAGTGTTAATCATTTAATTATGATTAATTAAATGAAACGATGATGATTAGGAAGATCCTAATTATTTGAGACGGTTCGTATAACTATAAATTTCATATTGTTGTAGCTAAACAATATGCTTCTTTGATACATGGCATTGATTGGATTTAGCATTTCTGATTATCAGCTGGGAGGTTCTGTTTGATACGAGCATCTACTTTGAGGCGGGTACCCTTTGACTTATCTTTTAGATATTGTCATATTGCTATGCATGGTTGGTTATAGATAGCAGTAAGATTATACGCTAGCCTTGTTTATTATGCCTGTCCTGGATACTTGTTAGTTATCCCTGAGTTATTATGTCTGTCCTGGATACTTGTTAGTTATCCCTGAGTTATTATGCTTGTTCTGGATACTTGTTATTTATCCCTGAGTTATTATGCCTGTTCTGGATACTTGTTAGTTATCCCTGAGTTATTATGTCTGTTCTGGATACTTGTTAGTTATCCCTGAGTTATTATGCAGTTAGTTCTATACAGTCTCAGGTATTGTCATATCTATATGTATGCTTAGATATCGGGATGTACCTCTTGCACTTGACCTTGAGAGATCTGTAGTTTCAGGCCAGTATACCTTGTAGGTTACCTGTATTTCCTGTTGTAGGATTTCAGACTGAGACCTAGTATACTGAGGACTTGGGGAGGGAGGTATGTGTATCTATCATACACCATCCTTGCACTGTTGCATGCCGGCGATCAGCGACTCCCTTGTGGTTGAGCCTAATCGTCTTCCGGTACATGATATGCACGCACGGCCACTCATGGGTTAGTGGATACCGTAGATGTGTGCATTTGCCCTGTATTGCTCCGTTCGGCCACTATGAGGAGGGTGAGCGCGGGCGTGGTAGCAGCCAGGGGTCCCTTCTCGTACTGAGCCACGAGGAGATGAGAGCGGAGCTCCCTCATATATACATGAGGTAGGGGGGTGGTCCCCCGGCCAGCATCCTGTCCACCCGGTCACTCAGGAGCAGTGATGGCAGGGTGCGTACAGTTTGTCACAGCTCTACCCACGCGGACGTCGTGGACGATATCCTGACTGGGACTAGGGGTGACACATGTCATTGCACCATGTGCATACTTTGCATCGTGCATTGTTTGCTGCACTTGATTCTTGCACTTGTTTGACATTGCATATACTGGAGACTTGTTATCCTGCTTATATGTCTATTGTTGTTCCATTTGGTATTTATTACCCTCTTTCCAGGTTAGATGGATTCAGGTATGTATCTACTCAGTATCTTCAATACTTGTCTTTCCCTATTGTTCGTATGAGACTGTATCAGCGTAGACTCCTATTGTTATTATAACTTTCTACGCATATCTGTTGGGTATTCGCTGAGTTATGGACTCACCCCGTTGCCATATATGATTTTATTTCAGGTTGAGATACTTGGGGTCGCCAGAAGAGCCCAGCAGCCAGTCCCTACCCATCGCGACATGTTTTTGTGTTGTTGTACTTGTAGTGTATTTGTTTTATAATTCTTTAGGCGATATGTATATGTCGTATGTGTCGTGAGCCCTAAGGGGTTGTTGTATTTGTTGTTTCGTCATAAGTCGGACCGGTCCGCAGTCAGGTATGATTTATTTTGTGTTATGGTCAGTTTATGTTTTAGTTTTGAGGCCTGAGGCCAAATATATATAATTAAACTGCGTGGTGATGGCTAGTATGTTCTGTGTATGTGTAAATTGTCCGCCGGACAGGGGAGGTACTGTCCGATTTTCTATTGGATCAGCGGCTCCTGGGTCTCGGGGCGTGACATAAATTCTAGGCCTGATACAAGCCCAACAGCAGCAACAAACAGAACATATCATTCAGATAGGTGGGACTCTCAACTGGACTTAGTCGACCATGGCTCAACAGCATAGGTAAAATCTTGACCGAGTAGAGCAACTTGCTAAATAGATTACCCTCCTGCATCATGAGGTTGTTCTTCCTACTGGTTAAACCCGAGTTTCCGTCGGCAGTTGCCGACGGAAACCCGAGTTTCCGTCGGACGCTTCCGACGGAAATCGGATTTCCGTCGGTATATACCGACGGAATTTTCCGTCGGTATATTTTAATTGCCGACGGATCAATATTTTCGTCGGTAATATTATTCCGACAATTAATTTTCCGATTTTTTCTCATCCGTCGTTGTTCTGTCGGAAAGGGTCAATACCTATGGAATTCCGTCGGTAATGGCCTATTTTTGTAGTATCTATTCATCCATCGGCTTCAGTTTCTGCATTGGCGGAGGGTTCTGTTCTTCCATCGGCATCGGTTTCTGCATCGGTCGACAACAAGGAGTCTCATAACCAGGCGGAGGGTTCTATTCGTCCATCGGCTTCGGTTTTTACGTTGGCGGAGGGTTTTGTTCTTCCATCGGCTTCGGTTTCTGCATCGGTCGACAACAAAGAGTCTCATAACCAGGCGGAGGGTTCTGTTCATCCATCGACTTCGGTTTCTGCATTGGCGGAGGGTTCTGTTCTTCCATCGGCTCCTGTTTCTGCATTGGCGGAGGGTTCTGTTCTTCCATTGATTTCGGTTTCTGCATCGGTCGGCAACTCCTCTAGCACTGTCAGACTTGAAGCTGCTGAGGCTCAAAACAATATCAGGGAGATTCTAGGCCTGATACAAGCCCAGCAGCAGCAACAAACAGAACATATCATTCAGATAGGTGGGACTCTCAACCGCACTGAGTCGACCATGGCTCAACAGCATACGTAAAATCTTTACCGAGTAGAGCAACTTGCTCAAGAGATTACCCTCTTGCATCATGAGGCTGTTCTTCCTACTGGTTAAACCCGAGTTTCCGTCGGACGCTTCCGACGGAAATCGGATTTCCGTCGGCTGCTTCCGACGGAAATCGAATTTCCGTCGGTATACCGACAGAATTTTCCGTCGGTATATTTTAATTGTCGACGGATCAATATTTTCGTCGGTAATATTATTCCGACAATTAATTTTCCGATTTTTTCTCATCCGTCGTAGTTCCGTCGGAAAGGGTCAATACCGATGGAATTCCGTCGGTAATTTCGTCGGCTTATGGCTATTTTTGTAGTTTCTATTCATCCATCGGCTTCGGTTCTGACAACATTGGCGGAGGGTTTCTATTCTGTCCATTCGGCTCTTCGGCTTGTTTCTAGCATCGATCGACAACAAGAGTCTCATAACCAG
>JAGFNQ010002827.1:0-77397 GCA_024364735.1 Boesenbergia rotunda
CTCTTTGGCCGGCCAAACCAACCCGAACCGATCGCGAATTAAACTCATTTAATTCGCCCATAAGCCTTCAAAAGACTTAGCCATTTTAGCTTCCATTGCGCCTCTGATTAACTCAGATTCGACTTATTTCTCTTGATCGGAAAATCCAATTTTCAACTCGTTTTAAATCCCTCGGATTACTCGTAGTGCGTGTGACTAAATAGGCTTTCGATTTATGTTGGCCGTCTATAATCAACAATTATAGAACGATCATGAGTGGCACCTAGTAGTACATCATGACCCCAATTAATCGAAAGATCAACGGTTTGACCTCAGAAGAAATTATTCTGAAACCCTTCAGCAGCTCTAATGAATCGTGCCCATTCCCTTCACCACCTTATACCCACTTGGTTCAGGACACGGTCTATGTGTCAGTCCCCACTAGGCTGACTACGTCACACCTAGCCCAAGTAGTGTCTTTCTCGTCCTTTGGATTTCTAATTACTCTCATGTATTTAAGAGACTCGCACTCTTAACATGATATACTCTGGCCAGAGGTTTTGAGTAACAATCCGACGATAGGCCTGGGTATACATCTCCTCGCAAGGAGTGGTGAATCCTTTGTAGGCTGTTCAAACATCTTCGGGCACTTCGGCTCATACCCAATCATCCTGGGTCCACACCTCCTTGAAGATGTTTGCTTAAGATGTTAAAGTATAAGTCTCCATGACCAAGATGACTTGAACACCGCAAGTCAAAGGAACATCGCACTTAAGCTGCAGTAAGAACTTCATTGACATATCTTTATAGTAACCATATGAAGTTTTACAGCTAGTCACTCCAATGAACTAGTTCCCTTAACTAGCATCCATGTTTATCTCCGGACATCCCAATGTCACCAGCTAGTGAAAATCAGCTGATTAGAGAATAACCATGCTAGTCTCAACAGAATTGATAGTGTCCGTTTTATCAATTCATCGACTAGGGATAATTTCAATACTTCACAATTGCACATTAGAGATAATCACTAGTTGTGATCCCATCACAAATTCTCTTATGCTGTGAGTTGTATTGTGGATATTCAGTAGATGAGTTTAAGATCCCAATCAAATACATAAAACATGTATACTCAAATAGTGAATTATCATTTATTAATATAAATGTTTACATCATAAGGCGATTGCCTTAGGACACTTCTCTCATATCACTAACAAACTCCCACTTGCCTAATGTCAATCGCTACGGTATCCAATACCATAGGCTCTAACATGTCCCTCAAACTTGCTTTGAGCAAGGCCTTAGTTAAAGGATCCGCTATATTCCTTTCAGTGGGAACCCTCTCAATTTGTATGTCATTCCTACTTATAATCTCTCTGATCAGATGATAGCGTCGAAGCACGTGTTTAGATCGCTGATGAGACCTTGGTTCCTTCGCTTGTGCAATAGCTCCATTGTTATCGCAGTAAACCGGCACTGCTTCATCAATGGTTGGAACCACACCAAGTTCTGAGACAAACTTCTTGATCCAACTGCTTCCTTTGCTGCTTCCGAAGCTGCGATATATTCCGCTTCCATGGTAGAATCCACTACGGTGTCTTGTTTGGAACTTTCCAACTTACTGCGCTCCATTCAAAGTAAATACGTATCTAGACTGCGATTTGGAGTCATCCTTATCTGTCTGGAAACTGGCATCTGTATACCAGGTATTACCATATTCCTTCTCCATATATTAGAAACACATCCTTAGTTCTTTTTAAGTACTTAAGATTGTCTTGACAGCCGCCCAATGATCCATTCCTGGATCAGACTGGTATCTGCTCGTGACGCTCAGAGCATACGATACATCGGGCCTAGTATATAACATAGCATACATGATAGATCCTATCGCAGATGCATAGGGAATCTTACTCATGCAAATCCTCTCGTCTTCTGTGCGCGAACACATAGACTTTGAAAGGTTAATCCCATGCCTGATGGGAAGGTAACCTTTCTTGGATTCTGACATGTTAAACCTTTTTAGCACTCGGTCTATATATGTAGACTGCGAAAGACCAAGCAACCGTTTTGATCTATCTCTATAGATTCTAATCCCAAGGATATAGGTTGCTTCTCCCAGGTCTTTCATGGAGAAAGTTTTGGACAACCAATTTTAACTGTCTGTAAGACTGATATATCGTTTCCTATAAGTAATATGTCTTCGACATATAATACAGGAATACGACTGCACTCCCACTAACCTTCTTGTACACACAAGGTTCGTCAGGATTTTGTGAGAAATCAAACTTTTTGATTGTCTCATCAAAACGGATGTTCCAGCTCCTAGATGCTTGCTTCAGTCCATATATGGATCGTCGAAGCTTGCATACCTTGGTTTTATCAACCAATGTGAAACCTTCAGGTTGTATCATGTATACATCCTCAAGCAGGTTTCCATTAAGGAAAGTTGTTTTCACATCCATTTGTCATATCTCATAATCATAATGAGCTGCTATGGCTAGGAGCATCCGAATGGATTTAAGCTAGCTACTGGCGAATAGGTTTTCGTCATAATCAATTCCTTGTTTTTGACGATATCCTTTTGCCACTAATCTAGCCTTAAAGGTAACTACATTACCTTCCATGTCGGTTTTCTTCTTGAAAACCCACTTGCACCCTATGGGCTTAATCCCTTCAGGTGGGTTAACCAAGTCCCATACTTGATTTTCGTACATGGAATCCATTTCCGACTTCATGGCCTCAAGCCATTTGTCCCTTTCTGAACTTTTCAGGACATCTTCATAACTGATGGGTTCATCATCGCTTATGAGTAACACGTCGTCGATTCACTTATGAGAAATCCGTATCTCTCTGGAATATTGCGTGCCCTATCAGACCTACGAAGAGGTGGTATTGTTTTAGGTTCAACTGATAGCTCATCACTATGAATTATCGGTTGTGGGCCTAGACTAGGTGTCTCTGTAATGTCTATTGGAGTTTCTTGAACTTCATCAAGTTCAATGTCACTCCCACTGTTTTCTTGTAAAAGAAATTTCTTTTCCAGAAATACAGCATGCCTTGAAACAAACACATTTTGTTCCAAGGGATGATAGAATTGGTAACCCTTCGTTTCCTTAGGGTATCCAATAAATAGACATTTATCAGACTTAGCATCCAATTTGTCTGATACAATCCGCTTCACATAAGCAGGACAACCCCATATCTTAAGGTGAGTTAAGTGGGGTTTCTTACTATTCCATGTCTCATATGGAGTAGTAGAGACTACCTTGGTCGGGACTCTGTTTAGCAAGTAAACAGCTGTCTTAAGTGCATAGCCCCAAAAGGATTTTGGAAGAGTTGCATGATTCATCATCGACCTAACCATGTCCATCAAGGTTCGGTTGCGCCTCTCAGATATACCATTATGTTGTGGTGTATACGACGGAGTCCATTGGGACAATATCCCGTTGTCCCTAAGATAATCTTGAAACTCTTGACTTAAGTATTCACCACCCCAATCGGATCGAAGTATCTTAATACTTTTGCCAAGCTGTTTCTCTACTTCATTTCTGAACTCTTTGAATTTCTCAAAGGCTTCAGATTTGTGTTTCATCAAGAACACATACCCAAATCGTGAGTGATCATCGATAAAGGTGATGAAGTAGCTATAGCCTCCTTGTGCAAGAGTTGACATTGGTCCACATACATCGGTATGTATTAGACCAAGCAATTCTCCCACTGGATTACCTTTTCCGAAAAAGGGTAATTTGGTCATCTTGCCTTTTAAGCATGATTCGCATGTATCAAATGAACCGGGTTCAAATGATTCCAGAATTCCACATCGGTGTAATTCGGTCATGCGTTTCTTACTTATATGGCCAAGACGGCAATGCCAAGTGTAGGAGTCTATTCGATTATCTATTCTAGCACGTTTGTTGCTAACTTCGATATTGAAAACGTCACTGGATAAATCTAATGTGTAGATGTCATTGCACAAAATTTCATTCCCATAAAGAACGTCATTTAAAGTTATGTAACAACAATTGTTACTAAAAGTTAAATGATAACCTTTTTCATTCAAACATGAAATAGATACAATGTTCTTTATTAACGAAGGAACGAAATAACAATTATCCAATTCTAAGACACGTCCAGTGGGGAGCTTTAGCAAATATGTTCCGATGGCAACAGCAGCAATCCTTGCTCCATTTCCAACCCGCAAATTCGCTTCTCCCTTGACGAGTCTTCTTCTATTCCTTAGCCCCTGTATGTCATTACATATATGTGAGCTACACCCAGTATCAAGTACCCAGGTATCTAAGGAAATAGAGTGACATTCAATAACGAAGATACCTGAAGAGGATGGGGCATCGGATGCCTTCTTCTTCAAGGACTCAAGATAAACCTTGCAGTTTCTTCGCCAGTGACCCTCCTTGCCACAATGATGACAGGTTCCTTTTGGTTTCTTTTCAGTCTTCTTGGCCTTTTTCTTCTTCCCTTTGTTCTGTTCCTTGGCCTTCCTCTTAGAACCTTTCTTCGAGGAACCAACTAACAGTACCGCCTTTTGATCTGGCTTTACAGAAGGCTCTACAGTCTTCAGCAGGTTGAGCAGCTCAGGAATAGTGGTCTCTAGTTTGTTCATCCGATAGTTCATCACAAATTGTGAATAACTCTTGGGCAAACAACTCAGAATTAAGTCAATACTTAGTTCATGATCCATTGCAAAACTGAGTACGCTCAGTCGCTCAATGTACCCCAACATCTTTAACACAAACTGCGAGGCAGAAGTGCCTTCCTGCATCTTAGTGGTGAAGAGGAGTCTGGAGACTTCGAACCTTTCGGATCTCGCCTGCTCTTCAAACAACTCATGAAGATGGAAGATGATGGTATAAGCATCCATATGCTCATGCTGCTTTTACAGCTCAGGTACCATAGAGGCTAGCATGATGCAACTCGCAAGTTTAGAATCGATCACATGTTTCTGATAGGCCAACAATTGGTCTGGAGTTGCATTCTCTGGAGGATGGGTGGGAAGTTGATCTTCAAGGACATAAGCAAGCTTCTCTGCCTTAAGGACTATCCTTAGGTTTCGAAGCCAGTCCATGTAGTTCTGCCCAGTCAGTTTATTGGTGTCCAAAATGGAACGCAAGTTTAGAGAAGACATGATCGAGTGATTATCCTAGAAATACAAATTGAGTTTATGTGAGAAGAATGATTAAAGAATGTATCAACATACATAAATAAAATCCTATTTATTTTTCAAATTGAATAACCCTTTTTATCAATTCGGGAGATCGTAGGAACATCTCCAAATAGGTTGATTTCCAACCATAGATAAGAACAATCATGGCTGTGGCCATCAAGTCATTCTTAGCTATGAAGGTAGGTAATTATACCGATTACATATCACATATATGCAACTATCATATTATGCTATCAACTAATTGAATGTTTACATAAATCATTGGGTTGCTAACTCATTAACAAGTATGCATCATATACATAACACCCAACTGCACCTCTTTTCGCATCGACCTTGGCTGTGGCACAACAAATCGATGCTCCAAGCTTAAGGCTGACCCATTAATCAAGAAATAGTTTTAATATGGTTGGAGCTCATTCAACCGTTTAGTCAGGCTTGGATGTGTCCAACAACCAAAACTAAGGATTGACCTCTGACTCCAACTACATTATTCATAAACTAACTCCATGGTTTGAACATGTTGAGGTTCAAGTCGGGCATGGATGTGTCCATCAACCCAAACGAGAAACAAAACTCCGATTCTAACCATATTAATGGAAGGTGTTGGCCTTAATATTTTGTAAGGGGTTTTGGGTCTCATCTTTTCTAAGCACATTCATGACATTTGTCATGACTAACGATTTCCTTAATAAAGTATGTATGTGACTTAAGTTATCAAGTCTCATTAATTGAATTAGGAACCGGATTTCCTAATTCTAATCTCATACTATATTAAAGGAATTGTTTTGGGAAACAATTTCCTAAATTGTCATAATCAATTTCGGAAATAATATGTTTAAGACTTTAATTTCTCTAAATCAAATCTTATTAAATTAAGAGGCAATTCCCTTAATTCAACGACATATTATTTTCATGAAAATCTCATTTAAGAAAACTCTATAGGAAATCATTTCCTAATTAATTTTGGAGACAACAATATGTAAGAGCATCACCTCTTAAAACATATTTTATTCATGGATTTAATTAATTACAACAAATCGTTTTCTAAGGGTGGCTCCCCGAGGCTCAGATACCTAAAGAAAAATAATTGGTTGTAAATCCAATTGGACGGCTCCCCGAGGCTCAATCCAAATCAAACATGACAATTTCAATTAAAAAATTGGGAAATTAAATTACAACAACTAGCTTTAAATTAGACGGCTCCCCAAGGCTCAATCCAAGATAAAGAATTTTGTTGTCAATTTAAAGACCAATTCAAATTTAATTGTCAATTAACTGTCCATGAATTTGTTTAGACTTTCTTAAAAGAAAGTGCCCAAAATTGCGAGATTTCATAAATTGGTTTTCAGAATAATTGTAAGTTTCTGTTACAAAGAAAACTTACATATTTCCAAAATTGGAAAATTTCTAAAATTAGAAAAATTTCCAAAATTGGAAAGTTTCCAAAGATGGGAAGTTTTCACAATTATTATAAAATTTCAGAAACTAGAAAATTTCAAAAGTTTACGAAATTTCATGAGGATTTCCAAACTTAGAAATTCCTAAATCTAAAATTTATTATAATTGGAAAGTTTCCATAATTGAAAATTTTTCCAAAATTGAGATTATGACAAAGTGTTCCGCAAAACAATTATATGATTATGTCGAACACTAACCGGCTCTGATACCACTGTTGGGACCGGGTGCATGTTGACAAGGATACGAGTTTGTAAAATTTAAAATTTTTACGTGCAGCGGAAGAGTTTACATAAAATAATTTCCTAAATTATTTTAACTTCATATCTAGCATGCAACCTTATAGTGTGTTGACATAATCATAAAATAAAACTTTACGGAAAAGTAAACTAATTTACTAAGTACCTCTCGTAACTCGAAGTAAGGGACGACATCCAACCATAGCGTCCCTTGGAAGCTCCGCCTCTATTCGCGTCCACGCCGAGTTCTCTTCGGGATGACTTCGCAAAGCCACGAGTTTTATGTCGACGAGAACTACTAGATTCTCCGAAGACACAACTAGAAGAACAAGAAAAAAGATAGGAAACTAACCATCGAGAATCGGAATCCAAATTCCGAGAAGGAAGGAGATAACACCCGCTTCTTCTTCTTCTTCGTTGGCTTCTCCTTGGTGTTGATGGCTCACGGCAACAATTGGAGAAGTTGGAGCGCCGGCCCTAGGTTTTGCAAAGGGGGCCGCCAACCCTAATCCTCAAGGAGGGCGCCGGCCCTAAGGGGATGATAGAAGAGAGAATAAGAGAGAGAGGGAGAGATTAGCTCTATACCAATTGACAACTCAATTGATTGGAATTAAGGGCTTGCCTTTGGTTCCTTTATATAGTATCATCTCCCTTGCCAAGTCTCCTCTTTAACGGAATTTTACATAAGAAATTTATCCTATAAATTCTCTTATTAATTATTTCGTTTAAGCCAAGTTTTATTATAACTAACTTTATAATAAAATAAACACTTTCTCTCTTTTAATTATGGAATAAAATTTGTATAAAATTTTCTTATCATGGATAAATCAATTCAAAATTGATTTTATAAATTAAAATTAAATCAATTTATGGTTCATTTTAATTTCCATAAAAAGAATAAATTTACTACAAATTTCTTTATAAATCTCTCTATATAAATTTCTTTATATATCAATTTATTTATCCATAATTTATAAAACAAATCGCGCTAGATTTATTTTATTAA
Organism: Boesenbergia rotunda; assembly: GCA_024364735.1. Classification (NCBI taxonomy): domain Eukaryota; kingdom Viridiplantae; phylum Streptophyta; class Magnoliopsida; order Zingiberales; family Zingiberaceae; genus Boesenbergia; species Boesenbergia rotunda. The sequence continues at coordinate 7,859 of JAGFNQ010002827.1, forward strand.
TTAAACCAATTAAATTGGTTTTCTTCCCCTTTAATGGCCGGCCACAACAAAGAGGTTTGGCACCCTCTTTGGCTGGCCAAACCAACCCGAACCGATCGCAAATTAAACTCATTTAATTCGCCCAATAAGCCTTCAAAAGACTTAGCCATTTTTAGCTTCCATTGCGCCTCTGACAAATTCATATTCGACTTATTTCTCTTGATCGGAAAATCCAATTTTCAACTCGTTTTAAATCCCTCGGATTACTCGTAGTGCGTGTGACTAAATAGGCTTTCGATTTATGTTGGTCGTTTATAATCAACAAATTATAGAACGATCATGAGTGGCACCTAGTAGTACATCATGACCCCCAATTAATCGAAAGATCAATGGTTTGGCCTCAGAAGAAATTATTCTGAAACCCTTCAGCAGCTCTAATGAACCGTGCCCCATTCCTTTCACCACCTTATACCCACTTGGTTCAGGACACGGTCTATGGTGTCAGTCCCCACTAGGCTGACTACGTCACACCTAGCCCAAGTAATGTCTTTCTCGTCCTTTGGATTTCTAATTACTCTCATGTATTTAAGAGACTTGCACTCTTAACATGATATACTCTGGCCAGAGGTTTTGAGTAACAATCCGACGATAGGCCTGGGTATACATCTCCTCGCAAGGAGTGGTGAATTCTTTGTAGGCTGTTCAAACATTTTCGGGCACTTCGGCTCATACCCAATCATCCTCGGTCCACACCTCCTTGGAGATGCATGCTTAAGATGTTAAAGTATAAGTCTCCATGACCAAGATGACTTGAACACCGTAAGTCAAAGGAACATCGCACTTAAGCTGCAGTAAGAACTTCATTGACATATCTTTATAGATAACCATATGAAGTTTTACAGCTAGTCACTCCAATGAACTAGTTCCCTTAACTAGCATCCATGTTTATCTCCGGACATCCCAATGTCACCAGCCAGTGAAAATCAGCTGATTAGAGAATAACCCATGCTAGTCTCAACAGAATTGATAGTGTCCGTTTTTATCAATTCATCGACTAGGGATAATTTCAATACTTCACAATTGCACATTAGAGATAATCACTAGTTGTGATCCCATCACAAATTCTCTTATGCTGTGAGTTGTATTGCGGACATTCAATAGATGAGTTTAAGATCCCAATCAAATACACAAAACATGTATACTCAAATAGTAAATTATCATTTATTAATATAAATGTTTACATCATAAGGCGATTGCCTTAGGACACTTCTCTCATATCACTAACATGTGTTTTGTAGAAGTATAGGAGTGGCCTTGGAGTAATACAATAGGAAGGTGGTGCATGATTCATTAGGATGATACAAATGATTCACTTATGCTTATGGCATACTGATGGGTTATTAGATGTATCACATTATTGAAAATAGATCAACTATGAGAAAAGCAAATGTTTAATTAATGGGCATCTTGTCCAAAGATCATAGTTGGGCATTTTAAACATTTTAAAAACATTTCTGTGTTTATTTGTTATGCCATGAGTTTGGAACATGTATGATTTCAAAACTAGGTTGGAACTTTGGTACAAAATTAGAGTTTTTTAAGGAATTTGAACTTTTGTCAAAAAGTCAAACATATTTGGATTTCTCATGAAGTAATATTTTTCCCTGTTAAAGTATATCATATGAAACATGTTTGCACATTTTTATAATTTTGGAATTTTCTAAAATTTTTGGGGAGTTTCTCAAATTCGGCCCAAAAAGCTGAAAATACAGATTGAAGAGTATCAGTCGATTGCCCTAGGGGCAGTCTGGGGCAGTCGACTGATATTTCTGATTTCAGATATCTATGTGTTTTTCAAAAATAGAAAGTTCTCCCATTGGATGCCATTGGTTAATATTGCTTCAGGCAATCCTTTTGATGGTGTCAAAGGGGGAGAATTGGGAGGTTTAAGTTAGGTTTGGAACTTAACTTGTGGTTTAACTTTGGTTATGATGAAAATTGAAAATGGGAAAGGGCATAGGTTAAGAGGGAAGCTACCTCTTGGTTTTTACTATGTCTTGTATTTTCAATTGCTGTTGTTTTTTCTTCCCTAACTCAAACATACTGCCACACATCAAAAAGGGGGAGATTGTTGGGGCAATCGACCCAAGATGATCGGGAAGATCATGGTTTTGATGTGTGTATGCCAATATGGTTAAGGTTAGGGTGTTATGTTATTTTTTATATGTGTGAATGAGTCTTGCAGGACTTGGTGAGTCGCACATGGAGGACATAACTGAGGGAAGATGACTCCAAGAGCAAGCCGGGGAGTGGACTTCAAAGGGCACACGTGAAGGGTGGCATGGAGGCAAGTCGAGGGCTTGCGTGTGCATCCGAGGGACGATAGCCGGTGGAAGAGGACTTCAAGGGGCAAGCCAAGGGAGTGAACTTGAAGGCACACATGAAGGAGGGTCATCGGAGTGAGGAGGAGTGCTTTTGTAAGCTGGGCAGTCGACTGGGAATGAATCAGTCGACTGCCAGCAAGAAGACTCAAACTTCCCGAGACATCAGTCGACTGGTCCAGGACCAGTCGACTGGTAACCCCGAAAAACTAGCCGTTGGCTAGCCACTTCGGTGGGACCAGTCGACTGCCCCAGGGGCAGTCGACTGGTATCGGGCTGGATGACTTTTGGAGCTGTCCTTTACTCTATTTAAAGGAGGACTTTTGAGCAAGTTAAAGGTACGGTTCTTGAGGTTACCATTGTGCTGTTTGTGCTCAAAGTCTCTAGCTCTTCGTCTCATTCTTATTTCCATCTTGTAAAGAGAAAGAGGGAAACCTTGTGAATGTTTTCTCCACCTTGAAGGAGGTTTTCATAGTGGAGCTTGTGCGTGTGTGTGGATCCTTGGATTAGTCACCTCTCGGATGTGGATACCAAGTAAACAAAGGTGTTAGCATTGTTCTTATCATTTTTATTATTTTTGTTTGTGTTTGGCTAACAATTCTTGTAGAGAAAATCGAAAGAACTATTCACCCCCCCTCTAGTTCAGCGCCATGATCTAACAGAGACATGGGGCGCTTCATACATTATTGATTTAGAAAAAAAATATTATAATTGTGGGGAGTTTCAAAATTCAGGACTCCCTTGCTCACATGCTATTGCCGTTATCATTCACCGGAACATGGATACACCCCCATATTGTGAGCATTATTTTTATTCACAAAATTGGAATTCATTTACATGGATCGTATTTACCCTTGTTGAAGCAAGGAATTTTGGCTTAGGGGCGTAAACAATATTATGGTTATATGCCCCGTAGCCTTGTGTAGCCCGGTAGGCGAAAGAAGACACGGATCGAGTCAAGAAACAAGGGGAAGGTAAAACTCAAATACAGTCATTACAAACAACTGGGTCATAATCGAAGGACTTATAAAATTTCACCAGGCCCAGGTTCTTGAGTTACTGGTATATGTATGCAGGAATATTCTGCTTGATGTATATATTTTGTAAGCTAGAGGAGTGAATCTATATATTTTGTATCTAGTATAGCGATAGTATTATACAAAAAGTAGTTGTGGTTAATGTTGTTACTTCCAATGCTTTTCCAGTAGTACGATATGTTGGTGCTGAAAGTACCAAATCAAACCTGGTTTTGATAATGACAATAGGTTCAAAGTTAAGTATGCTATTAGATCTAATATGTTTCACTAAGTGTGTAGGAAAGTCCTAGTTTACCTAGGCATGAAGTCTTGACCTGCAGGGTTGAGCACAAAGTCCTGGTTAAGGACTGGACACGAAGACCTGACCAAGGGTTGGGCACTGAAAACCTGATGAGTGAAGCTAGGCACGAAGACCTGTCTCGGAGGATTGGGCACGAAGATTTAACCGGGGGTCAAGCACCGAAGACTTGATCTAGAAGATCGAGCAGGAGTCTTAATCGAGCGAAGACAACAGACAGAAGTAGGGACGGGTCAAGGTATGGACGTCTCGAGATCTGAATGCTTCGGAGGATGAGCAAAAGTCCAACCGGAAGTGTCGGTTGGCAACAAATAACTTCTCCAGAGTGGGATAGGTGAGGATGTGTTCCGTAGAAGAGGGAATAGTAGGCGTCAATCCAACCTAGGATTTCATTTGAAATCCAAAGTCAGGATCAGACAGCTCCGACTGTCGTACATACATTCATTTTATTATATTATTTGTTTGGACTAACCTATGTTGCAATTTGGAGACTTGGAGACCCGCAACATCCCAGGCGCCCGAGAGGTCTCGGGCGCTCCGGGAACACAGGCGGCTGAGAGGTCTTCGGCGCCATAACATAAGCAATTAACTATGCAAAAGAAACAGACACAGAATATACTTGATTTGCAACCTAGGTGATTATTAATCCAAGGAAAATTAATAGCTCAACTCCAAAATAACTCATTGTAGGTGGAGAAGCCTCTTACACACTTGCAAACTCAGAAAAAACTAAAGAAAGCTAACAGGAGAATGATTACTATTCGAATGAATAAAAACTCTAAGTTCTGGGCCTATTTATATCCCTTGGAAAACCTTATCGAAATGCTGAAGTGACACTTCTTGGGTGCCCAACTACACACGGGTGCCTGATACTGGGTCAGTGCTTATCGATGTCGCAACAACTGCAGAACGGCTAGTTGTTGATAACATTTTGACTCGAGCATCTGAGTCAATACGGGCGCCCGTGTATACGAGCACTCGAGATGACTCAGGCGCCTGTATCCCAGGGTGCCCTAGCTGTTTCAGGCACCTGAGTTGGGTTGGGTCTGGTCAACCTTTGGTTGACCAGTCTTCTGACGCTTCTAGGTAATTTCTGGCCATCCAGAGTCGGGCTCACCCGAACCCGTCTCTAGCCTTCTCCTCAAACTGACTTCTTCCCCGGCTACTCATCCTCTGATGTCGCACACATCCTTCTCGCTCCATCGGTGTACTCTTTCGTGTTGGTGTAATTTGCACTAACGGTCAAACTCAGGTTTTGATGAATGACAAATAGGTTAAAGTTAGGTTTGTGGTTATTTAACCTTTCTACCAAGTGTGCAGGATTAAAAAGCTTAGAACCTGATACCAAGTCGAAGTCTAGGGTGGTGAAGTCTTGGCAAAAAGTCAGGATGGTGGTGTCCTAACAAAAAGTCAAAGGTGGTGAAGTCTTGGCAAAAGTCCAGTTGGGTCCGAGGGCCTGACTACTAACCGAAGCCCAGGGTGGTAGAGTCCTGAAAAAAGTCCAAGGTGGTGGAGTCTTAGCCAAAGTCCAAATTGGTGGAGACATGGTAAAAGTCTTGGTGAGTTAAGGAGTTAAGTAAAGCTGCACAAGGTAAGTGAGGTAAGTCACTGGGGGAGCGAATTCTGGTGAGGATAAGTCTAGGTTGGGGACTTTAGGCGTGGTCCAACTTAGAACCATTTCGGATCTCTAAGTTAAGGCCTCTGACTAGATCCTGGTTTTAGGAAGACAGAGTATATTTAATACTCAAATCATTTAGTCCATATTGTATGTTTACTAACCTTGTTTTGCAGGGTATACTTATTTTTGGACTAACTTGGTTTTGCAAGGGTTTTTCTACAAAAGTTTCTTTGGATGAACAGTACCTAAGGTGCCTCAGTTTGGACTGGAGGCGCCTCAAGTGGATGAGGTAGCTCCGTAAAGTCTGCGCTAAAGATGAGATTTCAACGAACGGAGGTGCCTCAGTTCGGATATGAGGCTCCTCAATTGGGAACTGAGGCCCCTCATTTGGAAACTGAGACGCTTTCTAAAGGATAAGCAGTGAGGACTAAGGCTTTGGATTAGGGATGATTTTTCCTTGGTATGATGTGCCTCAGTTGGGAACTAAGGCACCTAAGATGCCCTTTGTAAGGGAAGTGTTGCCATGAGCCTAAAACACATTATCTTTTACTTTTGATCTTGCTGTGACCTTTTGCCTCCACATCGTCTTGCTGCGGCTTTGCTACGACTCGACTATGACGGACCGCTGTCGGAAGACAATGCCAACCCCAGAACACGGTAAGAAAACTACTACTACATTTGGTAAAAATCAATTTAATTTATGTACTTTCGATATTGCTAAAGGGAAGTGTAGGGTTGTTACACTTTCCCATTACTCATTTGTACTCGAGCACTCTACCAGGAGTTTACTGGTAGAGGGTTTTTAGTGAAGTGCCCGTCTTAAGGTCCAAGGGACCTGGTCCTATGAGTAGGAGTCGCTGAAGGCTTCGAATAAAGTAAAACTAAATCGTGTTGATTTTCTGTATTTGCTTTTTCATTAATTTTCACTGCACTCACTCTTGTTTTGTTTTAAATATGAAAAAACGATGATTTTAAAAAGGCACGTAATTCAACCCCCCCCCCCTCTCACGTGCAACGGTCCTGCATTCCACAGTCTTCACGTCCTTCGTATGCATCGAGTCTGTCAGCTCTCTTCCCGTGCCATCATTCTCGTCTGTTGCATCTTCCGTTCAACTTCCTGTGCTTCTAAGCTTCTGCACACTTAGACACAAGGATCAAAAACCAACAAGACCTAACTTGACTAGGTTGACCACATCAAAATCATCCCGAGGTACTTACAATCTTTTCCTTTTTGATGTGCATCAACCCAAGTTAAGTTAGGGTTACACAGAAATATAAACATAAAAAATAAGTAAATAAAATTTGGCAATGTAATACAAAAACAATTTGCAATAAACACCTCTCCCTTAACTTAATTCCTCTTTTCTCCCTCTTTGATTATATAAAAAAACATATTAAAGGTAAAAAAAAACTTTGAAAAAAAACTTGATTTTTGTCCAAAGTTTGTGCAATTTCTCTATGTTTAAAAAAACATACAAACACAAAAGAATGTAAGGAATGTTAAAGTCAAAGAAAATGCATTTTTGATGATAAACAAATCATAAAAAATTATCAATCAATTGAAATTTTTGAAAATTTTTGGGAATATGTCAATTTTAATAGTTAATATCTAGAAAATTTAATTTTTTCAAAAATCAATTTCAAAGTATTTTTAAAATTTAAACTTTGATTTTTGAAAAGAAATTTGTAAAGATTTATCTATTGTTCAAAAAATCCTCAAATTTTTTGTCAAAGTGGAAAATTGGCAGACTCATCTTGTGAAAAATTTCAAAATAAGATAAATTTTCTATGTATAAAAAAAGAATTTTATGTTAGAATTGATAATTCTTAAAAAGATAGTTCTCAAAATTAGATATTAACTTTTGAAAGTATTTGAAAAAAAATTCCAAAATAGTTTTCTAGATATTTTTAAAATGGAAAAATAGATTTTTGGAAAGAAATTGAAAAAGTTTATTTAATAGTTAAAAATTTTCAAAAAAAATCTATAGATAAATAAGAATGAAGTCTATCATAGAAAATTTTAAAAATAAATTTTTTGCAAAAATTAAATATTTGAAAATAATGATAAACAAATAAAAATTCACAAACATTAATTATTTGAAAAAAAAAATAATAGTTTAGTCCATATTTAGGTACCCAATATCAATTTCTTATGTTTAGACGTGTTTACCTTCTTCTCTTTTAGTCATGGGCAGTTCTCTTTGATGTGCCCTTCTTGATTACAGTTGTAGCAATGGATCTTCCTTTGTCTTGGAGAATATTTCTTACCCTGCGCTTTATTAAATTGTTTAGATTTGAAATACTTATTTAGCTTCCTTACCATATACGTCGTTTCTTCTTCGTCAACTAAAGATTCCTCCTCATGTTGGATCTTCCTTGTACTTAGAGTGATATTATCCATTTTTTATTCTTTCATGCACGACGAGACTCGTGAAGTTTTAAAGTAGAAAATAATTATTCTAAAGTACTTACCTCGAGGTCTTTGGAAATGTAGTACGAATCTATTTTAGATGACTACTCCGGTGTTCTTGGAAATGCATTTAAATCATACCTTTGAGGACCTCAATTTGTTACCGATTCTCTGAGATTCTTGAGTTCGGTAATTAGCTCCTTGATCCTTGCATGTAGTTGAGCTACCGTATCTCCTTTTTCCATCTGGAGGTTAGTTAGCTGACTTTTTAGTAGATCTTGATGAGCTATTTTGGCTTTAGAGGTTCCTTCATGCACTCCAGGAGCTTCTCCTAGAGCTCTTTTGCGGATTAGTAGGACCCGACCCGGTTAACTTCTTGTGTCGATAGGATGGATAGTAAATGCTCCCATTTACCACAAAATCGACTTATTCCTTCTTTGTCTAGATGTGTTCTTTTATGTCCTCGCTGTTGTTGTCTTTAGGAGCTACAAAGCCATGTTCCATATCGTGAACTCCCCCTCGAATTCTGGTGGGTAGATATTTGGTCCAGCCATTTGTATGTTACTTTAGTTGGTGTTAGTCCTTCTAAAACATCCTTGATCTGATACTAATTGTTGTGACTACTTCTAATAAGTGAATTCACTTTTTAGTTGTGATTGCTATCCCCTTGATGTTCTGATCCTCGCCTCATCATCGAACCACTAAGTGCACGGGGGTAGGCCGCCGAGCTACTGAAGAAGGTGAATTGCCGTTCGACTAAACTCAGTTAGCCGATCGACAAGGGCTTCTCACCTCTTTCCCCATTTTAGCTACTCGTGCTTACTTACTTCTTTAGAACCCGATCTAGCATCTGGTCCATGAGTCCCAATGGGTTTGGACCTGTTGCCTTTTTGGGTCGCCTTGTGCTTTACATGTCAGTCCTTTCTTACTGGGTTCTCATGTGAATAAGAGGAGTGGGTTTGCCCAGCCATTATCCTTGACCCTACTCCGACACCTAATGTCCCTCTGACACATGTCGTACATTGACAAGTTTGAGGGCTCAATAAGGTCACATGCCCCCATCCTAGGTGGTACACTCTAATTGGCTTAGCAGCCAAGGGCCCATTCAATATTGACACATCCCATCAACCCATTGGTCGACAGATTTCTTATAAAAAATCTTAGTAGTTACAACTTTGTTATAGCTGATGTAACGTCTAGGCCGTGGAGAGTCTCCACGGATGTTATATATAAATAAGGGTCCTTCCTCTATAGTACAGCTATGAGGTCTCTTTACTGGTTCTAAATTTCCACTCCTTTTTTACACCACTCGAGAACTGACTTGAGTGTCAGAGTACCTATGTCAGGGATCCCCTGACCTTTCCTCTAATGTTCTTTTTCCTTGTTCGTTTTCATCTCAGGGAGCAAATCTTGTCGTTCTAAGTTTTCTAAGGATCAACGGTTGTGACATGTCGCTCTTCTTCTCATCATTTCAGGTCTTCTCAAGGACAACATTAGTGTCACGCCATTCTTCTCAGATTGACAACGAGATCAAATATAATATATCTATGTCTAATAGTGAGTTTATGTCAATTTTAATCAAAGTTGTATATATGTCAGGAACTCACAATAACCTATCCATTGTGGGAAACAAAAGTTGGAGAGCATGATCATACTCACGCGACTTAGGACATATAGGTTCTTATTTGAATTGATTTAGATTTGTTTAATGTGATTAGTGAGTTTTGATCAAAATTTACTAATGAGTCACTAAGAGACAAGGATGGATCCAAGAATTAGAATTAGGAGAGACTTAATATAATATAATAAAAATAATATATCTTATTTATTGAAGTTGAATATTCCAACCGATAAAATTTTGGGAATCATTTTTTTTTGAAATCAATGATTTTGACTTCTAAATTTTGTACATGAATATTCCAAAATATCAAGTTGATATTAACATCTTATCTCACCTCTTACATTAATTTGGTATTCATATATCTATTTTATTTTACTTGGATCTCGTTTAATATAAATAGAGGACAACTGATGATCATCCTCTCCAATAAAATGGCCATTGCTAAGAGAGGAAATTAAAGAAATTTGGACATTGGAATTGAAAAACTTTCACTAGATTGATGTTACATTATAAAGACTATATGAATTGAAGTATTTTTATTAGTTTGACCAATGTCGTTCTCAAAGAAAGAAGATACCAATGTCTTTCTTTTTTTTTATAGCCGATTGATGTTCTATTTTGAAATAATTCAAGTTATATCTCTAAACAAATAAATAATAATAGTAATCAAATAAATAAACAAGTAATAATTGCTTTTGTTAAAGAGGAACAAGGATTGGAGTTGTTGTTTATCGGCTGGAAAACAACAAAACAAAAGAAAAAACATAGGATTGTTGCTCTTGAGAAGAGCAACAAGAAAAAAAGAATTATTGTTAGAAAAGAAGGAGAGAAGAATAAAAAGAGAAAAATAACTAAGCTACTTGCGTATGAGGTGGTGAGAGTGAGGTTACATATGTGAAGGCAATAAAAAGAAAAGAGAGGAGAGAATATATTTTCACAAAAAAAATTTAAACCGTTTTAAATTGATTAGACCAGTTTAACCCAATTAAACTTAGTTCGGTCATAACTTAGCCAAATTAAATCCAAATCAACCGCAATTTAGATCAACATATTCTTTATCTTCCGCTCGCACCTGATGGACTTTATTTGACCTCAATCCAATTTTAATTTAGCACTTCCACTTTCTCTATCCGATTTATTTATTTTGTTAAAAAATTTCAATACATACTCCTTACCCCATGACAACCCCTATATGTATTCGTCTGTGCTAATAGCCTTAGACTTATTAGATTCAATTCAATTCAATATATTTTTGAGACTCTTAAATGTAATCATAACTTTTAACCTTCATCCTTCATTCCATACCTTATTTAGGTTGCTGTGTGTTTTTTTTTCAATAAAACGTTTACTCTTATATAATTTTATTACAAAGTTATCGATAGATTTAGATATATTAAATTTACTAAATAATAATTCTTATGTATTCATAATAATTTTATGAATTTTATCATGTTCAACAAATTTAAATTTGTCTCCTATATAATTATTAGTGAGTTTGGACCCAAATTCAATAATAAATTTGGGCGGGGTACATTCAATCTAATCCTTATATTTTTGAGACTCTTTGAGTGTAATCGTATTTTTTTTTGTCATAATTTTACATCCATTTAGTTTGATGTTTTAAAAAAATAATTTTGTAGTAGGGATATTTTTTAATTTTATACAATATAATTAACAAGTAAAATAAATTTGTACAAAAAAAAGAAATATTTTAGAAAAGATTACATAATTAATAAATATAATAATATAGTGTGTGATTCTGATATCTGTAAATTACCTTTAAATCTCTAATTGAATCTTAAATTTTATCTTCAGTCCCTATGTTAGAAAAAGTTCATTTTTACTCCCTACATGTAAAGTTTCATTTACTTCAGCTCCCTAATAAATATTGCTTTACCTAATTGCCCTTATTATTTTTAGGTACAAAATATCCAAAATGAGGTATAGTTTCTCCTAAATTCAGTATCATATAATTAAAATCTAGTATATTTTCTATCAAATTAAGTATCACACTTTTTATATGTATAAAAAGTCAAGGAAAAAAATATAATTCCTCCTAAATTCAGTATATTTCAATTAGAATTTAGTATACGTTCTATCAAATCGAGCACAATTATTTTTCCACCGAGCTAATTGATTAGGAGATCATACCTAATTGTCCTTATTATTTTTAAGTATAAAAAGTCAAAAATGAGGTATAGTTCCTCCTAAATTCAGTATCATATAATTAAAATCTAGTATATTTTCTATCAAATTAAGCACCACACTTTTTATACATATAAAAAGTCCAAAAATAATTATAATTCTTCCTAAATCCAGTATATTTCAATTAGAATTTAGTATATGTTCTATCAAATTTAACACAATTCTTTTTTCACCGGACCAAATTGATTAGAAGTTCATACCAATTGATTAACTTAGGATGTATTGATTAGGTCATACTCAATTTGGTATAAAATATACTGAATTTTAGTTAAATGATGCTGAATTTAGAAAGAATTATACTTAATTTTAGAGTTTTTATATTTAAAAAAATTAAGGGATAATTCGGTAAATTTGTAGTTGGAATATATGAAATGAATAATCATTGGAAGAGTGAAAATGGGAGAGTGAAAATTATAGTGAATGACGTGACACCTTACATGCACGATCTCCGACGGGTTCACCGTGTCCCCCAGGGTATAGTTTGATATCGGACGTGTACATGTAAAGTGTCACGTCATGCCATGTCATACCACATCATTCACTATAGTTTTCACTCTCTCATTTTCACTCTTTCTATCATTGCTCATATGAAATATTATATGTAAAGAGTGGAAATACATTTTTTTGATATTTAGAAAAAAATTAAATTTACATGTGAAGAGTTTAGGATAATTTCTCCATCTGATATTGCATGCGCTGTGCAGGAAATATTAAGGGAGACTTATTAAAAACTCCCTAATCAGAAAATCATCTTTGTGTCAGCTCCCTTGGCAAGGGAACAATAGTTTTGACTCCCTAAACTTTTTTTTAACTTCCTAATACATAAATTTACCAATCTACCCTTATTAAATGTTATCCCTCTCTCCAATACCTTCTCCCCCGTCAACACCCATTTGTTGACGATGCATCCAAAACCCTAACCAGCGCCTCCCTCTTCTCCATTTCTTCCCTACAGATTCTCCTTCCTAAAGAAACCCAAACCAAGGAAATCGATGGCTCGACCATTTCCCTCTTCTCTATTTCTTCCCATTACAATGTCCATCCTAAACAAACCCTAACCAGTGAAATCCATCTCTCTACCTATCCACGCCGAGGAGGAGACTGAAGCAACATCATACCCATCGAGATCCATCGATCGGGAGTAGCGAGATATCAACCGAGAGCAAACGACCGACGAGGAAAGTGAAGTAAGCGTCGACGTCGAAGACAGAGTCGAAGACACACAATCACCTTAAAAAATAGTAAATTTTTTTAATTTTTATAGTCTTTTTTAATCTATTAGTCGTATTTTGTTTGATTGAATTTTCACATATCTCATTATTTATATTTTATTGGTTTTTGGTCGGATTTTTTGAGATGGAGGTGAAATCTTGAGATAGCGCGTGTAGGCTTGTTCGCTTACGCTTGCTCCTCCAACTCCAACTACTACAGGAAAGAATCCACCTCCATCTCAAAAATTCATTTTATGAATCATATCTTCCTCTTTTGGAAGTTGGAATTCCTGAGAAATTATATTGTGTTTCACTCCCTAAAGATAATTTTATAATATTTGAATATAAATAAAGGCCAATAATATTTGAATGAGTATATTATTCCTCATTTATGCTGTGTTATGAAATTAAATATGATTTGTCAAATTTATTTAAATTGATATCGTGTTATGATTGATTATGAAATTGTATAAACTTTTCCAATGCAATTTCTCAATCACTCAGGTGACAGATTTTGATCAGTTTGTTAGAGAAATGGAATCTGGATCTGGATCTTCAAATTTTTCATTTCTGGGTAGTTGCAAGTATAAAGAAGACCTCTATATGATTTCAATTTTTAATGGCTTCAGTCTAATGGAGTTGTTTGTTAATCTTGGAAGAAAATGTGAGGAGATTGTTCCACAAAATGTGCTTTTGCAATATCTTGCACCACATCAAAATATGTATGTGACATTGCATGAAGATGATGATGTCCGGATTATGACACATCTTTACACGTCTATGAGATTGACAATAATTAATATGAGAGCGGTGGAAAAAGATCACATGAGTGCCCACAGTCTCGAGAGGTAAAAAATTTCTACCTTGATTTTTTTCTGCATGTAGATATTAATGATGATAAAATTTATTTTTTTGATTTGCTTGATATGTCGTTGTAAAGTACAATTATTGATGATTGTTTAGTTATTTATCATGGAAATATATTGTGGGTGTGGTTTTTTCTTGTGAATCTTGAACATATGTAAAGTCATTGCCCTCATGGAGATTATGTAAAGTCATTGCATCCCAAAGGTTAAGTCTTTAATTTTAGTTTAGGTTTGTTAATATATTACATAAAGTACTCTCCCAAAGGTTAAGTCTTTAATTTTGGTGTGTGGATAGTAGGTTAATTATAATTATTTTATGCTTATAATGATATTATACTCATTGTTAAATTGATAAGGTTTGAAACTGAAGAAGAGACACAGACTAATAATGATGGATATCTTGAAGTGGGTTTGGTAAGAAATTCCATAGATGCTTGGAGTCATTGCATCCGTGGAGAGGGCCAGATATTCAAGGATGCTACAGAATTTCGAAAATGTGCTAAAAATTATGCAGTTGCTATGAGACGATCGTTTTTGTATAAAAAGAATGATAATAAGAAGGTTATTCTTGTCTGTAGCGAAAACAACTGTTCTTGGAGAATATATGCTTCAAGACATAAAGCTGACAAACTTTTTGGCATTAGAAAATGCAATCTAATACATACTTGTGGAGATGACAATATTCGTAATAGAGGACATCCTAAAGCTGATGCTGCCTGGGTTTCCAATGTTGTGATGGATAGATTGAGGGGAGAGCCCTCGTATCGACCATGCACAATGTTGAAAGATATTCATAGAGATTATGGGGTCGAGCTTAATTACAACAGAGTTTGGAAAGGGAAGGAATTGACAATGCATAACATTCATGGTGCAGAGGAGGGGTCTTATGATAGATTACGATGGTATTGTAGTGCTATCAAAGAAACTAATCCTGGAAGTTTTGTCGAGTGTGAAATTGATCATTGTGGTAATAAATTTAAACGGTTATCCATCTGCTTCAATGCATGTGCAATTGGTTTTATCAATGGATGTAGACCCTTGGTTTTCTTAGATGGCACTCACATAAAGAATAAATACAAAGGATGCATTTTGGTTGCTGTGGCAAAGGATGCTAATGATGATCTTTTCACATTAGCATATTCAGTTGTAGATGCTGAAAATGATAATAATTGGGGATGGTTCTGTTTCCAACTTAAAAGTGCCCTGCTTTCGCATTCCTATATTGAGTTCCATGAGTTCACCTTTTTTTCTGATAGACATCCTGGGATAATCAAGGCTATTCAGATAATATTCCCAGATAGTCATCATGCCTACTGTTTGAGGCATTTGGTAAACAATTTCGTGAAACAGGTTTGGCTAATGGCATATTTGTGTTAGGAAAACATTGCTTTTTGAATAATACTAGTTTATGTACTATTTTTTTGTTATTTGAATGTAGGTCATGCGAAGGTACCCACTTCATAACAAAAAATATTGGTCATCTATTTTCAAAAAAGCTGCATATGCCCTATCGACACAAGAATTTAAAGAATATGTTAACATAATAGTAGGGTTAATGCCACTTGCCAAAGACTTTATAGTATCTTCGTGTCTAGAAAGTTGGGCAAATGCATATTTTCTAGGAAATCGGTGGGGTGTCATGAATAATAACATAGCTGAGTCTTGGAATAATTGGGTTAAAGCAGCACGATTTCTTCCTATCGTGGCCATGGTCGATCACATACGGATTCAAATTATGGATATGATGCACAGACGACGTGAAGCAACAATGGAGATGGTTAAAAGATTGAGTCCATCAAAGGAGAATGCTCTTGCAAAAACATATGCTGAATCTCGTAGTTTGATAGTGCGCAAGGCATGTGGTTGGAGTTTTGAAGTTGTGGATGGGAATAAATCATTTGCTGTTGATTTGTCTGCTCGGACTTGTTCGTGCAAAGCATGGCAGATTAATATGTTTCTATGCAAACATGCATGTTCAGCAATAGAGTCAAAGTCATTATCAGTATATGATTTCTGTGACAAGTACTTTAAAATAGAGTTGTATCGTGAAAGCTACAAAGGAATCGTAAATCCGATCCCTACATGTCATATGTCTGAGTACAATCTTGAGCCGCAATTTGTAATCAATGCTCCCATTGTTCGAAGCCAACCAGGCAGAAGAAGAACTCAAAGGATACCTTCGCAAGTCGAAAAACGTGTGACAAAGTGTGGTCGGTGTCATGGGCGAGGTCATAACCGACGCAGTTGTAAAGAAGCCATTAACTAACTCTACTTTTATTTTGTGAAAATAGTATGGAACTGTTTGATTTACAAGTAAAATATTGTATTCTGAAATTTCTTTTAATGAGCATGTATATTTGATCTCTAATACATTTTCCAATTTACAGGAAAAAGAGGATGATAGAACAAGCAAGAAGCAAGGATGTACCTAAGAGAAGGAGTACTCGAACCAGTGCAATTATTCAGGGCGTGCTCTTGGTGTAATGGTCCTTTAATATTATGTTATGTTAGTGATGTTTATGTACCGGGAACTGTTTATGTAATGTGGGCTTGATACTAGTTGATGTTTAAGCTTGGTGTGATATCTGTATTTCATAGTTTTGGTAAATGACTCGTATTTGTTGTTGTTATTGTGTTAGTTCAGTTGTGAACATGAATGTTAGTTCAGTTATGAAACTTAATGCTTTTGATATATATTCTTTATTGTGTGAGTTCAGTTATGAAACTGAATGTTTGTTCAGTTATGAAAATAAATGTTTGTTCAGTTATGAAACTCATTGTTATGATTTGTGTACTCTTTATGTGCATGACATATGTGGGATATACAAAGGAGATGCTGTCAGAATTTCAGCCGAAATTGAGTACAGATCAGCAGAAATTGAGTACAGATTGACGAAAATCGAGTACAAGGTTAGGAAACCTATACTCATTGTTGAGTCCATTGTAGTTGAGTCGAAGGTTAGGAAAACAAGATAGGATCATGATATATGCCCTATTATTTGACTATCTAAGAGTTGGCAAGGCCATTGAGATTTTGAGTACAAATTGATACAATCTCGGTACACATTGGCTGAAATCGAGTACAAATCAGCCCAAATTGAGTACATATTGATGAAAATCGAGTACAAGGATAGGAAACCTATACCTCTCTCATGATCATGATGCAAAGTCCATTGTAGTTGAGTCGAAGGTTAGGAAAACAAGATAGGATCATGATATATGCCCTATTATTTGACAATCCAAGAGTTGCAAGGCCATGGATTTTGAGTACAAATTGATGCAATCTCGGTACACATTGGCTGAAATCGAGTACAAATCAGCCCAAATTGAGTAATATTGATGCAAATCGAGTACAAGGATAGGAAACCTATACCTCTCTCATGGTCTTGATGCAAAGTCCATTGTAGTTGAGTCAAAGGTTAGGAAAACAAGATAGGATCATGATATATGCCCTATTATTTGACAATCCAAGAGTTGGCAAGCCATGGGGATTTTGAGTACAAATTGATGCAATTTCGGTACACATTGGCTCTCTCATGATCTTGATGCAGAGTCCATTGTAGTTAGACTCTATCTTGGTTTTCCTAACCTTGGACTCTAACTACAATGGACTTTGCATCAAGATCATGAGAGAGGTATATGTTTTCTAACCTTGTACTCGATTTGCATAAATTTATACTCAATTTGGGCTGATTTGTACTCGATTTCAGCCAATGTGTACCGAAATTGCATCAATTTGTACTCAAAATCCCCATGGCCTTGCCAACTCTTGGATTGTCAAATAATAGGGCATATATCATGATCCTATCTTGTTTTCCTAACCTTTGACTCAACTACAATGGACTTTGCATCAAGACCATGAGAGAGGTAAGTGATACCTCTCTCATGATCCTATCTTGGTTTTCCTAACCTTGGACTCTAACTACAATGGACTTTGCATCAAGATCATGAGAGAGGTAATGTTTTCTATCTTATCTTGTTTCCTAATTTAACTCAATGGACTTTGCATCGATCAGAAAGTTATGTTTTCTAACCTTGTACTCGATTTGCATAAATTTATACTCAATTTGGGCTGATTTGTACTCGATTTCAGCCAATGTGTACCGAAATTGCATCAATTTGTACTCAAATCCCATGGCCTTGCCAACTCTTGGATTGTCAAATAATAGGGCATATCTCATGATCCTATCTTGTTTTCCTAACCTTTGACTCAACTACAATGGACTTTGCATCAAGACCATGAGAGAGGTAAGTGATACCTCTCTCATGATCCTATCTTGGTTTTCCTAACCTTGGACTCTAACTACAATGGACTTTGCATCAAGATCATGAGAGAGGTATATGTTTTCTAACCTTGTACTCGATTTGCATAAATTTATACTCAATTTGGGCTGATTTTATACTCGATTTCAGCCAATGTGTACCGAAATTGCATCAATTTGTACTTAAAATCCCCATGACCTTGCCAACTCTTGGATTGTCAAATAATAGGGCATATATCATGATCCTATCTTGTTTTCCTAACCTTTGACTCAACTACAATGGACTTTGCATCAAGACCATGAGAGAGGTAAGTGATACCTCTCTCATGATCCTATCTTGGTTTTCCTAACCCTGGACTCTAACTACAATGGACTTTGCATCAAGATCATGAGAAAGATATATGTTTTCTAACCTTGTACTCGATTTGCATAAATTTATACTCAATTTCGGATGATTTGTACTCGATTTTAGCCAATGTGTACCGAAATTGCATCAATTTGTACTCAAAATCCCCATGGCCTTGCCAACTCTTGGATTGTCAAATAATAGGGCATATATCATGATCCTATCTTGTTTTCCTAACCTTTGACTCAACTACAATGGACTTTGCATCAAGACCATGAGAGAGGTAAGTGATACCTCTCTCATGATCCTATCTTGGTTTTCCTAACCTTGGACTCTAACTACAATGGACTTTGCATCAAGATCATGAGAGAGGTATATGTTTTCTAACCTTGTACTCGATTTGCATAAATTTATACTCAATTTGGGCTGATTTGTACTCGATTTCAGCCAATGTGTACCGAAATTGCATCAATTTGTACTCAAAATCCCCATGGCCTTGCCAACTCTTGGATTGTCAAATAATAGGGCATATATCATGATCCTATCTTGTTTTCCTAACCTTTGACTCAACTACAATGGACTTTGCATCAAGACCATGAGAGAGGTAAGTGATACCTCTCTCATGATCCTATCTTGGTTTTCCTAACCTTGGACTCTAACTACAATGGACTTTGCATCAAGACCATGAGAGAGGTAAGTGATACCTCTCTCATGATCCTATCTTGGTTTTCCTAACCTTGGACTCTAACTACAATGGACTTTGCATCAAGATCATGAGAGAGGTATATGTTTTCTAACCTTGTACTCGATTTGCATAAATTTATACTCAATTTGGGCTGATTTGTACTCGATTTCAGCCAATGTGTACCGAGATTGCATCAATTTGTACTCAAAATCCCCATGGCCTTGCCAACTCTTGGATTGTCAAATAATAGGGCATATATCATGATCCTATCTTGTTTTCCTAACCTTCGACTCAACTACATTGGACTTTGCATCATGATCATGAGAGAGGTATAGGTTTCCTATCCTTGTACACGATTTTCATCAATATGTACTCAATTTGGGCTGATTTGTACTCGATTTCAGCCAATGTGTACCGAGATTGTATCAATTTGTACTCAAAATCTTAATGGCCTTGCCAACTCTTAGATAGTCAAATAATAGGGCATATATCATGATCCTATCTTGGTTTTCCTAACCTTGGACTCAACTACAATGGACTTTGCATCAAGATCATGAGAGAGGTATATGTTTCTAACCTTGTACTCGATTTGCATAAATTTATACTCAATTTGGGCTGATTTGTACTCGATTTCAGCCAATGTGTACCGAGATTGCATCAATTTGTACTCAAAATCCCATGGCCTTGCCAACTCTTAGATTGTCAAATAATAGGGCATATATCATGATCCTATCTTGTTTTCCTAACCTTCGACTCAACTACATTGGACTTTGCATCATGATCATGAGAGAGGTATAGGTTTCCTATCCTTGTACTCGATTTTCATCAATATGTACTCAATTTGGGCTGATTTGTACTCGATTTCAGCCAATGTGTACCGAGATTGTATCAATTTGTACTCAAAATCTCAATGGCCTTGCCAACTCTTAGATAGTCAAATAATAGGGCATATATCATGATCCTATCTTGTTTTCCTAACCTTCGACTCAACTACATTGGACTTTGCATCATGATCATGAGAGAGGTATAGGTTTCCTATCCTTGTACTCGATTTTCATCAATATGTACTCAATTTGGGCTGATTTGTACTCGATTTCAGCCAATGTGTACCGAGATTGTATCAATTTGTACTCAAAATCTCAATGGCCTTGCCAACTCTTAGATAGTCAAATAATAGGGCATATATCATGATCCTATCTTGTTTTCCTAACCTTCGACTCAACTATAATCGACTCAACTACAATCGAGTACAAGGTTTCCTAACCTTGTACTCGATTTTCGTCAATCTGTACTCAATTTCTGCTGATCTGTACTCAATTTCGGCTGAAATTCTGACAGCATCTCCTTTGTATATCCCACATATGTCATGCACATAAAGAGTACACAAATCATAACAATGAGTTTCATAACTGAACAAACATTTATTTTCATAACTGAACAAACATTCAGTTTCATAACTGAACTCACACAACAACAAATACTCAAGATTTATAGGAACTGTCTTCTATGAAACCCACTCTGCTCCAACACAGCAAGTGAAGAATATATATCACAAAGCAACTAAGAATACATACTCTACCTGAACACTTTGAATCTCAGATCATATCAAATGCAAGTGAAGAGCAATCAAAATCATCAAGTAAGAAATGAAACAGAATGGCGAATGCATCAGAAAAAGAAATGCCCAATAAGATCACATTGACATCACTTAGCACATAATCATGCATAATTTTTTCCACAACAAATCATCCATAATCAGCAACAAAACATCCATAATCATCCATAATCACATATTTTCCATATTTCAACAACAAAACATCCACTTTCCATAACATTCAGCAACTCACAACCATAATTACATAGGCTAAAGGTGATGAAGATGAGAATATCTGCAGATACACCAACTTACAACAAATATACGTTTTCCACCAAAATTCATAATCACATGAGATTAGAAAAGTCTACTTCTTCATAATTCCATTTTCATCTGACAGAATAATTGCTGCCATGTGTGCCCGATACGCATCCATCTTTACCTCTTTTTCATAATTCCATATTTCATCATCATCAAGCGCTAGACACTCAATCCACAAACAAGTAAAAACACCACAATCGAGTGTCTCGCCTTGGTGACGACACTTTGTTTTCATTACTGTTATTTTACCAAGGTCAAAGCCTGAGAAATTTTTCATGTATCCAGCCAAAAATTCAGCCTGCAAATATTGATTCAGCTGTGAAATTTAAGTTTTAAGAGTTATTGAAATACAAATGATGAAACTTACATAAACTTTGGCTGTCCCGAAAGCAGCTGGATGAGGCTTGGAGTTCATGGTCTGGAATTTGCCTTCTCTTGTTGAATAGAATAATAGATACCAATGCATCCATAGTTCAAGGGAAAAATAATATATCTGCATCTTGTAAATAAATCTTCATTGAGATGTTTTAATTGATTCCTTGTCACTGAAGTAAGTTTTCCAACAAATTCTTCATACTCTCCCTTCCGCAGCAATCGATTACTCCTATGTCCTTCCAATTTATGAAGGACTTCTCTCTACATGTAGAAATAGAGTCATATTTCTCATTGTAAACAAAAATTAAAGAATTCATTTGTAAGGTCAAAGAACACCACAAACCTGAACACCCATGTCCATGCCAAAAATTTCAAACCCTTTCTTGACACTTTGCTTTCTCATTATTCTCATGTAACAATCAATAATTTCGGATCCAACTGGATTACGAAATAAGAATTCACAGAATTGGAGGCCATCAAGGACCACATCATCTTCCTCCCACACAACCACACTGTAAATTTGAAAATTTATATAATATTTCACTATAAAGGACTAATATTCTAGAAAAGGAAACATGTACAAGATTAACATACTCTAACTTATCTCGAGAAAGATATTCTGTTACCATCTCTCGCTCTTCATCAGTTGCTTCTTCATATCCACAAAAATTTCTCGTTTCTCTATATTTATTCATCACATCCGCAACAGCATCCCTTCCAATTGTAGCAACATCTATAGTCGTCTCTCCCTATGTAGATAGATTTAAGAACATAAGAATAAAATAGAAACACGGTTAACAATAAATAAATAAACGAGAAATTGATGCTAACACCTCTTCCAGCACTATTGGGTCTACAATTGATGCTAACACCTCTTTGCCTGCCTTCCTCCTACGTTTAGGTGTTGTACTCGCGGCGTAACATATATTTCAGGTTTTTTTTCTTCATTCTGTCTGCCCTTGTCCTAACCGTCATTGCAATAGAGGACACAAATTGCTCTACTATATTCTTTTCAACCGGCACTTCAACAAATCCAGCCATTTCACCTTCAATGGAGTCTTTAACTTCAACTCTCTTGTTGTATTCTGACCCACTGATATCATCAGTCTGTGGATGTAGCTCACCACCAAACTCTTTCTCCATTGCTTCAGTATTGGCCCAACTTGTGCCAGCAATCAATCCACCACATTTAACACATTCTAAGCCCTGAAAAAATTACAAGATTCTTGTAGCAAATAAATATTTTCTCAACTTCATTTAACAAAATACTTATTTAATGATAATATTACCGAAAAACTTGCTCGCCTATGATGAAACAGTATATCTTCATCCGAAAATGGTACAATGGATAACACCTTTTCACAATTAAAATTAAAAGGTCACTACAATTTATCATATTTGAGTATGTCTACTATAAAATATGAACTTACTTTACTATAGTCAATGGAATTCAATAACCTCTTCGCTAAATCAGGTTTGTTAGGTATCTTACTTTCCGCCCAACGGAACAACCTGGGAAAAGTATGTAGCGAACGTACTACTCCAAGAGAAGGTATTCTTTCATATAACCATCCCTAAATAAATAAATTTATTAGTATAACAGAACAAAACATAATAAAAGCATACTAAAAAAACTCACCATCAATCCAACAGTTGAACCATCTAAATACTTCTTTCTGCTAACATCACCCTTTCCAATATATTTGAAAATTTGATTGCTCAAAAATTTATAAGCCGCATCTCCCCACGAATAATCAAAGAAGGTGGTCAGGTCATCAATGTATGACATAATGAATCGAGGTGTTGAGTAGTTGGCCACAGGAAAAATGATACAATTAAACACTAAACAAATAAACATCCGAACAAAATCATCCACATCTAAGTTACTCTCTGATCCAGCTAAAGAGGATAGTCTATCATAGATTGCACTTCTGGTCACGTTGCCAACTTTCCCAGAGAAATACTGAGCAACAAATTTAGACTCCAAATTCACATCTAAATCAACTGGTTGCCCTGCATAACGTAAGCCAAGAACAATGAAAAACTCTGGTGATGTAAAGGGAACAACAATATTTTCACCAAACACAAATGAATGAGATTGCAACTGAAATCTTTTTAAAATTATATCAACTCTGGAGCTGCTGATCGCCAATTTGGGCATCTTAAGCCATATACCAAATGGAGTGTTTTGAATACTCTCCTTTTGCTTATCAGTCATTTTCGGTCCCACTTCATCCATCACAACTCTAAAAAAAGTAGGTGAACACCGAAACTGAGCTTTTTTCCCACTGTTAACCTCTTTAGCATCTTTGTTATTCTTTGCTTCTTTCTTAGTCTTCACCATCTTTGATTCTGTTCAACCCATACTCAAAATATCCAACACAATTTTAGTATTTAGACCATAAAGTAAACTGAAAATTAATCAAGTAAACATTTGCCTACTTACAAACAATAAACATTCAATTTAATAATAATAGAAAAAATTTAATATCATCATTAAACATGAACAATTGCCTATTTATCTATAGAAATGGCAATTGCTGACAATTGCCTATTTACCTCCCTCTCACCACTTATCTATAATCAAGGAATTCTTAAATTTTTAAAGAATGATGCAAATAGTATTGATAAATTGAAATCTCATAGGAATAGTAACAATATACTCATAATAGGGCGAAATTGTACTTAATCAATCACTAATCTTTGTTTAAACGAATAGGGAAATAAGAAAGATGATAATTAGAGAGTTCCGACTAATAGATAAAAAATCTACAAAAAAATGCTTGGCTTCAACTCTATCTCCAGCGACAAAGCTTGATTCAGTCTCCTCGTTGGTGGGTTGATGGATCGACACGACTATAATCTTGCTTCACATTGTCTCGGGAAGAAATGGGGGAGAGGAAAATGGTCGACTTGCCTTGATTTCGCTGATTAGGGTTTACGAGATTAAGTCGTCAAGAAATTTGGGAAGAAGGAAACGCCGGAGAGGAAGCTGGCTTGATTTCGCCGGTGAAGGACGCCGAGAATATGTCGTCAAGAAATCGCGGGAGAAGGAAATTGAGGAGAGGAAGCTGGCTTGATTTCGCCGGTGAAGGACGCCGAGATTGTGTCGGGAAGAAAACAGGGGAAAACGAAGCTGCGGGAGAAAAAATGCGGGAAAATCAAAAGCGGGAAAAGTAAGAAGGGTATATTAGTAAATTTATGTATTGGGGAGTTAAAACTAAAAAGTAGGGAGTTAAAACTTTTGTTTCCTTATCTGGGAGCGGACACAAAGCTAACTTTTGGAATAGAGATTTATCTCTAATTTACCGAAATATTAATAGCTCACTTTTCTGACTTTTCCAACATTGATTTGCTTATTTTAAATTAATTTATTTAAATCAATATATATAAAAAACAAATTAAAACTCTTTTCCGTTTCTGACAATTTTGCATGCGTTCCTATCTGGAGATATGCATCGGGGTGGGCCCCGCTGTCTGATTTGGCTTCTTCACCCACTTCCAAACAGCTCAATCAGGCGTTCCCCTTCTGGGCCCCTCTTAGGTTCTGTCTGATTAGGAGCAAGACACGGTGAACCCTTCCGTGGGCGAACAAATGAAGAAAAGGGTACGTACTTGTGTTAACGGTAGCTGCGCCAAAGAAAAGGCCACCCTTTGCTGACACAATTGAGGGGTCCATTGTTGTCGTTCCGATTGAGGATAGAATTCTGGCGCTAAAAATAAGCCCCAAAAAAAATCACTTTGATTACGGCACACGTGTCTTGATGACCATTGGTGAATTGATGGGTGCATGGTCGGGCATGGCATGAGTGGCATCTTCACATAACATGCATCCGCAATTTCCCGCGCGAAAACGGCGGGAGACTCTATCGTCGACATAAAAGGCGGCGAGAGAATCAGGGGGAAATGAAAGGGGGGACGGGGAGGAGAGAGAGAGCAGGGTTTTGCGTGTCGTCTCTCCCAAAAGCCTAGGTCCGCCTGGCCTCAATCAATCTCCGCTGACTCCATTTCCGGCTTGATCCGGCGATCCTGCGACCTCGGTTGGCTTCTCGTCCCTGGATTTGGGGAGTCGAGGAGAAAAGGTACCTATTTGTATCTCATCTTTTTGGTTTCTCTGCCTCCGTTTTTTTGATCTCTTATCTTAGGCGGATTTGGATGATAGGATGGTTGGTGCGTTAGGGTTTTTGAGGGAAAAAGATTTGACTTGACAAGTGCCGCTTCCGGTATGGACGACGTGAAGCCGTCGATTGTGTCGCTTGCGGACGACGGTGGTGCCATGGAAGCTCGATTTGCTGATCTGCTGAAGGTTTACCTGAATTTTAATATCGGATAGATTGTCGTGATATTTTTTTTCTGCTCTACTCGAATTTATTATTTTCCTGTTGATTTTGACGATTTGCTGATTTTTAATGCAGGGCAAGCTGACTCTTGATGAGAGTGTAGTTAGGCAGGCAATAGTTTTATTCAAGGAAAGCAAACACATCCTTTTGGCAAATATGTCAGCAATAGGAAGTGGATCGGTAGTGACTGATTATTTAGGCTCACATTAGGCTCTCACTGTTTGATATGCTTGGTTATCAAAAATTTATGTTTTGCTCTTTTTGTTTTCTAGCCCGAGGAGATCGAGAGGTTTTGGTCTGCATTTGTACTGTATAGTGTGACGAAGCTCAGCAAGGGAAGATTTAAGCAAGATAAGGATGAAAATTGCATCACTCTTTGTCAGATACTCAGAATATTTAAGCTGAAGTGAGCTTCTTGTCTTCTTCAATCGATTTCTATTTTTTGCATTTCTGCTTGTGGGGCTGATTTTTTTTTTTTTCTACTTTTAGTGTTGTGGATTTCTTTAAAGTGATGCCACAATTTTGTCTCAAGGCAGGTCACATTTTAAGTGGTTTGTATGGCTTAGATTGGGAGAAGAGGCTTGAGGTATAACAATCTGTTTTGTACTTTAATTTTGGTGGCTGAACATCTGATCACTGTTCATTTTCCTGAATGTAGGCAGGTCTTGTGATTCTGATTTTTTTTTTATCTTTACTAGGTAAAAGAGCTACAGGCAAACATTGTCCACTTGTGTCTTCTTAGCAGGTATTCAGTCGATTGGCTGGTATATTTCCAACTTGCAGATATTTGGTTATCAATTTAAATGTTCCAAGGTTAATGTTTTACAGTAATATCGCATTGCAATTGATAGTAAACTTCTTAGTTGGTTATCATTGACATTCTGCAAAATGGATAACACTTCAATACTATTTCTTAAATCCCAAAAAACAATAATAGGATCAAAAAGGAAAAATAAATCCTAAGCTTGTCCTTTAATATATATTGCTGATGATATGAATGTATAGATTTGTTTATTTTCTAACACTAGCTTTTGTTGTGCTCAACTAGTCAAATGTACATGATATTGGAGGAAGATGTCTCGTTTTGGAAGTTGCTTAATATTCTCACTGTCCATTCACATTTGTGTTTGAGTAAACCGAGTTCCATCAATTGACTTTAAGTTCCATGTGCTAAGTATCAGTTGGGGATAGAGTATAACTGTATAGATTGTTTTTCCCTAACAATTCAAGCTTTTGATCGAAGTGTTCATTAACTTTTAACTTGATAATGGAGACATGAGGCTTTGTGTTCAAGTGTTGCCTAATATTTCTTATTGTCTATGCATTTGGTTTGAGGAGGCTATATCCTGTCTAGTCTTGATGAGTCTCATGTGTTCACCTATGTGTGATGAGAGTGTTAGGAATATAAATCATAAATGTATAGCTTTGTTTCTTTCTTAACAGCACAAAATTTTGTCGTAAGCAATCAGCCTATCTAATTTAACATCAATGCAATCTATGTTGTCATGTCAAGAATCTTTGCTTAGTTCTCAGGATAAATTAATAACTCATTTTGCAATATCTTCTTCTCTGCTAATGATGTAACAATATGCCAAGTCTGATTGACCTTTGTACTAATTTCTTATTCAATGCTTGTTAAATTGTTTGGTTGGAAATAAATGATTCATATTGTTGGAGGGGAGGCAGTAAATGAGTGATGTTTTGAGTTCTTTTGATCCCTCTGTGTCTTCAAGTTCTTCATGTGTCTTGTTACATTTTGATCCAGATTCATTCTGGAAATTTCTCATATAACATGCATAACCACAAGAGGTGGAGCATGCATCAAGTTATTCTTATTGTTGTATGCTATTTTATAAATTTTCACAATTAATTTTAGAACTTCCATTAGTTTATTTGGTTTTTTTGTTCTTTGTAATATGTTACTCATCTCCCAAGCTTTAAATATAGATGATGGGTATGATATTTTGTTTCATGATAATTGTCTTAGTATGATGCATTAGTTGCTAAGGTTCAAACTCAGAACTAGTTCCATTTAGGTATCTCCTTCAGATTCCCTTTTATGTATAACTGGATGTTCATGAAAATTTAGATTTTTAAATATGACAACCAGTTCTACCCATTCTTATTTTTAAAACTTACTAATCAGTCCAGTTGCATACTTTTCTAATGCTGATATACATAGAACTTTGTTTTATGTTTGGTAATTTAATCTAAATGTGGATCAGAATGTTACATTCAATAGTCACCTGCTAATTATAATTCATGTGTTCAAATTTTATAATTACTGTTTCTACCTTTATCATGGTGGAATTGAGAACTTCTTCACCAGGTACTATAAACGGGCATACCAGGAGTTGTTCATGCAAACTGATACAAGTAATGGTCATGATTCAGGGATTTCTGCTGGTTCAAAGGGATGTATTTCTGATTACCATCAATTTGGATGGTTGCTATTTTTAGCTCTTCGTATGTATGCATTTGGTCACTTCAAGGATCTTGTGACGTGTACTAATGGATTAGTTTCGATACTGGTTAGCCCATGCAGCATCATTTCATCTCATATTTTGGTGTGCTTTGAATATGGAAATATTTGGTTTACCTCTAAAGCTCCTTATGTGTTTGTTTTCTGGTTCTTTAGGCTATACTTATTCTTCATGTACCCATCCATGCCAGGAAGTTTAGAATTCAAGATTCACCAATTTTTGGTAGACTTTCTAGAACTTTTTATTTCTCTCTGGTGTTGTGAGTTCATATTCCAATTCTGTTTCCTATCTTAATTGTTTCCGTTGCTGCCATCATCTCCCACTTCAGCTAAAAAATCTGACAAAGGTGTCAACCTTTTAGCCTCTCTGTGTGACAAATATGATGCTTCGGAGGATGAATTGAGAAGAGTGTTGGAAATGACAAATAACTTGATAGGGGAAATCTTGAAGAAAAAACCATGCACAGCTTCAGATGTAAAGAGTGAATGTCTGGCTTACATTGACACAGGTTTTATGCTGCCTTTAGTCCACATTTTCACTTCTTTGCATAGCTGCCAATACTCAGATGATATTAATGTTTTTTTGGTAGTTGGTTTGACCTATTTTGATGAACTATTGGGGGGAAAATCACTACATTCAAATATACTTCTCTTAGAGAAAAATTACAATGATGCAATCCTTAAAGGGGAACTAGATGAGAGAATGTTTGTTAATGACGAGGACAGTCTAATTGGCAGTGGAAGCTTGTCTGGAGGTGTCATTAACATGTGTGGAACAAAGGTATGCTGGGTAATTGTGTCCTGCTATAATTTATTGGCTTTCCTCTTAATTTTTCCCTGTTAACACTTGTAGAGAAAGTATGACATATTTGCTTCACCAGCAAAGTCCATTACCAGTCCAATGTCTCCTCCATGTTCTCCTGGTTCACCCTTGAATGGAAGTCTCATTGGGTGTTGTAAGTTGGCTCCTGTTACTCCAGTTAGCTCTGCCATGACTATGGCAAAGTGGCTTCGAAACATTATATCTCCTCTTCCTTCAAAACCTTCAGCAGAGCTTCTACATTTCCTTTCAACTTGTGACAAGGATTTAACCAGTGATATTACACAACGGGCCAGCATTATTCTTGGAGCAATTTTTCCATGTTCTTCATTTGGAGATAGGCGTACTTCAGGAGGTATGCAAAGTGCTGCTCAGATGGATAGCTTATGGGCTGAGCAGAGAAAGTTGGAGGCACTTAAGTTATACTATAGGGTTTTGGAGGCAATGTGTAGAGCAGAGTCACATATTCTTCAAGGAAGTAATCTTACTGTATTGTTATCAAATGAACGGTTTCACCGTTGCATGCTTGCTTGTTCAGCTGAACTGGTTTTGACTGCACATAAAACTGTTACTTTGATGTTTCCTGCTGTGTTGGAGAAAACTGGCATTACAGCTTTTGATTTGAGTAAGGTAATAGAAAGTTTTGTCCGCCATGAAGAAAGTCTTCCACGGGAATTAAAAAGGCATTTAAATTCCTTAGAAGAGAGGCTATTAGAAAGCATGGCATGGGAAAAAGGTTCCACAATGTACAATTCTTTGGTAGTAGCAAGACCATCTCTCTCTCCAGAAATAAATTGTTTAGGACTATTAGCTGAACCAATGCCCTCTCTAGATACTATTGCTGAGAATTGTAATGTTTCTGCTGGAGGCTTTCAGTTACCTTTCCAGAAGTGTGAGCATGCCACTGGTATGTAGTATAAATATGTGAAGAATTTTAATTTTCTTTTTCTATAGTGGAAAACTAGGTTTATTTGGGAAATAAAATTAAGTTGGTTATTTTGGAACTTTGTTAAACATTTAAATGAAGTAAAGCTCATTCAAAATCTCAAGTCGTTGTCTGAGACATACATAGATGATAGAAATCACATTGTTGGAGGATCTGCACTGTGCAGTTGTCATTGCAAATTAAAACATTTTTTTAGCTACTCAAGTCACTACATTAGCTGATCTTGTATTTTACATTCATGTGTATATACCTTATAGGGTCATGAAGTTTATTTTGTGAGCGATGGAATCATATCATTCTCTCAATATGTGCTACTTGTCACAGTTGCATGTTATCTAATTAGGCAATGTTAGCAATTCTCCATCTGTCAATTTCAATGTTGAAGTTTGCTGAGTTCGTAATGCTTTTATCACTCATACATGATTTCTTGGTGACTATATGTATCAGCAACTCAACAAGTATTGCAAGTCACTGAAACCATTTCTGGGCAAATGTCTATTTTCCCTTGCTTTTCAGTTGTCATAGCGTTCTTTTCCCTTGTGCACATATCAGATTAAATGGGTGGGACTGTTCTGCCTCAAGATTGAATTTGTGATTTAGCAAAACGCTTTCCCATCTCAAATTTACACATTTTATGTGCCATTCTTGAAGAATGGACTAAATTCATGTTCTTCACAATTGTTATAGACCAAAACAGGGATCCCAGATCTCCCAAGAAAGCATGCAATGACTACAGAAATGTGCTTATAGAACGGAATTTCCTAGCATCACCCTTCAAGGATCGTTCCTTCAACAGTCCCAAATCTAAAGCACCTCCTCTGCAGTCTTCTTTTGCAAGGTTCATGATCTGACATATGTTTTTAATTTCCCTATTCAAATCCTGGTGACTTCTTACTCAAATAATAAAAGTTTGCATTCAGTCCAACACTTACAAGTCCCACTGGAGGAGGGGAAACTTGTGCTGAAGCGGGGATCAACATCTTTTTTAGTAAGGTTATATATGAGCCTTGAGCTAGCATAGATGCATGTATGATTTGATGCACACAACAAAATATAGTAGTTGTGACTTATTTATCCTCCCAATTTTGCCTCATTTTGTGCTTCGTATAGATCACAAAGTTGGCAGCCATCAGAATCAAAAGTTTGAGTGAAAGGCTTCAGTTGTCCCAGCAAATCTCGGAACGAGTCTATTTTCTTATTCAGCAGATCCTTGCTCATCATACTGTCCTATTTTTCAATCGACATATTGATCAGTTAATTCTTTGTAGCTTCTATGGAGTTGCTAAGGTACCTGTTTTGACGTTTGGAAATTCCCATTTCTTGTCATTTGTGAGTCACCTCAAGCTTGTTTTCTTTCATTAGATTTTTCAACTCAGCTTAACCTTTAAAGAGATCATCTACAACTACAGAAAGCAACCACAATGCAAACCTCAAGTCTTTCGAAGTGTTTTCATTCACTGGCCATCAACTAGCCGAACTGGAGTAATATATTTCTACTCTGTTCTAGTTAGTCATACATCTTTTATGATTTCATTGAGACATTTTGGAACAGAAGACAGGACAGGAGCATGTAGATATTATTACCTTTTACAATGAGGTATTTGTTCCTTCTGTGAAGCCTTTGTTGGTTGAACTGGGGTCAACTGGTGTGAGTAGCAGAAGCAATAAATCCACTGAAGAGAAAATTAGTTCTGATAGTAAGTTGTATATATTTTATTGCAGGGGCATGCTATATAAAACATCAGTAACATTTCCCCATAAAACAGGCCAAATTCCAGGGTCACCGATGTTGTCCTCATTTCCACACCTTCCAGACATGTCGCCAAAGAAAGTTTCTGCTGTCCATAATGTTTATGTTTCCCCTCTGCGATCATCAAAGGTATGCAGTTCGCTTCTCATTCTTATGTAAATGTTCTGTTATTAACCTTCACCTTTTGCATTTACGTCTAATGGTTGAACATGATTTAGATGATTTTATCTCCATCATGTTTTGAACCTTATTTTTTGCACGCAACAGGTTCTCTTTCATTAATCTTAGGCATATTGGTAGGAATAGCTATGGAGAAACTGAATTAAAGCTTATGCATGTAGAGAAGTGAAGAATTCATAAAGATAACAGAAGTTTTTCTTTCAAAGATTAAAAATTGAATATTCAACTTGATGAGACCATCTTTTATTTTGGTTAGACAATATTGTCCCAAGAACTTGTGATTATTGATGATAGATATAGGAGCCTGCCTACTCATCTATGCTTGGACCTCAATCAGAGAAGTTGGCCAAGGAGGTCTCAGGTGAGTTGAGGTTGGCCAGGTTGAAGTTCGTCAATTGAGTAATCAACAGAGACTCACCGAGCTAGGCCAAGGTGAATTAGATATAACCAACGTTGACCTTGCTAAGTTCAAGACCAAATTGCCTCAATTGAGAGTGTCTTGCAAACAACCCCGAGCTTAACTTGATTGAGAGGGAGCTTTAGTGGCTAGTTTTGGAGGGTCGAGCAAGTGCTGAAATAGGATAAAAAATTAAATTGGAGTGTAGAAAGCTAAAAGTAGGCTATTGTGAATCGGGCTAGTGGAAGACTCTATTCTAAAAATCAGCATAGGTGTTCGCTTAGGCGCTAGGCGCCATCCAACTGTAACGAAAACATACTAATCGGTCAGCCTAGACAGCTTTGGCTCCTAAGCGGGATTAGGCAGCCCTAGGCGCGGACTAATTAGTTGAATCGTCTAGGCGCTGCGGAAATAGTGCAGGTTTTTATGATTTTTTTTAGTTTGGGCTTTAAATTTAAAGCCCAATTAAAAAAAAATTGAAATGAAACATTTTTTGTGTTGGACTTAAGTTTTATAAACTCTAAACTTTGGTCCAACAAGAAAATCTATCTGTTGGCTTGCCCTTGCGGCTAGTACCAAACTTCATATTCATCGTACCGAGTAACCAAAATTATAAAATATGATTTATTATGTAATTTATGTTGATATCGTGGAATCCACCTAGCGACGCCTAGTCCCCGCCTAGGCGGCTTAGGTGCTGGTTTGGCGCCGACTAGTTCTTAGCGAATTTTAGAACTTTGGTGGAAGGCAAGGTTGTAAACGGCGGTAGGCGGTGGCGGGGCGGTCAGCGACCGCCTACTGCCTAGGCCGCCTAGGCGGTTGAATTTTTTTATGCATAAATAAGTTTCATCCAATATAATAAAATTATATAAGGCACAAAGAAATATATAAATGCAACTAACAAGATAAGTAATAAAAATTCATCCCCATATTAATACTAAAAGGTACTATAGTGCCCTCGCGGGCATGGCGCGATTGGTAATGACTCACTTGGGTGATCCCTCATTTCCCGGGTTTGATTCCTCCCTGGTAGAGCGCGCAGTATGTTGGCGGAAGAAATCGCCACAGGCTGCTGCGTGGTCGGGCCATCGGGTACCGATATTATCAGTGGTGAAGTCGCCACGTGTCTCCGTCCTGCGATTTACCCTCGTTGACCGGTGGGGACTCTCGTTGAAGATTGTGGGGCAGGGCCGGTCAGTCAAGCGGATTAGTCGGGCGCAAGCCTGGATACCCCTTGTAAATAAAAAAAAAGGTACTATAGTTATATATACCAAAGTCAAATTTTAAAAATAAAGTTTTAACCCAACATGACAATAGTTCACAAGTATTAGACTCAACATAACTAATCATCTAAACATGCACCCTCAGACTACATCCATAATCCTCTCATCATCAGATTCAAAATCAACATCTTCATTTTCTTCCTTCGATGTATCTAAATCCTCATCAAGTTCTCTAATGGTGATGTTTCTTGTGCTTCTCCTTGGTTGTAGCACTTCATTTGCTCCCGAGGCCTCCGCCACCATTCTCCAAGTAAGTCCCGAACCCGGCTCCATCTCATCTTCATCACCACCATTAACAAGCTAATCTTGAGCTTCATTAGCTTGAGAGGATAGAAGCAAATCTCCATCCATTTCTCTTTTACTTTTCTTCTTCATAAGATTGACGTTGAATTTGACATATACAAGATCATTTAATCTTGTTGTCTCGAGCCTATTCCTCTTCTTAGTATGTATCTAAACAATTAGAAAATTAATAAATTATTAAAAACTAATAAAAAGAAAGAATAGACAACATAATCTATGAATTACTATTTACCGCTTCAAATTGACTCTAGTTTCTTTCACACCCCGATAAACTACTTGTCAAAGAAAGAAATCTCATTGTCATTCTTTGTAAGTTTGGAGTGTCACCACCATAATTGAACCACCATCCAACTTAAACAAATAAAGAGACAAAAAAATTAAATTAAAAAATAGTTAAGAAACAGGTATATTAATGAATAGAAATAAAGGAATGACTAAAGAGATATACCTGGATCAAAGTCATGGTACACATCCACCTTTTCATATGTTGCGACTGTCATTTTTCTTCCAATGTTCCCGAATTTACTCTTATACTTCAATAATTCATCATTAGAAATGGTGAATTGTATGTCCTCGTCGGTGGGAAAAATTCTCTCAATACACTTCAAGAACTCATTCATAACATTGATGTCATTTTGTAAGCTTGGATCTTTGAAGTAAAAAATCGGATTTAACAAGTAAGCGGCATAATGCAAAGGACTATCAAGTCTACCCTTAGACTTCTCATCAATAATCTTCAAAATAGGGGTAACATTTTCTTCTTTTTTGAAAGTCTTTCTAATATCTTCCTTGGCTTGTTTAAGTGCACCAAATAAAAAGGTCATTGAGGGCTTTTTGTCACCGCCAACAAGGAGTAAAACTTTCACTAAAGGGGTGAAAACATTCAAAGTCAAAGAAACACCATTCTAAAAAGAATACTTGTTACTATCGCCTCCACCGCTTTCTCCTTCACACTACTCCTTAGTTTTGTATTGCTCCACTCCTCAGATGTAAACATAAGTCTTGATTGATCTTTCTTATGTTTAAGACTTTCCAAGGTAAAAAATGAAGTAGCAAATCTAGTCACCCCAGGCCTCACAATATTTCTTTTCTTGGTATATTTTCTCATAATAGCCAAAGTCCTATGATGTGAATAGATGAATATTGTTAAGGCCTTTGTTTTTTCAACTATTCCTTTAAACTTGAGTGGTTTTCCAATTGCTTCCAGCATGAGGTTGATTGCATGAGTCGTACAAGAGGTCCAGAAAATTTGAGGTTGTGTAACCTTCAATAACTCCGCCGTCGCCATATTATTTGTCGCATTGTCGGTCGCTACTTGAACAACATGTTGAGGGCCAATTTGATTAATATATTTTTCCACAAACTCAAAGATATAAGTCCTGGTGTGTGCCTCCATGGATTCTTCAATAGCACCAAGATATGAAGTGCTTAGTTTGCAATTAACACATAAATTCATAATGTTTCTTCTCTTGCGATCCGTCCATGCATCGGTCGTAATTGAACATTCATTTTTCATCCACTCTTCTTCATGTTTTGTCAAAGATAATTTGGTTCTCTCTACTTCATGTTTCAAAAGTGATTCTCTTAGAAGATATTGACTTGGAGGTTTGTAGCCTGGACCGAATTGACCAACCGTCTCTATAAATTGTCTAAAACTTTGATTGTCAATTGCATGAAAAGGAATCCCCGCCTCATAAATCCATCTTGCAAGGTACTCATGCACATCATTTGTAAACTTTAACTTCAATGCATCATTAATATTTTGTTATCTTGCCTTTGTTGGATCAATTGCAGATGTGCACTTATCAATAGGCCCAAGGTGCTTTGACTTCTTTTTAGAAGAATCTCTCTGACAATCTTCATTATCTAAATCAACAGATTCAACACCTATATTCACTTCCACCCTCTCTTCTTTTAGTTCTTCCACCGTTTCTCGCTTCTTATTCTTGTTATTTTCAAGATAAGCTCTTATTCTTTTTTTATCTTCATTGGATGCTTTAGTGCATACTTCAACTTGTCCAACAATACCTGCAATATGATGCTTCATCTGATAAACTCCTCCCTTAATAAGCTTCTTATACAATTTGCATGTGATCTAATCTCTTTTTTCTTTGTAATACAACACTTCATAATCCCAAGCAATATCAGTAGATTTTCGCTTCAATTCCACCTCCGGTTGTTTCTCATTTCTGTCATTAATCTTCAATAATCAAATAAAAAATAAAAATTAGAAGTTAGAATAAAAATTTATTAACAAATTATAAAATATATTAACTAATAATTACAAATAAAAATAGAAAAAACAGAAAAAAAAAAAAAAAAGCAAAACAAAAAAATAAAAACAAAAAAATCAGAAAAAAACAAGAACAAAAGATCAGAAATAAAAAATACAAAATATACAAAAACAAAACAGAAAAAACAAAAAACAAAAAAAATATGAAAAAAATACAAAATACAAAAAATGAAACAGAAAGAAAAAAAATGAAAAAACAAGAAAAAAAATCAGAAACACCAAAAAATGAAAAAAAAAATCAGAAACAGTGAAACACAAAAAAAACGAAACAGACAAAACACAAAAACAGAACAAATAAAAAAATCAAAAATACACCCAAAAAATGAAACAGAAAAAAAATAAAATAAAATCAGAAACAAAAAATTGGAAAAGAAAAGAAAAGACGACGTTAAAACCTAATTCGCGACTCACGAGTCGCACACATCGCATGACCGCACTCATCGCGTGGGCGTGGAGGCGTCGCCGGGCCCGGGCGACGCGTCCGGCCGCGTCGCCAGGCTCAGGCAACTCATCCATGCCCGCGCGACAAGTTCGACGCGGCGCCCTTCACGCGAAAAAAATTCAAAATCGAGATTAGGTTTTTGAAAACTTACCAGTAGGCGGCAGATGATCGATGGCAGCGACGGGCGACAGCTAGTTACAAATCGACGAAAGAGGCGGCAGGGAAGGCAACCGAAAGGTTTTTTTTTCCCCTTACACGTCCAACCGCCTTAAATACCACCTCCGACAAAAGCGGGTGGATTTGGGCCTCCTCCCACCCAGGCAGCGCTTAGGCGGCCGCTTGAGACGCCATTTAGAACACTGGTGGAAGGTGACGAGTTGTTGTTAGGGTTTTGCCTTTAGGTGTGACTCCACTAGTTACCATAGCATATCAAGGTTGTAATCTCTTGAAATGGTATACCAAGCTACCTTTAGTAGGTGTTAGAGAGGGTCTGGACAATTGTGGCAAGACTCATGTTCCTTCAGGTAACCTATCAACCACCTTAACTTTGACTAATTAATTTGACTGGACAAGACACGTGTTGTCACCTTGTTGGAAAATTACTAAGGCCATAATGCACGACTGAACAAACTTAGTTGAATTTAGAATAAATGAAAATATTGGACAAAAGTGGTGATTAAAATAATTTAACCTAACAGGAATAGTTAGAAATGATGATGCATATGTAATGTAATGACCCACAGTTGGTTCAATCTGGTTAACGATGCATGATCAAATGTTGACAGATTTGCTCTATGTGAAGGAACAAATGTCTTGCTAGACACTCACTTTGAAGCTTATGAAAGGGGACCAGGTACAAGTTGTAAGAGATTGTCAGGATTGGGATCTTTCCTAGGAACAAAGATGAACAAGTCCATAGGATTGGATTGTAGCATCAGAGCTTAAGGTCGTAAGATCTAACTTGTTTATTCAAATATTTAGAGCTACTTTTAACTTTTATAATTTATTATATATCTTAACTTTCAATTGTAGTATTTATATGAAAAATTTAGACATTATCATTGCAATATTATAAAGCATAAATAAAAATATTACAGTAGATGCACTCTCTCTCTCTCTCTCTATATATATATATATATTCTATCTAATTTTGGTTGTTCGGACTGGTTCTCCATAGAGACGAAAAGCAAGCATCAGATTTTGCAAGTTCATAAGATCCTCTAGCACAATTGAAATCCTATTCAGGATCTATATCGTCTAAGTTGGTTTGGATTGTAGGATCTAAGATTCTAAGGTCTGTAACACAATCTTGACTAAGGAGTGCAAAATTTGATTGGTTATAATAACCAATGAAGTTGCATCTAGAGGTGATTCCCCAATGACAACTTATTGCCTTTCACTAGCTCGATTCACTTTAAGCTTACTAGT
Source organism: Boesenbergia rotunda (assembly GCA_024364735.1). Taxonomy (NCBI): domain Eukaryota; kingdom Viridiplantae; phylum Streptophyta; class Magnoliopsida; order Zingiberales; family Zingiberaceae; genus Boesenbergia; species Boesenbergia rotunda. The sequence continues at coordinate 45,732 of JAGFNQ010002827.1, forward strand.
ACTCCGCTTCAACGTAATCATCTTAGTCCCTCTCAATACATGTTCCACCAAACCTTCCAGGACCATCTTAGTTGAGCCAACTTCATTTTGGACAAGCCAAGTCGAATAAACTTGGCTCATTTCGTACCCCTATCAATCAACTAACTTAACCAAGCTCTGAGCTTACACGTGGAGTAGGCGGGCTTCTATATCTTTTTGAATAATGGATAACAGTGCCTGTCATATGAGTCTTAAGGTGTTCAAAAATATGAAAATTCCATCTTTATAATCTTTCTTATAGGGCTCCAGCTGTCTAAAAATCAAATTCTAACTCCTTTGGTGCTATCTTACTGTACCAGTTTGCCTTTTCAGCCACATCAAGTTAATGTTGTTCCTTAGCTGGAGGATTTAGAAAGTAACACAACTACAGGGAACTATATTGTTACTGTGATTCCCTCAGTGATCACATATTGAGATTTGAAATTAAATTTGAGTTAATATTATTACTCTATTTAATCTAACTAAAGAAAGTTGGAGAATCAATTCATAACTCTGGTCCTCTCAGGATTTTGGGGCACAACAACTAACTTTATATACTCAGTAAGTTATCTTGTTACTGTGGTTCCTTCTATAAACACTTGTTAAAAGAATATTGACTATTGAGTAGAGTTAATTATAACTATTCCCTTGAAGTTAATTGAAGGAAGGTGCAGAATCAATTCATGATTCTGCTCCTTTGAGTGTTTGTGCTTTCTTTCATCCATATGTGCTGGGTCTGATTTTGTAGGGATATTACAGAGTAAATAAAAGGTCTTGATGGTGATTTGCTCATAATTGGAAAGAGCAGTGGGGATTCTGAGTAGTTGTCCGAAGAAAATTACAAATGAATTGAATCAGCAATTACCACTTGATGCAACATGAGCAGGATTAGTTGGCCCGAAGAGGTAGATACCTGGTGCTAGTTAAAAAACATTGAAAAATTTGTGTGCCTCAGCTAGTGAATCTTATGGATTTGCACACCTTAGTTGGTGTCTCACAAGAAGAAACAATTGTTAGAAGCCAAAATTAAAATTAAAGATAATTTTCATGTATGGGATTGGGATCTCTTTCAAGCACCCTAACAAAAACAAACTTGGAAATAAATCAAATGAACATAGAGAAATAATCAATAACTAAAAGGACTTGATCAAATTTAATTTATTGCCAAATTTATAATATAAGCTACCTACTTTCTCTTGACTTTTTTTTTAAAAAAAATCAACTGGTAAGTTTAAACTGCCTACTTTAAAACTACCAAATTAAAAACTCGTTATTCCACAATACACAGCTTCATCATGACGACGTGTTATTCCTTAAACAATGAAAATGCCTAAAATGAAGGGGTTTATTGCATATTCAATAGTTTAATGTTTCAAGGTTTGCATAATTTGAAATTTTGCAGACATGCAGTAAGATTGATTCCTGATGACTTAAGCCAATCCCATATATTATCTTCAGTTCACCAAGATTCCTATGGAGTTTCACCAGAAAAGCATGGGCTGCTAAGTTTTTTCTCTTTGGAATAAGGATCATTATCATTATCATCAAGGCTTGTTTTTTGTAACTGTTTGTGATGTTGAAGCTAATTATTCAGTAGTTGCACATGATTGAGATTACACATTACTTCACATAAGAGTGGGTTTCTATTAGAAACTGGCTGAAATTATCAGTTTTTATCAAACTCGTTAAAAAATAAGGGGACGTTAAGTGAAGTCCTTCAGGAAATTGTTTTTTCTATTCCACTGATTTTGAAGATGCACTCGTGTTACAGTTAGACAGTTTAATGCTTGTGACTGCTTTTCCTCTAACTCATGCAATGTAAATGTTCAATATTTCCAGATCGATGCCTTGCTCTCACCGAGTTCAAAGAGTTACTATGCATGTGTTGGTGAAAGTACACATGCTTTCCAGAGCCCTTCAAAAGATCTGTCAGCCATCAATAATCGTTTAAACTGGTATTTTGCCATCATTGATTACCGTTACCATTTGACATCCCTATTGACAACGTGGATTCCTTATCTGTACAATATGCCTACTGCAGTGGAAGAAAGGTCAATGGCAAACTTAACTTTGATGTGGTGAGCGACTTTGTTGTTGCTAGGAGTCTCCAAAATGGTGGTCCTGTCACTCCTGGAACTGCTGCACCGGCTCCTGCAGTAAACATAGCAGTAAAAGCAGAGCAACCTGATAGTTGAATTGCTTAGCTTATAGTCACTACTTTATACTAACCTGCCACACCATGGTCTTCCTAACCTTTATTATGGGGAGTCTGATGTGAGCAATTAGTATAATGCTGTGTAGAATAAATGATATTGTTCTCCTAAAGCTCCCAGTTGATCGATGCGTCTCGTCCTGCTTGATACCAAGAGGTAGGATATTAAAATGTGTCTAACAATGCAATGATTTGGTACCATGGATCTGTTGTCTAAATTTCTACCCAGATTGCCACATGACGTGTTGAAAGTGCATACAAATTGCTTTGCATGTGTTGAAAGTGTAAACGAATTGCTTGCTGTACAAAAGTCTGACAAAAGGGAGGGGTTTTAAAGTAATGCTCGCAAAGAATGCATGCTACTAGAGAACAGATTCCACATCAAGTTAGATTCATTCCTGATCACATCAAGTTAGACTCATAAACTTGAATTCCACTGCTCCTTCCCCTTGAATTAGAGTGGTAATCAAATTTCTCATGTAAAGAATATTCCTGTTGAACTCTAGTTTTTTGATGAAGTCTTGTTGCAAACATATTTTTGTAACCCAATGGTTGGCACGTGAAGATGTATCTTTGAGAATGGTAGCTTCAAACATATGTTTTTGTAACCCTATAATGTTTATGCCAAGGTTCTCCTTGGATAGCTTGAATTGAATTTTTTTCTTGAATTTCTTTTTTAATTCAACACTATCTGAAGTACTTCTCTTTACATAGAAAAAAAACTCTTTTTCATTTGGGTCTTCTTCCATGTACCTTTAGACTTATTTTCTGTGCTTCTAACACTTTAATTTCAGGGTATTATCCAATTCATGAGAAAAATATCTTCTCTCTTATAATCTAAGGGTTATCTATGACAGAAATCACTGGAAAAGATTTGTCTAAAATCATTTATTCTCCTTTAGATGTTTAAAGTTTCTTCTTAAAATCTCAGAATTGTTCTATGATGCTATGATTATCAACTAGGTTAAATTTCTTGAACTACTCTCAAGCAACTCCGCTGACCAACATCTTCAAATATGCAGAGCATCCAAAAGTTCTATCCCAGTCAGAACCTTTTTAGCATTTAGAGAACAACAAACTAACACCTGAGAAACATAAAAAATACTGGAAACACTGAAAGTGTCTGACCACAACACCACTTCTTAAATCACATTGATATACCTCGTATGCTATTGAGGAGACTTTTACTTAAAGAGAGGCCCATACACATTTACACGTATTTCCAGTCCTTTTCGATCAACAATTTCTTTAAGCCATGGCCAAAGTTTCATATGCTGCATCCTTGCGTTTCTTCCACAGATAACAGATTCCAGCTGCGGCCATGGCCATCAACACACCACCTGCAAGCACAAAAGACAATGTGTGTTTTGGAAGCTCCATTTCTCCTGCATCAATCACAAGAACAAAAGAGAGTTTCAAAAACAGGAGGCGCAGTGAGGCCAATCGATGAATGCGCATAAACTTGCAATTGCTCATAAGAAGCTCCACCTGGTGCAGCTTCTGCCACCAAAATGTAGAAAAGCCCCATGACTCCAGTATGAGCTTGGCTGCTGCTGTAGTTGGATTCCAACGTCAAGACTTCCCCATCTGCAACCCTCACAGAGCCTGGCTCTGGATAGCAGACAGACATCCCTACGATATATCCGACCTCGTCGCCGGCATCCTCTCCCTCTCCATACCTCGGATGGGAAGCGCACAAGACTCGTCCATCCTGTTCGGCAGTTGCACAATGAATGATCACGCAGGCAAAGTCACTCAGTAACATTTCAGACGCACAGGAATGAATTCTCACCTGACCATAGAGAGCGGCACCTACACCTGCAGTGTGCTGGTGTGCAACACCATACACAATATCACCACCTGTCGCCATCACCAACGTCGCCTTTTTACTATCCACACACTTTGTCTTATCATCCACTCTGCAAGCCTCGACTTCATACTCTATCTGCAAGACAGATCCTATTCCTGAGCTTTACATGCCAGAGATCCTAGCAAAGGTGAAGTGGTGCAAGCATACCTTGCAGCTTAACTTGAAGGGATCCTCTTCTGTCGGATCGACTGGCTCACCTGAATCTGTCACATCGAAAATGTATATCTTGACAGGTACGAGATGGTTCTCAAGCCAGTCGAGCCACTTGACTGTGTACCTGAGATGCAAAGTCCTGGCAACACTTCCATAGCCTTCCCTTACCTTGCATTGCGCCTGGTCATAACAACAATACAGACCGCCCACGTAGTCCTTCGGCAGAGGGGCACCGGACTCATCCTTAGTCGCATTGTAGAGGCTGCATTTGCACTCGGTGCACCCGAGCCGGTCCACGACTCCCCGAGTATCCATGGCGTGAACGTTCAGCAGCCATCTCTCCTCATAGCCATCCGGGACTTGGCTGGGGTTGCCGACCTCAATGCCATAGGGGTCAGGGACCCATGTGTCGGTGCGACGAGTCTCCGAACCGAGCCCGAAGTGCTGCCTCAGAGTGCCGACGCAAATTCCGGCATTCCTAGCCCATCTATAGCTCGAATTGTCTGATGATTTAATGTCTGAATAGTTTATTTCGGTGGGAGCGCCGCCCTTTCTCGCGTAGTATCTTTCCATGACCCAGTGATGTAGGTAAGTTTCATGCAGGGGAACAGGAGTGCCAGTTTCATCGACCACCTCGCCGTTGAAACTCTTAAGGGCAATGTGGCCCCTTGGAAATGGGACGTTGTAGTATACTTTGCTGGCCACAGAACCAGGCCGGAGAGTGAGAGGTGGGGAGAGGAACACTGCGGATTTTACTCGTTGATGTGGTCGTCTTTGTGATGCAATGAGGAATGTGAAAGATAGCTGCACGAGTAGCAATAGTAGTGCAAGTTTGTAGGACTGGATGTGTGGCATTGTAACTGGAAGGGCATGAAGCGAGTGTATCAGTCACTTTTGGTAGAGTGCAAACTCAAAGACAGATAGATGGCTCAGAAATCCGATAGAATCTAACCATAAGAGTTTGACGTAGGAATTTTCTTAAAGCATGAATCGTGCTATTGCATATGAATCGTAAAGCATTCAAACAATTTTGTTATCAATCCATCAATAATAATGGAAAAGCGGACTAACGGATTTCTGTGCACAGGATCTGCATCTAATAAACTAAATCCAAATAATTTATTCAGTTTGTCCGTAATGACAATATCTGCATGTTAGGAACTCAACATGTAAGTCCATGGAAAGGAGAAATAATACCCAACATTTTAGACAAGAAGTGTTCATTTTGATTATAGTGCCAAAGATAACTTTTCAAGATTGAAGCTGTAAAACAGTCTTTGACATATGAAGAACAATTATCAGTCTTTATTGGAAATTTGACTCCGAGCTAGCTCCGAGCGGAACATCATACTCCCGCCAAGCGGGACAATATAATCCCAAGCGAGCATACGTCTCCGAGCCCGTTCTTCCCAGTCGGGAGTCAAGGAGACTCCCCCGAGGATTCCTCCGAGTAACCCAGCGGAATCACCCAAAAGGAACAACATCCTCATCTGAGGAGAGCATAATGCTCTCTAATCATCTTCAAGCGAAGCATCATACTCTCCCAAGCGGGACAATATAATCCCTAGAACGGAGTGAGCATCCATCTTCGAGCAAAGTAACAGACATCCAACTTAGTAAACATGCCTTATCTTTGTAGGTCCCGGTGATACAAGGCTTCCTCTATTTGGTTAATAGGCCCCTTCCAGGCCCAGTAGTCCAACAACCTTAGAGTTTCATGGGTCAGCCCACTCCAAAGAATAGAGCTTACTGTCATATTGTACAGTTTGTTAGAGCACATGGGACATCATCCCCTATCCCTACTTCCCTGATGTCCCTATACATGACAGGACACACCTGTCTTGTCCACAATAGATACACCATTAATGCAGAGATATGATATGGAGTATTATAAAAGGAGGAGGGGAGCTCCTGTTATAGGTACGCAATAGAACAATAGTCAAATCCACTAGCATTCTCCTTCTTTATACTTTTCTTCCACCACCGTGATACTTACTTGAGCGTCAAAATGACATTGCCAAGGCATTCTCGACGCCATTCTCACTCTCCTTTGCTCCTCTATTTCAATTCACGGACGTAGTCAACCTAGCTTCTAGCTCATCAGGGTCACTTCCTCAGAAGTCTTGGCTCAAGATCAAATTGGTGTCATCTGTGGGAACTGTATACCTAAACCAGGATATTCCGATGGATGACACTGGCAAAACCACAACCATCACCATTGCTCATGATGATTTTGACCGGATTGTGGCAACCACATTGCGAGGTGTATTGGAACAACAACAAGTACAACAAGTGACTTAGTGACAACCACCAATGGCAAATCACCTACCTCCCTACATCAATATTCTGACGGAGTAAAATGCCCGTATTCTTGACTACTCTTTTCATTTTGGCATAGAGATGGTTCGATCACCCAGCTCCCTGTGGCCTCCATTTCCTCATTCAAAGATTTCAAAACTATCTTTTTGCATACATTTTACTAGTAGTCAAAGGTATCACAAAACTCCACTCAATCTCTTTGCTGTCGGACAAAAGCCCAAAGAAAGATTAAAAGATTATATACAACATTTCAACAGGATAGCTCAAGACGTTCCTACTACAACCTTCGAGATATTGATGAGTGTCTTCTCACAAGGCTTGATAGAAGAGATTTCTTCAAATCTTTGGTGAGAAAGCCTCCTGCTAGTTTTAACGACTTGCTTGGCCAATCGGTAAAGTACGTGAACATAGAAGAAATTCAATCCACTTGGAGAAGGGATATTACCATCCTCAGTACTCCTCTTCCTCATGTCGAACGGAAAGCACCACCTCCACCTTTACGAGGCAAGGAGTTGCAACCCAACCATCATCAGACAAGAAACTGCCAAGCAGAAGGAGCAGTCAAAACGGAGGAAGAAGTCACTAGGCCGGACCTCCACTCGACGCGTTGGCTTCCAAAAATGATGGGTCATTTTTGTACTTATCACCAAAGCGAAGGGCATGCAATCAAGATTGTTATGGCAATGCCAACCACTTAGGCGGGCCGCCGACCTACATCCATTGAATCGAGGAAGGCAATTACCCGAACTAGGTCGTCATTCTCCTCCCCGAGCAGCGAGGCGTGATGATAAGAAACATTGACCTAATCGACAAATGAGAATGCCCCCCGAGCGACACTGGAAGACTTCACCATCTTGGAGAAGAAGTCCTGAAGATAGAGACAGAGGCAAAACAAAAGCTAGGGGGCCTCCCAAAGGGCTAGTGAGTATGATTTTTGGGGGGCCTACATATTGCGACTCCAATCGAGCACGAAAAACCCACAATCACAAATTAGAAAATTATTCAGTTAGCACCAATTGAGAAAAATGAGTTGGCCCCTCCATCACTTTTGGACCAAAAGACTTAGAAGGAATCAAATCTTCTCATGAAGACACTTTGGTAATTGAAGCACTAACTACTAATTATACTATTAAATAGGTTTTTGTAAATACAACTAGCTCGTTAACATCATTTTCAAGAATTCGCTTGACTAGATGCAAGTTGATGATGAAGAATTACAATCCATGTCTACTCTCTTTATTGGATTTACCGGACACCAAGTGCAACCACTAGAGCAAATATGTTTATCGTTGTCGCTCGGAGAAGAGCCCTTGGAGAGAACTAGACGAACGCCCTTCCTAGTGGTAGATACTACCTCCTCTTACAAGGTTATACTGGGTCGACCGACACTGAGTGTCTTTCGGGCGATCGTTTCTACTTTCTACTAGAAGATAACATTTTTGATTGGAGATCAGGTTGGTGAGTCAGAGGAGATCAATTGGCTTCTAGGAAGTGCTATTTGGATGTTGTTGAATGGATTCTCGCAAAGTTAGAAAGATTTAAGAAACATTATAGGTTGATCTTGGTGGTCATATCATCCGATCGACAAATAAACAAAAAGAGCACCGATCAGATAAACATCAGGAAGAAGTATGAATCCATCTGAGAGAGAAGACGGTATTACTCGGATAGTTGTTGACCTTCCTTCTGGACCGAAGCAAAAAATCAATAGCTTACCTATCCAAGAACTATGATGTCTTTGCCTGGTTGGCCAAAGAAATCACTAGTGTATCTCCCTCCTTGATGGTACATAGGGTTAACGTGCTACACGAAGCCTACTCGGTCAAGCAAAGAAAAATTATTTTTGGAGCTCATCAAGACAAAATAATCCGAGCGGAGGTCACAAAACTACTGGAGACAGGGCACATTTGGGAAATACAATTCCCCTCATGGCTCACTAACGTGGTTATGGTCTCTAAACCTAGAGGAAAATGGTGGGTGTTCGTCGACTTCAAAGATCTTTATAAATCTTGTCTGAAAGATTATTACCCTCTTCCTCGTGATCAACTAGTGGACTCAACTTCTGGATGTGAGTTTATTTGTATGTTGGATGCTTATCAGTTATCATCAAGTTTCCCTGCCACCCACGAATCAAGAAAAGGTAAGTTTCGTCATCTCTAACAAACTTTTTGCTATAATGTTATGTTTTCGGATTAAAAAAATACAGGGGCCTCCTATCAACGGCTAGTGGATCGAGTATTCAAGCATCAGATAGGGAGGAATATGAAAGTTTATATAAATGATATTCTAATCAAAATGGTGTTGGGCGGAGATTTAATCGTTAACATAAAAGAGAATTGCAGTAACTTAAGGAGACATGAGCTCAAATTAAACCCGATTAAATGCATCTTTGGCATGAAGAGTGGTTGATTCCTTGGGTATCTGGTGGCCGAGCAGGAAATTGAAGTCAATCTAGACAAAGTTGAGGCCTCCAACGTATGGCTCTTCCCCACAATCTTAAGGAAGCTCAGCGGTTAGTCGGCCACATAACTACTTTTTCCGCTTCATCTCCCAGTCGGAGGATCGCAGTTTGCCCTTCTTCTAAGTATTACGCAAGGCGTCCAAATTTGAATAGGATGAAAGGTACAGCCGCTCATTCACTAAACTGAAAGGATTTTGTCCGAGCAACCAACTCTCTTCAAACCAGTCAGGGGAGGAAAATTATTGTTATATCTATCGGCTGTAGAAAATACGGTTGGCTTGGCTTTATTAAGGGAAGAGGATACTGTCCAATCTCCTATTTATTTCTTCAGCCACTTACTGAAAGATACAAAGACCCAATATAATGTTGAGGTAATCCCCATGATCTGGAGGACTATGAGTTTTGATGTTTGAAAAAAGGTTTAAGTTAGATTTGCCCTTGTATTTGATATGTATATTTGAGTGTGCAAGTTCGACAGGATGCACATAGATTCAGCTTAATGATTTCAGATTCGGTGACGGATGGTGCATCCAAGGGACCGTGAACAGGACAACAATGATGAGCCGAGGGAAGTGCGCTTCGAGGCATACACAAATGATGACATGACGATGAGCCGAGGGCTTGTATACATCCGAGGGACGAGAGCCAAAGCGAAGAAGGATTGAAGGCAATAAGTCAAAGCTGCAATAAAGAGCCAAGTGAGTCACGAGGATCGTAGCCCGACAACAAGGATCGAGGCCGAAGAAAACTCCAGAAGGCAAGATATGAAGAATGGAGAGGCATCCAAGGGACGCGAAGTTGATGGAGGAGGCTAAAGGTTAGGTCTAGGTTGGTCGGGCGAGGACGAGTGCTGAGTGAATGTACTCGTGGTTAAAACCCTAGGTTTAGGGTTTCACCAGTCAACTGGTATGGGATTAGTCAACTGGTTGAGGGCACAAAAAGATCAGTCGATTGATCTTTCTGTGCATTCGACTGGTGTCAGCTGAATTTGAATATTGGATTGTAACGTTCGAATTCGACAGTTGTCAGTCGACTAGTGTTGGCACCAGTCGACTGGTAATGGTTGTATTAGCAAACGAGTTCTATTTAAGAGAACTTAGTTTGCTTGAGCAAGGTTGACAAAATAGAAGTAGTTAACCCCTATTAGTAGTCTACCAAGCTCTTGTGTGTGTGTGTGTGTGGTGTTATGGTGAGGTTTCTCCACCCACAAGGAGCTACACGAGCTAGCCAGAGGTTTTTTGAGGACTCATCTACCGACGGATCGGGATCGTTCACCTTACGGATAGTCATGGAGTAGGAGTTTTATTTTGAACCATGCTAAATGGTTTGTCTCCTTGTTTAGTTAGTTTAATTATATTTCTGCTGTGCAAACTAACAAATATAGGAGAAAACTGATGGTTTGAGGGGCAACATCTATTCGCCCCGCTAGACGGTCATCTGATCTCGTACATATAACACCTTAGAAAAACTGGCCTTTGGGTTGGTTTTAACCACTTAGCAGTTAAGATCATATTTCTTATCTCATCTAATTATTGTGTCACCAACAACGGATTGGGGCATGTATTAACAGATCGAGAGGCCTTAGGAAGATTGATCAAGTGGACAATAGAACTTAGTGACTACGACATTCAATAGCAACCCTAAACTTCCATTAAAGCTCAAGCCTTAGCAGACTTGATTATGAAGCATCAAACCCTAAACCATAGGTACTTGAAAGATTCATGTTGATGACTCATCCACTCGGCAAGGAAATAGAGTGGGGGTATTATTGATTTCTCCTCGAGAAGATGCTTTATAGTTGTCCATTGGCTTAATTTTTGGATCTCCAATAATGAAGCTGAATATGAAGCTCTACTTGCCGGATTCCATGATGTTAAACGAGTTGGGGCATGTCGAGTCATCATTCATTCGGATTTGCAACTGGCCTCACATCAGATACTGAGAAGTTATGAAATCAAAAATGACCAATTAAAAAAATATGATGAAGCTTTTGCCCAAGTGAAGAATGATTTCTAGTAAGTAGCTTTGCAGAAAATCCTCCAATTGGAGAATCTGAAGACAGATGAACTCGCAAGAATGGCAAGCTCTCTAACTAACTAGACTATAGAAGAATCAACTTTACTCACATCTCTCATCACTTGAATTGATCAGGATACCGATCAGGAAGAACTACTTAACGACATCACCTTATTTCCTTCCTTCGACACGGGGCACTACCTGCCAAGTCAGAGCAATCTCGAGTAACATGAAAAGTGCTCCTCGATTCACTCTTATTGGCGATCATTTATATTGACGCGTTTTCTCTCGCCCCATCCTTAAAATGCCTTGGACCTGATGACATTGAATACGTCATGAGTGAAATTTATGAAGGCATATGCGAAAATCATGTGGTGGGTTGTACGCTTGATAATTACCATTTTGTTGATAAAATTAGGCTCTCAAATCTATGTCTTGATCCACTTTTATATGCTTAAGTTTGCATTTACATTAGGTTTCATGAATTCTTTCTATTTTAGCTTTTGATTCAAATCTTTGTATATTTGAGATATTTTGGCACTAAAATGTGAATCTAATTTTGTAGGCTTCAAATGATCATAGACCTAGATCAGATTGGGTCAGACTTGAGCCAGAATTGGATCCATATCAAGGTGATCAAGCATCAGATTAATATGGGCTGTCTATTCAAGAAAGCGGCTAGATCTGAACCATCCGTCATCTTCTGATCAATCTGAGTTCAGGATAGGGCTAATCAAGTCAATGGATCAAGATTTGAAGTTTGGATCCTAATCGGAGTTAATCCAACCGTTGGATCAAGCTCGAGAGAGCCTAAACCGTCCATTCAAATATCGGGGCAATATGAGCCACCCGATCTAGATCTGAATGATCCGAGCCAAGGAGGAGTAGATCAGAGCCACAGATCAAGATCTGGGAAGTTTGGTTCTGATCTGAAGAGATCCGACCGTTGGATGAAGCCAGAACGATCTCAGCCGTCCAGATTTAAATGGGATGAATAAATTCAGATTTCCCTCTTCCTCTCTGGTGGTCGTCGCGAGGTCGCAAGTAGCAGAGTTCTTCTTCAGTTTTCATTTGTTCATCATTTTCTTCATCGTTTCTTCTCAGATCGCGTGCGCGACCACATCAGAATTGTTCATCTTCAAGGTTTCAGATCATCGTAGTAGTTTCCCTGTTCAGATCCATTCCAAAATCTCGCAGCGGAAGGATCTCAGGTGAGGGTTTCGTTTGAAGCTCTACCCACTGTCGATTCCGTTGATCGCTGGTTGTTCTCTTTGTGCGGATGCAATCAGAGTAGTAGGAGGGGTTCTCCGACGGTTACTGAGAGTATCGGAGCGAGATTGGCAATCGGCGCATCAAGATGGAGAAGATCACGGAATGTTTCAACTATTGACCGATCGGGTTGATCGGACAGAGAACACTCTGATCGGTCGGTTGGCCGATCAGGAAGAGCAGAATCAACAAACTGAGCTAGGAAGTCTTTCTCCGTGGATTTTTGAGCTAGGGAGTTCATAGCTTGACCTTTGTGTGACGGCAAAGGGAAGTCTTGGATATGAATTGATTTGATGTTTAATTTAGGATAGATTTTAGTTTTAAGCACTTAATTCTTCAATGTGCTCAAGCTTGTTTCTATTACATTTCAAGTCAAGTTCCTTAAGCAATGTTTTGTACTCATTTTCATTGTCTTGCAAATTAGTTTTCTGCAATTTACTCCCTGCAATTAGTTCTTTAAGTTTCAATTGCATCATTTGAATTTACTTGTTCAATTGTCAATTAGGTTAAGTTTAGTTCCCGCAATTTCCTAGTTTATTACATGCTTTAGTTGAGTCATTCTAGTCTATTTCATATTGTCATTTTCTTGTCGCCAAAACCCCCCATTTTATCTAGAAAACCCAAACATCAAACGACAAATAACCTTCAAGCTCGAGTTAAACATTCATTCAATTAGTCCTTGGAAAAATACGACCTAAGACCCCTCTACTACATTTTAACTTTGTTAGCTAAGGATTTTCAGTTTATAAATATCTAAATTTGAGTGCTCATCGTGACACGTGTTTTGGGCCCCATTAAATTTTTGGCGCCGTTGTCGGGGACCAAACTAGTTGAGTTTGTTTAATTTGAGATTGTGTTTAATATTTATATTCTTTGATTCTATTCTCATTTGCTTTATCTTTTTGTATCCATTGGCTGCCATTTTATTTGTTTTATGACCAGGACTGCAGGAGGTGATCTAGTGGAGTTCGATCTTGAGATAGCAAGAACATTCAGAGCTAAAAGAAATCAAGGAATAGTTTCAGAAGTTATTGAAAACATTTATATTCATTCAAGCATTCCCTGAAGGATCGTTTCTGGTGTGCTAGAGGGGGGGCTGAATAAAACTTTTTCGAATCTTGGGATCTCTATAGGATTGTTAGCACAGCGGAAACAATAATATGCAAAATAAATAAGAAATAACAATGCTAACAATACCAGATTTTAGTTGGTATCCACCCCGGTCGGGTGACTAATCCAACAATCCGTCGGTGGATCAAACCCCGGATAATCTCCGGCTAGAACTCGTTGCTCCTTGTGGGTGGAGAAACCTCACCACAACACCAAGGACACTTCCTGAGTATACAAGACTACTAACTTGCCCTATCCAAGCAAGTTTCGTCAAAGAGAAAGTAGGAAACGAGCCTCTTTTAAATAGGGCTCGAGTCTGGAACACCCGCTGCCAGTCGACTGCCCAAATGGCAGTCGACTGGTTCTACTCAGATTCGACCGTTGCAGTACAATGTTTGAATCCAGCTGTTCCAGTCACTACCAGTCGACTGCCTTTGGGCCAGTCGACTGGGACACACCTAAGCCTAGGGTTTCATTCCCGAGTACAAGTCTCTCTTGCACTCAACCCCTCCCGGCATAGCCCCTGAGTATATACACCCATACTCAGACCCTTACAACCCAATTGACTCTTCACCAGCAGTCTTGACTGTTGCCTTCACGCCTTCTTCATCTTTGGCCCTCGTCCCTCGGATGCGCACGCAAGCCTCCAGCTTGCCTCCATGCCACCCTTCACGTACGCCTCGAAGTCCGCGTCCCTTGGCTCATCATCTCCGCTATCCATGGTCCCTCAGATGCGCACGTAAGCCTCCAGCTTACCTCCATGCCATCCTTCACCTGCAGACATCAACTAAGTCCATGTGTACCTGTACACCTACACACTCATGTACACATATGAGAACAACGCACATCCTAACTTAACCATATTGCCCATACATCAAAATATCATGATCCTCCAGATCATCTCATGGCCGATTGCCCCAACATTCCCATGGCAGACTATCAGTATTTTCAGCAGCCTTATTCACAATTTCAGAATTTTCAACAAAATTTTCAATCATTCCAGCCTTATCAAGATTACCAGCAACCAAATTATCAATTTCAACCTCAACTTCAACACTTTCAGCAAGATTTTCAGCCAAGTCAGCCTGTCCAACAATTTCAGCAGCCTTATTCGAATTTCCAGCAAAAGCAACCTTTCAATCAGCCACAACAGCAATTTCAACTACAATTCCAAAATTTTCAGCAAGGGTATAATCATAATCAGCACAGCTTTCAACCATTCAGTCAGAATTTTCAGCCTCTACAATTTCAGCCCTCACCACAACAATTTCCACTTTAAACTCAGAATTTTCAGAGCTATAATTTTCAGCAGTTTCAACCAAATTCCCAGCCCAATTTTCAGCAATTCTAGCAGCCAAATCAATCATTTGATCAGCCTCAACAATTTCAATTTCAGAATTCACAGCCTAGTCATGATTTTGAGCAACCTAATGCTGCATTTCAAGTTCAACAAGAGCTATATATCAACCAAAGAGATTTTGATGATTCCAGTGAGCTTGAGGCTCAGTAACAAAGACTTGGAGAAATTATGGAGCAAATCATACAACAGAAAAGTTTACAACAACAAGAGTATGATTCTACTCTTAAAGACTTTGAAAGACGCCTTGAGTAAATGGTTAAAGGAATGAAACAAATGCAAGCCCAAGGATCAGGACAATTACCTCCTCAAGCTACTCAAAATCTTAAGGGGCATGATTGTGAGCTAACTTTGAGGAATGAGGAAGTAGTTTCAAGTCTAAACATTCAAAGGGGTGATTTTTCTGAAATTTTTTTAGCATATTATTTTCCATATCAAAACATCCCCGACATTGATTCCATACCAGTTCAAAGCAACCCTAGTGCAAGTCTCAGTCCTTCTTCAATTGATCTTGCAATTGTGGTGGAAGAAGAAGAAGAATTCATCAAAATTAGGGCACCTATAGCATGCATGCCTCCTGAAATTCCTGCTCAAAACCCATTTTCAAAATTTTCAGCTCAAGAGGAGGAGCCAAAAGTCTTTTTACCCTTCCCTCAGCACCCCAGAGAGGACCATCCTACCATTAGCATGGGTATCTTAGATGAAGTTGTTGAGGCAGATTTAATTGCTGAAAAAGCTTCACTTGATATAATAGGAGGAGATCCTAGTTCAGATGAGACAGAAGATGATTCTTTAGGTGTAGGGGATTGCACTGAGCCCCAGGGATCACCTATTTTGATTGAGATATTTTCAGAGGATAGGTTTGAGAGTGTAGGGGATTGCACTGAGCCCCAGGGACCACCCATACCTACTGGACAGTCACTATCTATAGAGGCAGTGGAGGAGATTGATAGTAAAGCTTGTGACAACCTTGAATTTGATTCTGAAGTTCTACAGGACCCTTCTAGTCTTTTATTTTGTGATCCCTCTAGTCTTTTATTTTATGATGATATAGTTGATGTTGGTCCTAACTTTTCCCATATGGTTGATGTTGGTGCAATCTTGCTCCAAGTAATTATGGTTTTCATGTTTGGCTAAACAAGTTTAAGTGAGGCAATATTTTGTGTTCTAACTTGTGTGCTTTGAGTAAGCAGGAAAGTCCAGGTGGAAGACTTGGCAAGGGAAGTCCAAGAAGAGAGTCTTGGCAAAGGAAGTCCCGGAGGTGTGAACTCTTGGCAAAAGGGAGACTTAGTATGACGAAGCCGATGGAAACACTTCAAGCAAGTGCAAGGATGAGGAGTCGTGGACTCGGAAGCATCCAAGAGAGGCACAAGGCTTGTGGAAGGTGTTTGAAGGCGTGAGTCAAGACTAAGGGATGAAAAGGGAAGCTGAAATGTGATTTCTCAGCTTCATCAGTCGACTGGTAAGTTACCAGTCGACTGGGACCACAACACACAGAGAATCGGGTCGACCCAAGGAGGGTCGACCAGTCGACTGCCAGTCGACTGGAATTGGTTCCAGTCGACTGGCTCCAGTCGACTGGTCCTGTACCAGTCGACTGGAGGTCGACCGTTGCGAAGGCGGCTGAGGCATTCATTGCATATTTTGTAGCCGTTGAAGCCTACCAGTCGACTGGTAAGTGAGCAGTCGACTGGAGTCGCGGACGAAGATATAAAACCTAGTGTTTTATCTTGGAGAAAGAGAGGGCTTTCCTTGGGGACGAAGGGTGTGATCATTTTAGAGCTCTCCAAGCTTCACAACTCTCTCAATCTCCTCCTCCAAGCTTTCATTTCATTTGTAAGAGGAGGGAGATCATTGTGTTAGGGTTTCTCCACCTTCAAGTGTGATCTTGAGAAGGAGAAGTTCATAGTGAAGGGTTTTGTGTGGTGTGTGTGGATCCTTGGATTAGTCACCTTGAAGAGGTGGATACCAAGTAAAATCAGTGAGTTAGTATTGATTTCTTTCCTACCTTCATATTTCTATTTGTATTGCTTCCGCTAACGTGTTTGTAGGAAAGAAAAATCGAAAGATAGCTATTCACCTCCCTCTAGCTAGGGCAAAGATCCTAACAGTTGATGCAGATATTGATGATGAAGCATGCGTTGGAGATGATTCTATAGGTGTAGGGGATTGCACTGAGCCCTAGGGACCATCACCATTGACTGATACATCAGAAGATTCAGAGGATCAGTATGAAAGTGTAGGGACTTGCATGGTGGAAGCAAGAACCCAAGAATCACCTTTCTTAGTTGAATGTCCACCAGAACCTGAATCTGAGGAGGAGCCTTTACATGACTAGGAGGAGGACATGGATACATCTACTCTTGTAGAACCTCCAGGTATTCTTCAGCATGATAAGGTAAGTATTTCTCCTATTTCTTTACATAGAGGAACCTAGGGTTGAATTTGTTGAATGTGATGAATTTCTTGACACATCTTATGTAGAGCCTGACTGTGAAAAATCCATAAAGGTACCTAGTGTTGATTTTGTTGGTTGTGATGAGTTTCTTAACACATCTTTTGTAGAAATTGATTGTGAAGAATCCATAGAGGTACCTAAGATTGATTTTGTTGAATGTGATACATGTCTTGATATACCCTATGTGGATACTCATTGTGAAAAACCCATAGCGGTACCTAGTGTTGATTTCATTGGTTGTGATGAATTTCTTGATACATCCTATGTAAAAATTGATTGTGAAAATCTATAGAGATACCTAGGGTTGATTTTATTGGTTGTGATGCAATTGTTGATACATCTTATGTGGATACTGAACCTGATTGTGAAAAATTTATAGAAGTACCTGAGATTGATTTCATTGGTTGTGATGCATTTATTGATATATTCTATGTTGAGACTGATTGTGTGGTACCTAAAATTGATTTTATTGGATGTGATGAATTTCCTGATACATTCTTTGTAGAGGATAATTTTGCAGGAAAACTCATGGAGGTACCCAAAGTTGATTTTATTGGTTGTGATTCAATTCTTGATACATTCTATATAGAGGTTATTTGTATTTCACTTCTTTCTTACCCTGCATGCGTGCGGGAGGTATTTTCGTTTCATGGTTTTGCAGGATCCCGTAGGCTTCTCGAGTGGGTACTCAAACTTAATAGCTTACTACCTCTCGGAAGGTCTTCTAAAGAGCATGTAGTGGGAGGGGTTGAATTTACTTTGACTTGTCATTATTTACCCCAAGAATGAATTCTGAACCTTAATCATCTCCGACCACCTGAATTTACTTATGCTAAGTTGATGAGGGAGAAATCTGTGCAATATCGGATCGATCACATGAGGATAATTCTCCCAAGATGGATGCTCCGTGCTCTTTACCCAATTTGAAGGGGAGTTATTTCTTTTTACACTCTTATTTCATTGTATATACCATTTTATGTTTTCTATGCAGTAAAATTTTCTTTTAAAATGAGTGCTTGCTAATAAATGCTTGAGTAGTGTAGAATGAATAAAGATCCATTGTAGATACCATTTTATCCTTTTGGAATTTTGTTTCATGCATGAGTTGTGAATAAACGTATCAATCTAAATTTTCTCTATATCATTTTAGAGTCCTTTGAAAGGAAATTAAATTGGTTGTCAAGACTTAGGATTTGAGCCAACGGATGAAAATTCTTGGATGCTTGAGTACTACTTAGTTATGGACTTTAGATTGATGACTTGAGATGAATTCTTTTTACCTAGTGAGGATTAGCCAAATTTTTATGATACACACATGTGATTGTACTCTAGAACTTGTTTAGGTTCTTTCAAAATTATATTTCTATGATTGGACCACATTTATAGGGATGAATCATTTTGTTTCCTTTCTCAAATTATTTTTGCAATTTTGTTTATTTATCTACTTTACATTCTATTTTCTTTCCCCTAATCTTGTGTTCAACATAATTTTTTTCCATGGACTTGGTTACTTTGATGTTTCTTGATGTTACTTTGCCCGAGATGGACAAAAGTTTAAGTGTGATGGAGTAGGATGCAAGCATTCTATCTTGTATTAAGGAGAATAAGAATTTGGCGAATGAGGACACATAAAAAATGAAGCATTGAGTTCTCCAATTCTATGTGATGTAGAAAAATGTGCCAATCCTACGTCATTGAATCTGGAATTGAAGCATTTGCCAATCCACAAGCATTGAATCTGAAAAATTTGAACAATTGAAGTAATTGGTAACCAACAAGTAAAGATGTGCCAATTTGAAGGAGTTTTTGTATCAAGAATGAGTTGCAAGTACACCCATCAGCTCAGTTGCAAGGAAAAGAAAATTTTGTGTGATCTGAAGAGTGAAGCAAAAGAAAAAAAATTAGAGAGCAAAGAGACATCTTTAAGTTCAAATTATGGATAGGAAACAAGCTCCATTGGACCAAGTATCAAGTAGGAACAAAAGGATAATCTCATTCCATATTATCAAGTTGAAAAGTTTTGAAAGACTATACATCTCATATCTCGTAAGTTGGAGCTAGTCATTGGAAGACATTGAAAAAAAAACAGAAGTTAGCTGCAACCAAAAACAGAAAACAAAAGAAGCAGCTGAGAAAAAAAAGCAGGAAAAAAAAGAGAAAAGAAAAGGAAAGAAAAGAAAAGAAAAATATGAAGTGTCAGGAGTTGGATTGATTTATGAAGTAGAAGATGGAAGCAAGAAGCTATATGAATGCAAGAATGAGTATTGATTGAGAGAGTGAAACCTTGGCAGAAGGCAGTTCAGAAATCTACAGTTCCAGCTACTGATCGTCACCTAATCGGTCTCCAGATCGATTAGGAGTTGTCCAGTCCGATTCCCAGTCCGATCAAGCAGTGTTTGATTGGTCCAGTGACTGATCAGTAGAGGCTGGCACAGATCAAAACCTGGGCACACTCCATTCGGCATTGTTTTCATCCAAACTAGAGGCACTATACAATTCCTACTCCACCACAACTCTGAGATATGCAAGATAACTCAAAAAGAGAGGGCAAAGTAAATTTAGATACATTTTTGAGTATCCAAGTTTTTCCTTTTCTTTCCTTTTCTATAATTCTTTCTCATGCTAAATTTTCCATTTTCTTTACTTTTCCTATATTTCCTTATCATGCCATATTTCTTTACCATAAATCCTCACCATGTCATCATAAGTCTTAACTTTCTTTATCATTTCTTTAGTATCAAAGTTCATTGAATTTCTATTTCATTTCTATCATTCTATATTTCTTTACCTTGTTTGAATAAGCTTTTGTAGGTATGGATCCAATTCATGAATAATGGTGGAGAGTAGATAATAAGCAAGTTTATGGTAGTGCAAGAACCATATTGTGTTTGAGTGATGCTCCACTTTCATCAAAAATGTAGAATTTAGGAAGAGAGCCACTTTAAAACTTCCTTTGCAAGGTTTTTTGAGTTAATTCATCTCAATGAGTCAAGAAGGATGAAGTATGCTAAGTTGTTGATTTAAAAATAAGATACTAGTCCATTGAGCTTAGATTTTTGAGAATTGACAACCTTAGGTAATTTTCTTTCAACTACTTCTAACTATGATTGAGACTAATCTAGGAGGATACATCTTATGTTAACTAGTTGGGTTGTGCGAGACGCCCAAGAGTAAGTGTGGGGGAGTTGATAATTACCATTTTGTTGATAAAATTAGGCTCTCAAATCCATGTCTTGATCCACTTTTATATGCTTAAGTTTGTATTTACATTAGGTTTCATGAATTCTTTCTATTTTGGCTTTTGATTCAAATCTTTGTATATTTGAGATATTTTGGCACTAAAATGTGAATCTAATTTTGTAGGCTTCAAATGATCATGGATCTAGATCAGATTGGGTCAGACTTGAGCCAGAATTGGATCCAGATCAAGGTGATCAAGCATCGGATTAATATGGGATGTCCATTCAAGAAAGCGGCTAGATCTGAACCATCCGTCAACTTCTGATCAATCTGAGTTTAGGATAGGGCTATCAATGGATCAAGATTTGAAGTTTGGAGCCTAATCGGAGTTAATCCAGCCGTTAGATCAAGCTCGAGAGAGCCTAAACCGTCCATTCAAATATCGGGGCAATATGAGCCACTCGATCTAGATATGAACGATCCAAGCCAAGGAGGAGTAGATCAGAGCCACAGATCAAGATCTGGGAAGTTTGGTTCAGATCTGAAGAGATCGGACCGTTGGATGAAGCTAGAACTATCTCAGTCGTCCAGATTTAAATGGGATGAATAAATTCAGATTTCCCTCTTCCTCTCCGGTGGTTGTCGCGAGGTCGACAGTAGCAGAGTTCTTCTTCAGTTTTCGTTTGTTCATCATTTTCTTCATCATTTCTTCTCAGATCGCGTGCGCGACCACATCAGAATTGTTCATCTTCAAGGTTTCAGATCATCGTAGTAGTTTCCCTGTTCAGTTCCATTCCAAAATCTCGTAGCGGAGGGATCTCAGGTGAGGGTTTCGTCTGATGCTCTGTCCACTGTCGATTCCGTTGATCGCTGGTTGTTCTCTTCGTGCGGATGCAATCGTAGCAGTAGGAGGGGTTCTCCGACAGTTACTGAGAGTATCGGAGCGAGATCGGCAATCGGCGCATCAAGACAGAGAAGATCGTAGAATGTTTCTGCTACTGACCAATCGGGTTGATCGGACAGAGAACACTCTGATCGGTTCCGTGACTGATCATAGGAAGACCTGATCGGTCGGTTGACCGATCAGGAAGAGCAGAATCAGCAAACTGAGCTAGGAAGTCATTCTCTGTGGATTTTTGAGCTAGGGGTTTCATAGCTTGACCTTTGTGTGACGGCAAAGGGAAGTCTTGGATATGAATTGGTTTGATGTTTAATTTAGGATAGATTTTAGTTTTAAGCTCTTAATTCTTCAATGTGTTCAAGCTTGTTTCTATTACATTTCAAGTCAAGTTCCTTAAGCAATGTTTTGTACTCATTTTCATAGTCTTGCAAATTAATTTTTTGCAATTTACTCCCTGCAATTAGTTCTTTAAGTTTCAATTGCATCATTTGAATTTACTTGTTCAATTGTCAATTAGGTTAAGTTTAGTTCCCGCAATTTCCTAGTTTATTACATGCTTTAGTTGAGTCACTCTAGTCTATTTCATATTGTCATTTCCTTATCGCCAAAACTCCCCATTTTATCTAGAAAACCCAAACATCAAACGACAAATAACCTTCAAGCTCGAGTTAAACATTCATTCAATTAGTCCTTGGAAAATACGACCTGAGGCTCCTCTACTACATTTTAACTTTGTTAGCCAAGGATTTTCAGTTTATAAATATCTAAATTTGAGTGCTCATCGTGACACGTGTTTTGGGCTCCATCAACGCTCACCAAAAAAGTTCTCTTAGCTGGATATTTTGGCCAATCTTGCAAGCTAACCCCTCCATATTTGTATCTCATTGTGAGCATTGCCAAAAGCATCAACATATTTCTTATCATCCGACTAAATTTCTCAAAACCTCAACTGTTTCTTATCTCTATGACCGATGTGGAATGGACATTATGGGACCACTGCTAATTGGACTGCAATAGAAGAAATTTCTCTTAGTCGTCATTGATTATTTCTCAAAGTAGGTGGAGGCACAAGTCCTAGTCAAGATAACTTAGCAAGTGGTAATAAATTTTTTGTGGAAAAAATATCATCTACCGATTCAGGATTTCATAGAAGCTCGTCTCTAACAACGACAGACAATTTCAAGGCTATAAGATTCGAGAATGGTGCAAAGAATTCGGTATTCAACAAGCCTTCACATTGATATCTTATAAACAGAGTAATGGACAGACAGAGGTAACCAATCAGAAGATCAATTGGGGACTCATGATTTAACTCAACCATGTATATGGCAACTGGGTTGAGGAACTCCAATGTATTCTTTGGGCTTATTGCACTACTCCCAGAGAGCACTGGTCAAACTCCCTTCCATTTGGTTTATGTCGGGACTGGTGACGTCGATAGAGGGGGGGGGGTGAATATCGACCGTAAAAACTTTTCGTGGAAACTCGTCATTCGTAGACTTTCGAGGTTCATTCTAGATATAGAGTTAGTAGCAGCGGAAAACAAAAAGAACGAACAAACAATAAATTGCACACAGGATTTTTTACTTGGTTCCCAACCCCCCAGGGTCAGTACATCCAAGGCCTAACCACGGGAATGCCCATCCACTAATGATCTCCTTTCCGGACTTTCCGGAGGCGGAGAAACCCGTCTTACAGTGCACACATTACAATCAAAAGATATAGAAAAATAAGTGCAGAATTGTAAATTCAAACCAAACAAGAGTCGAAGACTCGGCAGATCTGGAACTCCGAAGTGCCGCGCACTTCCTCCCAGATCTTCCTTGGTCGCAGAGCTTCGCCGTTTAGTGCTTTTCGTCAGTCAGAAAGCTCAGAATGATCTTGGGATGTCTGTACTTGTTGGGACCGGGTGCATGTCGACACGAACCCGTATCCTTGTCGACATGCACCCGGTCCCAACAGTGGTATCCACTAATGATCTCCTTTCCGGACTTTCCGGAGGCGGAGAAACCCGTCTTACAGTGCACACATTACAATCAAAAGATATAGAAAAATAAGTGCAGAATTGTAAATTCAAACCAAACAAGAGTCGAAGACTCGGCAGATCTGGAACTCCGAAGTGCCGCGCACTTCCTCCCAGATCTTCCTTGGTCGCAGAGCTTCGCCGTTTAGTGCTTTTCGTCAGTCAGAAAGCTCAGAATGATCTTGGGATGTCTGTACTTGTTGGGACCGGGTGCATGTCGACACGAACCCGTATCCTTGTCGACATGCACCCGATCCCAACAGTGGTATCAGAGCCGGTTAGTGTTCGACATAATCGTATAATTATTTTGTGGAAAACTTTGTCATGAACCATGAATTGGTTTAATTTTAATTTATAAAATCAATAATTTTACTACAAATTTCTTTATAAATCTCTTTATATAAATTTCTTTATATATCAATTTATTTATCCATAATTTATAAAACAAATCGCGCTAGATTTATTTTATTAATTAAACCAATTAAATTGGGTTATTCCCTTTTTAATGGCCGGCCAAACCAAGAGGGTGGACACCCTCTTTGGCCGGCCAAACCAAGCCGTTTCCATCGCGAATTAAATTCATTTAATTCGCCCAATAAGCCTTCAAAAGACTTAGCCATTTTTAGTTTCCGTTGCGCCTCTGATTAACTCAGATTCGACTTATTTCTCTTGATTGGAAAATCCAATTTTCAACTCGTTTTAAATCCCTCGGATTACTCGTAGTGCGTGTGACTAAATAGGCTTTCGATTTATGTTGGCCGTCTATAATTAACCAATTATAGAACGATCATGAGTGGCACCTAGTAGTACATCATGACCCCCAATTAATCGAAAGATCAACGGTTGACCTCAGAAGTAATTCTGAAACCCTTCAGCAGCTCTAATGAATCGTGCCCCATTCCCTTCACCATCTTATACCCACTTGGTTCAGGACATGGTCTGTTTGTATCAGTCCCCACTAGACTGACTATGTCACACCTAGCCCAAGTAGTGTCTTTCTCGTCCTTTGGATTTCTAATTACTCTCATGTATTTAAGAGACTCGCACTCTAAACATGATATACTCTGGCCAGAGGTTTTGAGTAACAATCCGACGATAGGCCTGGGTATACATCTCCTCGCAAGGAGTGGTGAATCCTTTGTAGGCTGTTCAAACATCTTCGGGCACTTCGGCTTATACCCAATCATCCTGGGTCCACACCTTCTTGGAGATGCTTGCTTAAGATGTTAAAGTATGAGTCTCCATGACCAAGATGACTTGAACACCGCAAGTCAAAGGAACATCGCACTTAAGCCGCAGTAAGAACTTCATTGACATATCTATATAGATAACCATATGAAGTCTTACAGCTAGTCACTCCAATGAACTAGTTCCCTTAACTAGCATCGATGTTTATCTCCGGACATCCCAATGTCACCAGCCAGTGAGAATCAGCTGATTAGAGAATAACCCATGCTAGTCTCAACAGAATTGATAGTGTCCGTATTTATCAATTCATCGACCAGGGATATTTTCAATACTTCACATTTGCACATTTAGAGATAATCACTAGTTGTGATCCCATCACAAATTCTCTTATGCTGTGAGTTGTATTGCGGACATTCAGTAGCTGAGTTTAAGATCCCAATCAAATACAAACATGTATACTCAAATAGTGAATTATCATTTATTGAAATAAATGTTTACAATCATAAGGCGATTGCCTTAGGACACTTCTCTCATATCACTAACAGTACTGAGTTGAGGGGTCGAAGCCCCTTTTATATGCTTGGTATAGGGCTCCTGTGATCAATGAGGCGCCTCATATAGCTTGGTTAAAATCCATCCTCATGCCGAACTCGCAGCTGGGATAAGATCCCTCTTCCCAAGCTCCTCACCCATACAGGGCGCCTAGGAGCTCTCAGGCGCCTGTGTTAACAGGCGCCTGGGAGCTGGCTGCCAGTCCAGGGCGCCCTGTTGCTTTGGGGTGCCTGTTTCAATACAGCCGCCCTAAAGGTCTTCTTCCAGGTTGCTTGTGCTCATTTGCCTGCCTTGTTTCCAACTATTAGGTACCTGTAATACAATCAAAGACAAGACAAACATGCAGATAATCTTAACCTTAAGGACTTGGTTCTGATTTCGGATTTCCATGAAACCCTAGGTCGAACCGACGCCTTAGTTCCCACCCCCAGGAACGCGCCTTTCACCTACTCCTCTCAGGAGATAGTTGCCACCCGACCCATCCGGTTGGACTTTTGCCCAGCTTCACTTACCAGGACTTTTGCCCAATCTCACGACCAGGTCTTAGTGCCTAACTTCACTCATCAGGACTTTTGCCCAGCTTCACTCATCAGGTCTTAGTGCCCAGCTTCACTCACCAGGACTTAGTGCCCAATTCCACGAACTAGGACTTAGTGCCCAACCCTCGGTCAGGTTATAGGTGCCCAGCCCTCGGCCAGGACTTAGTGCCCAATTCCACGAACCACGACTTAGTGCCCAGCCCTCAGTTAGGTCTTAGGTGCCCAACCCTCGGCCAGGACTTAGTGCCCAATCCATGATCAGGACTTAGTGCCTAGGTTAACTAGGACTTTTCATCACTTTGGTCTAGTTTTCTTGACTACCCTTCCCTTGTTCAATGTATCACTAACTTAAGCATATTGTTAAACATTGAAATACTTAGAGGAGGACATCACTGATGGAACTTGCACCAACAGTTTATGGTGGAGAAGCTTTGGTTCTAGTGGAGGTAGAAGAAGAATCCATTCGATAGAATAATTAGATAAAGACAACACTGAACGATGACTCCTTGACCTTGATCTAGTCACAAAGATCAGGGAGTGAATAGCCGCTCGACTGGAGGCATATATACAATAGATGAAGCAAAGTTACAATAAAAGAGTTATTCCCCTAGTTTTTTTAGGTAGGCGACCTCAAGTGGCGTTGAGTGATGTTAGTCGAGGATGTCAGCAAGTTAGAACCATAATGGAGTGATCCGTACAAGATCTCATGTAGCCTGACTCCGGAAGTTACTACCTGTAGGATCCTCAGGGAAAAATACTAGATCAACCTTAGAGAGCAAACCATCTACAACTATACCAAGTGTGATAGTTTCATAAGTATCCTGTATGTGCTTTCCCCTTTCGATGTGAATCGACTAACTTGTATGTTTGTACTTTTTGAAATGAAAAGCCTAGGTTGGTCGCAGCTTCTCCAGCTAAAAAATGAATAAAATCTTCTGAACGTCCCTTCCCAAGGGGCTCAACCTCCCTAAGTGGGAGCTGACCAAAGCACAGAATGTCCCTTCCTAAGGGGCTCAACCTCCCTAAGTGGGAGCAAACCAAAGCGTCGAGCATCCCTTGCTAAGAGGATCAACCTCCCCGAGTGGGATTCTTACAAAGCACCAAACACCCCTTCCTAAGGGGCTCTACCCCCTGAGCGGGAGCTAACCAAAGCGTCGAACGCCCCTTCCTAAGGGGCTCAACCTCCTCGAGTAGGAGCTAACTAAAGTATTGGTGCAGTTTGCACTAATAGTCAAACTTAAGTGTTGATAAATGACAAATGGTTAAAGTTAAATGTTATGTTTGTCTAACCTATTTTTCAAGTTTGCAGGATTGAAAGACTTAAGATTTTACACTAGACAGGAAGTCCAATTAGATCTGCAAGGCCTGACAACTAGATGAAACTCAAGTAGATTGATACATGGCAGGAAACCCAGTTGGGTTCGCGGGACTTGACAATTAGCTAAAGTTCAGATGGGGAATTTGGCTAGAAGACCTAGTGGATCAAAGTAGTTAAGTAAGTCTATAAATTGTAAGTGAGGTAAGTCACTGGAGGAAAGAGATCCAGTGAGGACGAGTCCCAATGTGACTTAAGCACTGGTCTAACTTAGAGTCATTTTGGAAGTCTAAGTTGAGACCATGACTAGATCCTGGTTTTGGGAAGACAAAATATAATTATTAATTATTTTTTATAAATTGTGCTAACTCTATTTTATAAGTTATATTTTATTATTGGATTAATGATTTTTTACAGGGCTAAATTATAAAAAACAATCTCGGATGGACAGTGTTCAAGACACCTCAGGTGGGACCTAAGGTACCTCAGTTCATACTTGAGGCGCCTTGGATGAGCTGAGGGTGCCTCCACACGAATAAGCAGTGAGGATAGAGTTCGACTGATGGATGCACCTTAGATGCAATTTGAGGTGTTTCAGTTCAAAATTAAGACGCCTCAGTTCAGACTTAAGGCGCCTCAGATGGGACATAGGGTGTTTTTGATTGGATAAGCCATGTAAAACTCATGACTGATTGAGTTCAACACCTAGAGGCACCCTAGTTGGGAACTAGTGTGCCCTCAATAGCCTATATAAGCACTGTTCAACCAAGCACAAGATTACAACTTCAATACAAGTTATTGCGATCATTCTGCTGCTACGTTCTCACACTATTGTGACTCTGCTATACCTGATTGTTGTCGACAGATCGACATCAACACCTGAGTCCTTCCACTTCGACATATTTTTTGTGTTGGGTAACAAATTTTTTAAATGTTGATTTAAAAGTTCATTATTGCAAAAAGGAAGTGTTGGGTTGTTACACTTCCCAGTTCATTTCTGTATTCAACTGTTCTATTGGGAGTTTATCGGTAGAGAGAATTAGTGGATTACTCATCAAAAAAGTCCAACATACCTGGGTCTTGGAGTAAAGGTCATCAAAGGCTTCGAACTAAGTAAATCATTGTGTTCAGTTTTTTCTATCTCTTCCCTTAGTCATTTTCCACTATGCACTATTTTCTTAACTTCATAAAAGGAAATTTTTAAAACCCACGTGATTCACCCCTCCCCCCCTCTCCTCTCATGTGCATTGATCTTATAAGTGGTATCAGAGTTTTGTTTTCTCTGAATCATGCAACTACCATTCGAGCAATGGGTTTTTTTTTTTTCGATTTTGCATCTTTCGTAAAGCAATCACCTCTTTTTTTGGAAGATCTTTCATTGTTCAGTTTTTTCTCGAAGTTAGTGCAATACCACTTAAGTCTCTCTTTAAGTTTTATTTTCTCCCATACTGCTAATCCAATACTCAGTCTTAGGACTTGTTTCTCTCTTTCTCTTTTAAATAACCCAAGGAGAAGGTTATAACACATCTCGTCCTCCACTTTTTAGTGAAAATGACTTCCCTTACTATTCAATTTTGATATATGATTCCACTAGACGATGCAACTGGTCTACCACTCAAGCCAAACAAATGGAACCCAGAGATAAAGAAGAAGGTCCAAGTTGACTCAAAAGTGCTAAACACCCTCCAATATAGACTGACAAAAGAAGAATTCAACCAGATAGGACAATTCAAGAACGCAAAGGAACTCAGGGATAAGCTGATCGAGTGGTACGAAGGCACAAGCAACACTAAGGTAACAAAACGTGACTTGTTGTTGAATAAATTATTTAACATAAAAATGTATGATAGAGAAATAATAAGTCAGCTTCATATAAGGATCAAGAACATCCTCAATGAACTACATTTGATTGTCCATCAATTGGAAAATAGGGACATAACCATCTATACCTTGAACTCATTTTCTCGAAATGCATTATGGGCATCTATAGTAGATGTCTATAAAGTTTTGAAGAATTTGTCAAAGTTAAAATTAGATGATTTTTTTTTGTGAATTAAAGTTGCATAAACAAACTAACTCCAAGGAGGTTGAGAAAGGTATAGCTTTCCTTGCATGTTCAACCAAGGAAGCAAAAACAAGAACGCGAATCCAGTCCGAGTTAAAAGATGAATATGACTCAGAGTCAAACGAAGAGGAACAACTAGTGGACTTGGTATGAAAGATGTTCACTAGAAATAAGAAGGGTTTCTTAAAGGACTTAAAAAAATGATCAAGTCAACCTCCAATGACCCAAAGGTCAACATCATCTTCGGATGCAACAAGAAAAGACATTTCAAACACGAATGTCTGAATCGGAATGAGAACCAAATGAAGAAGTTGAAGAAAAAGAAGGTGCTCCAAGTTACATGAGATGAGTTTTCCTCAGAGGAGTCTAATGTGGAAGACAAAAAAGACAAACAAGCTATATGGCACTAATGGCAGACAGACCCGAGTCAAAAAGTGAGTGAAACCAAGACCTTCAAAATACAAGTCAAGCCATGAGTCCATATTCGTTTCCAAAGGTTCCAACGAGATACAATCTATTTTAAATGCAAAGTTCTTTAAAATTATTGCATGCTTAAATAGAAAATTATCTGCATTTGAAAATAAAGTTAACTTGCTCCTTGAGGAAAATCAAGGCCTTAAGGAACAAATTAATTCAAACTTTTTAATTGAACAAGTTCAAAATGGAAACTTAACTCAAGTCACAAAACTTGAAGAAGTTTAAAGAAAATCCACTTTGAAGTGTGAAGTTAAGAAGTTTAAAGGACTTTTAGAAACATTTAATACTAGATCCAAAAACATAGACTTAATTCATGGATCTCAAAAAGTCGTCTGTAACAAATTCAGACTCGGATACAAACCCAACTCGACTAACAAATCATTTATTTCACTTATTAATCAAAACAAAAAACAAAAAAAATCATGGGTTCTGAAAGCTAATATAATAAAGCAAGTAGGACAAAATCAACTCTATATACCTAGAAAGGAAATTTATTACATTAAATTCAAAACACAAAATATCTGACTCGGGGGGAGGTAGCAAATTAATTGGCACCTTAAAATCAAACCTTATCTGTCAGGGTACTAAGATTAGATAACTCAGGAATAAATCTTAATTTGATGAGATTAAGGACTAAAATTAAGTATTTTGGGCAAGACTAATTGGAAAGCTTTGTCTAAGGCATGTGGTTACTTTTAATGATGTTTAGGTGACTCACCACAACCTAAAATATCTTCCAAGAAAGCTCTCTTGATGGACTCAAAGCTATACTTAATCTACTCAAGCTATGATAACCCCTGAATAATGAATTAACTCATCTCACAAAACTATAGGATTATCTTAGTTGAAAAATCTAAACTAGGTGAGATAACTAAGGAAAACTAAATTCAATTATTGATTGAATCCTTAATCAAAACTTTAACCCTAATTAAAATTTAAACCTAATTAAACTTTAACCCTAATTAAAATTTAATCCTAATTAAAATTTAACCTTAATTTAATCTAATTAAAACTTAATATAACTTAACTTTAATTAAAATTTAATTTAATTTTTAAAACTTAACTTAAAAATTAATTTTTAATCTCTTATTAAAACTTAATTTTTAAACATTTAATAAAACTTATTTTTTTAAAAAAAAACTTAACTTAAATCTTAATTTTTAAACTTTTATTAAAGCTTAATTTTTAAGCTTTTATTAACACCTAATTTTTGTTTGATCTAAAGGGGAGTCTTGCTGTAATGGTAAAATTGCCACCTTGTGACCTAAAAGGTCATGAGTTCGAGTCCTAGAAACAGCCTCTTACAAGGTAGGGTAAGACTCCGTATAATAGACCCTTCCCTGAGACCCCACATGACGGGAGTTTTATGCACCAGGTTACCTTTTTTGTTAATACTTAATTTTTAAAGTTTTATTAAAACTTAATTTATTTCAAAAACAAAACTTAACTGAAACTTAAATTTTAAACTCTTATTAAAACTTAATTTTTAAACTTTAATTAAAACTTAATTTTTTTAAAAATTTACTTAAAACCTAATTTTTAAACTTTTATTAAAACTTAATTTTTAACTTAATTAAACTTAAAACATAACTAAAACCTCAACTTAATTAAACTTAAATCTAAAACTTAACTTAAACCTTAACTTAATTAAACTTAAAACTTAACTAAAACCTCAACTTAATTAAACTTAAACTTAGAACTTAACTTAAACATTAAACTTAAATATAAAATTTAACCTAAACCTTATCTTTAATTAAACCTTATTTTTTAATTCAAACTTAGTAACTAATAATTCACTACTTTTCTGTAGGAATCTAAGTGGATATTGGATAGTGATTGTTGTAGTCATATGATTGGGAATCACACCAAGTTCACTGAACTCAAATTCAAAAGCCTAGGAACTCAAGTCTGACTTTATTTTTCAAAAAGTGTTACTTGTTGAAAATTTTAAGTTCAATTTACTTAGCATTAGTCAATTATGTGATACTGGATATAATTTATGTTTCTTGCTACTGAATGCCAAATTAAACACACAGACAACCCCAGCATAAAACTTAAGGGATTTAGGCACAATAATTTTTATGCAATTAACCTAGCCAGTCCCTCACTTAAATGTCATTTAACCCAAAAGCAAAAACTTGGCTCTGGCATAGAAGAATGTGACACCCACTTTAGAAATATAA